>CM035102.1:62043289-62573289 GCA_020205505.1 Panax japonicus
ATTTAAAAGTTCATCGTCGATAATTTTAATTCCCTAGTAACATCAATCAATATATAATCTGGATCAATCTATCATCTTTGGCACCTACAGGCCAACAGAAATTCATCAGTTGGTCATGTTCATGCTAAACACCTGTGCTCTTTGCACTACGGGCAAAGATATTAATCAAGCGGTCAGAGTTCATCCTCACACCTGGTATCATCCTTTGCACTATGGGCCAAAGATATCATCAAGAAATCAATTATCGTTGCACTACATGCCAAAGATATTCAGTAATATATATCATCATTTAGGACCGAGGATGATGAAACAATATTTTAAAAAAAATTGAATCCATTGAAGCAAAAGAACAAATATTAGGATTCGTACTTAAAAATGCCCATTCAAAATACTTCATAAATAACCAGAGTGGGGTAAAATTCAATAATGATCAAACATGGGATTACAATCAAAGCTAGTGTCCAGAATAGATATTTTGGACGAAAAGAAGAAATTTCATTTTTCGGTGAATAGTGTCGTATTCGTGAATAGTAACTCTGACACCAAAAGATAGAAATTTCACAAAAACATCATCATACTTCGTGAATAGTACTCGTGAATAGTAATTCGTGAATAGTAACTCATGAATAGTAACCCCGACATGAAAAAGTTCCAAATTTGATAAAAAGTTCCAACCAATATTTCAGCATAATGATATTGAAGAAATATATAATATCATTTGAGAAGAAAATAACATCCCTTACCTCAGAAAGAATAGTACTTCTGACTGGAATACTGGATATAGTGCTCAAAGAACTTGCACCATATAACAATACTCAAAGTACTAAAATACTCACAAATACGCTCAATATTATAGAGAGAGAAAAAGAGAGAAATCTGTAGTTTCTAGTGTGATTTTCAATTCTAACCTAAGCACCATATTTATAGGAAATTGCTTAGAACACCAAAGTAGAAAATTTAATATAATAATAATATATATAATCAAATTTCCTATGCACACAAATCTGGTCCAAACTTCAGCCACACATGTTCCAAAAACAATAAAAATGTTTTTCTTAATAAAAATAATTAAAACTTCTAAAAATCAATTATTTCGGAACTTCGGAACATCAATAATTCATAATAAATAGCCCTTTTATCAGAAAATTCGAATCTCGCGGCTTTTTATAGGAAATTCATTTCTCTACAACTTTGCAGAAGAAAGATTTTCCAAATTCCAAACAGAAATAAACCGAAATCCATAAACGGGCGATTTTACAGGCTATAATCAAATTTCAGTCAAGAAACGGGTCCACCAACATGTTTAACATGTTTTTAGTATTTATTGCAACAAAAATACTCTTCCTCCTCATATACTCATATATCCCACATTCATTGTAAAAGTATCATCATTATTATATTATAATAATATAATAAAATATTATTTTATCAGAAAAGATAAAATATCAATTTTTAACAATTCTTACTTTAAAAATTTTCTCCATTTATATCCACATAAAATGAATATTTTCCTTATCATATAAATTAATAATTAATTATTCACAAATAATATTACAGAATCACGGTACTAACAACCAGGCAGTTCCTAGGAAAGAGGGGGCTTTCCAATAAAGATTTCTCCTTACTGGTTGTGCAATTAGTTGACCAAACCTCTCCTTAGACAGAACTTTCTAGACATTGCCAATAATGTTTTCTAATAATATTATTAAGATAATATGAATTATTGCTCCGATAATGAAAAATACTGTGTAGTGATAATTATTGAAACAACCGTAATATAAAATATCAACGCAACAATTATTGAATCAATAAAATAAAATACTGAACAGTAATTATTGTAAAAATTATTGAGTAGTGCCTTCTTACGTAAGAATCAATAATTGGTGCAATACCGTGTGCTACTGTGCGACAACGCGTATTACTGTGTTTTAACCACCGGGTATTCCAACAGTGTTAACGGTAACAACTACGCCGTTATTTGTAAACAACTCATACTTGTCGTTTTCTTCATCCAATCGCTTTTCGTTATGGGCCCACACAAGGCTGCGCCGTCGTACGAATATTCCCCGACAGTAAGAATATTCCACGACCAAACGAATATTCCCCGACAACAATGATTATTTTATAACCACTTTCTTATTTAAAATATTTGCGCATTTTACCCATAACTAACCACATTAATCAAATCAACCCTTACTATTTCAAAATAATAAATAGAGGAAATTAAATTTTATTTATTAATAATTTGGGGTCTTACAGAATATTCTTACGACGACACAATCATTGGTGGACCCCACAACGGAATTATTGTCAGATTGAGAAAACGACAAAAATATTTTATGAAAATAACGGCGGAAGTTTTATCGTTAACTGTTGAAACACCCGGTGTTAAAAGTACATGAATACGCGTGGTTGCATTATAGCACACGGTATTGATTATTGATGCTTACGTGAGAAGTCACTCAGTTTTGTTCAATTATTGCTTCAGTAATTGTTACATAATATCTCACGTTAATTGATTCAATTATTGTCTATATTTTATATATTATTAAATCAATAATTGAGACGACGAAGTTATTAATATTATTATTTGCAATATTAACGATGTCTAGAAGTTCTGCCAAGTAGAGGTTTGGTCACCTAATTGCGCGCCAATAGAGAGAAATTCTTATTGAAAAGCCCCCTCTTTCTTGGGAACGACCTGGTCGATTAATAGTGTGAATTATAATAATGATGATGAAATTTTATTTTATTAGTATTATTAATATGTAATAAAACAGAAAAGCTTTTTATATAAAACAGAATACTTTTATAAAGTTATTCATTTTATTAGACTATAAATAGAATATATTATATTTTATTATGCATAGTGCATGCATAGTGTTTTGGATAGTAATATCTTTTTATATAAAATAAAATACTTTTATAAAGTTATTCGTTTTATTAGATTATAAATAGAATATATTATATTTTATTTAAAAGATTTTATTTTATTAGAATATTTTATAGTAAACCAATCTGGACCGTCCGTTTAAAAGTAAATCAATCTGGACCGTTCAGGAATTAGTTACTATTCAGTTCATTCTCCTATAAATAGAAGCTCATTCCTTCATTATTTCTTACGAATTCACTGAAACTCTAGAGAGAGAAATTATAAAGAGAAAGAAGAAAAGTATTCTGCTACTTCACTACTCTTATATCCAGTTGTTCTAAGGTAAGGGGTATTATTTTTTTCTTTCGCCTTCATGAAGAGAACTTCTGTTATTCTATTTTTTGTTATTATGTTGGAATAACATGTCTATGCGAAGTACCACATACTTGGTGAAATTCTTCTGTTATTTCATTCTTTATTATTTTGTTGGAATAACCTGTCTATGCGAAGTACCGCATACATGGTGAAATTTTACTGTTATTCCATTCTTTATTATTCTGTTGGAACATCCTATCTGTGCATTTACGCATGACCTAGTTCCGTTATTTATTATTTTATTGGAACATCCTGTCGTTGCGAATTTTGCCTGACCTGGTTACGTTATTTATTATTATGTTGGAATAACCTGTCTGTGCGGTCTATCGCATGCCTGGTGATTTCTTTTGTTATTCCATTCTTTATTATACTCAGTTGGTTAAAGTTTTGACTTCTATACTCCATAAAATTAGTGGAATATCCTTGATATTTGCACTTCATCCAGTATCTTTTCATGAAAATATTCTTCTGAGCATTCTTGAGTTTTACCCCATAAAGCAGTATCATGTTGACAATTTGGATGTTATTGGTTCCTGGATAAATTAATTCTTGAACTTGTTTTATTGAATTCTTATATCATTATCATCATTCTCATGTTTATATTATGTTGAAAGTCATATATGGCTTGTAGTGCATAGATGGACTTGGTATGATTATGACCAGGGATTATTCGGTATAATCATGACCGTAATGTTACAAATGATGTGGTAAAAGTCCTCATTGGCCCGTAGTGCATTGATGGACAGTTGTTGGCATGATCATGACCATTGATGAATACACGAATATCCTTGGCCCGTAGTGCATGGATAATTTGTGGTTGTAGTGCATTGATGGACAGTTGTTGGCATGATTATGACCATTGATGAATACACAAATATCCTTGGCCCGTAGTGCATGGATAATTTGTGGTTGTGATACTAATGAATATCCTTGGCCGTAGTGCAGGGATGATGTGGATTATTTATTAAGCTGAGTCCCAGCAATAAAAGTGATGAAAAACCTTTTAAATCATAAAAGATAGTAGATTTTATTTTCTACTTGACTCTTTTAATGAATTGCTTGTTCCGCTGCAGTTAAACTTGATGTTTGTTATATTGTATCAGTTTAACACTGTTGAAGGCTAACGATAATTTATTCTATATTATCTTAGTCATAATATTTTTTACTGGGCTAGTTGAGCTCACCCTTTTACTTTCATTGTTCTCTTCTGAAAATGAGAACGTAGCAGGGACTAGTCGGGGAACGGATTGATGGTCCAGATAATAGCATTAGTAGTTCTCACTATTCTATTAAATAGTATGATAATAAATGTAATGAGTACTCAATTGAGTGTGGATATTGTCTAGATGACAATATTTGTATTAAAACTCACAACATATATTTTGTCGTATTTTACACGACTGATGTATAATTAAGTTGTATTTGAATTTTGTACCATATATTTGACGACTCAAGATAGATGATGTATACTTATTTTGGGAGCGTCATATTTAATATTATGTAATTATTTATTTAATACTTATATAAAATTTTAAATCGACTTATATTAAGGGATAGGGGAGTATATATCTATCTCACACGCATATGAACACACTATTCAACTGATAAAGGGCATGCATTTAATATTGAAGAGCTTGGTAGCATGGGAAGAAACAGATAAAGAGGTTGGAAGGTGATCATAAAGGATGAGGAGCGACTATTGGATGGTTAAAGATATTACTCTCATTTAGATTTACAAGATGCATTGGTAAAAGTAATCTAATAAATAATTCTTGACTCTTGTTAATTACAAGATCAAATGTAAATAAAACAATCCCTCCATCTCTCTCTACATCCCTTTATAATGTGAGTAATATATATACTCCCTCTCTTTTAAAATATAATAAGAAATATAAGTCAATTTAAAATATTTTTAAATTTAAAATTAATTAATTAAATTATTTTATAAATATTACTCATTATAAATTTATTATTTCATAATTATTAATAAATCGTCATAATTTTGCATTTGAAAATCATGTATCAAAATTTGATTTTCAAAAGGTAAGAATAGTCTTAATTTGGAATGGAGGAAATATATCTCAATCTCTTACAAAAAAACTTAATTTAATTTCTTGTACATAAAATTTCAACTTTACTTTTAATTAGAAGTATTAATAAATTACCATGATTTTTAAGTACATGGTCATATATATAATTAAGTCATCTAAAGCTCTTAGATAGTGAACTAATTAAATCTTTAAAAGTAGATCAAAAAATTATCATGATTTTTAAATGGTCGGTCAAATTAGTAATACTCTTAGACAGTAAATTAAACCCTATTGTGGACCCACCAACCAACAAGAGTCGTTGCATGATATCTTTGACTTCAAAAGAGAGAGAGAGAGATTGATAGATAGATAGAACGAGCAAGCCATAACTAAAAAGAAAAGATAAGCCCACACAAACAATTATACATATTTATTCCCATTCCATACGTAAGAGAACTTCCCGGCTCTATCCTTATCATTCTATCTCTATATAAAGCACAGCAAACCTCCCATTTCTCCTCACATCAAATTACAAATACCATTACTAATGTAGCCGAAAATTAAATTACTGTTGATGGAGGGCTTGGCTTGTTTGGGAGCATTCCCAGATTTTGGATTTGGATTTGTCTGCTGCAACAACAACAAGAGGTTTGATATGTATATATAATATATATTTGCGTGGGTGGGGGGTGGGGGTTAAAAGAAGGGAGGTGACAGAAGAGAGTGAGCACAAATGGTGTTTTCTTGCATGTTAATTTTCCATGCTTGAAGCTATGTGTGCTCACTCTCTATCTGTCACCCCACCACTAACTCCGTCTCTCTCTCTATATATATGTGTGTTCGTTTGGGCTTTTGGGAGCTTTTTTGTCCTTTTCATTTTATATTATTCTTTTTGAAGGAGGGAGGGTGGATGGGAGTAGAGCTCGAGGAGGTGACAGAAGAGAGTGAGCACACATAGTAATTTCTTGCGTGATGCTAGAAGCTTTGTGTGCTCACCCTCTATCTGTCACCCCATCGCTCTCCGGGCATGGGCATGGGCATGTGCTTGTTTATATATATATATATATATTCTGTTACACAAAGTATCACCAAATTTATAATTTAGCCCCTAAAAAATTTGGTTTACAATTTACTACAAAGCACTTAATTTTATACAATGTACTCCAAAATTTAGATTTCGGTTAAAATTGTTCGGAATACTTGACCTGTCCATGAATTTGATTGAGTCTTTGATTATTTTATACCGTTTAACCGGAGAAATATATAAATTGACTTAATTTCAAAAAAAAAAAAACTAATACCGTATATATTTAAAGTACGATATAAATTATCAAATTTCCTGTGGGATTCCTTCACTCAAATTTCATTCCTTCACTCAAATGAGAATTCCTTCACTTTTTCTTTTCATCTCCCTTTTCCCTTCACTTTTCCTTTCCATCTTTGTCCGATTAATTTGTGCGGCTGAGTAAGCAAATCCCGACAAAATTGTTTCTGTAAATATGTAATCATATGGACCTTAGATTGCAAGTGTTTGATGACTTAGAAAACCTATGTTGTATATTTTTTTTGTTTAATAAGTTTAGGGTTTTGTGTGATGAACTTTACATCTAAAAGTGTATTTTAATGGTGATTTCCTCAATAATCACACAATCGGATTCAAATATATACGATATTAGTTAGTTATTTTTAAAAATTAAGTTAATCTGTATATTTCTACGGTCAAACGGTATAACAACCAAAGATTCAATCAGATTTATGGTCATGTACTTCATAGATGTGTAATATACAGTCGGTTAATTATGACGACGATTTTTTGGGCTATAGTGACGATTTAACCGACTGTGTACTACACATTTATGTATATATATATTTCATTTACAAAATTTGTTCTGCACCAGTACATGTAAGTTGTTAATCAATTTAATTAGTATTACACGTACGATAGGGAAATTCTTATGTCAAACTTAATTATGGATATTGTTTCATTAATTAATTGTATAATACTATCATAAAAAGAGTGTGATTTTTTTAAAAAAAAAAATTAAAGTTGATGTGATAATTTATAGATCGAATTGTGTATATTGTTTTTAGTATTGGTAAGTGTATCAATTTTGAATGTAAAAATGTCTCAAATTAATTAATATATAAAAATCACGTACACTATAATCCTATATAAATTTTGAATTTGAGGGAGTAAATGTTTCAGATTAAAGAAAAAACTGATCATTTAAGTATCAATATAATTCCAAACATATCCTATCCTATCCTATATAAATATAAATGTTCAGCTAGCATGCCGGCAAGCAGAATAATTTATTTTTCAGGTGGAACCAATTGCAACTTTCAGGAAGAGGGTTAATTGGAAGGGAAATATTCCTCATCAGTACTATTCATTTGTTCAAAATGAAGATTAATTATATTCCTCAGTACGTATACATGAGATGATGAACACCCATTCCCATTAATGTACGTATTAGGGTTTTTGTTTTCTTCTTAACTGTTAAGACAATTTTTGTACACGTCTGTCTCATCAAGCGTTGATGAGTTGTGCAGTAACAACCGATCATTACGCATTAATGATGAATTTTCTTTCGAATTCAGTACTGAAATTCAGAAGTAGTATGATTGAAATAGTTTGGAATTTAATTTCAAGAGAATAATTAGGAGCCAGCAGATGTAAAAATTAAATGGGGTGATCAATATATATATATATATATATATATATTGTTAATTAGTCACTAATTAATAATTAAAAAAAAAGATCAATGGTCTAGAAAAGTGGTTAAGGAGTTCAGTTAGCAATGACGGGCCACGATTAGATCTTGAAAAACTAGACATTCATATTCTTGTTTCAATCACCAATTAATTTAATTTAAATTATTTTCTCTCAAGTTTAAATTGTATATTTTTTTTTTAAATTATAATTTACACATGCTTTTTCTTTTAATTTTCCAGCATTTTCTTTTTATTTGAATCCCCAACTTTAATACATTGACTATAATTATGGAGAAAAATAAATAAATATTTCTTCATTAGAATTTTTGTATTTTTTATATTTTTTGGGATTAGTAGGGTTTAATTTTTATCAGTATGTGAGTTTATTAAATATCCATAATCTAATTAAGACATACTCTATAATTATTTTCTGTTGAGTAATTTGTTCGAGTAAGCCACGAATAGTCTCAGTGTCTCACTTCTCCTTTATCTTGCTTTTTTTGCTTCTTTGATTTTTTTTTTTTAAAAAAGGGAGTGTTTTTTTAATAGCATTGTATTCGAGTCTTTCATTAAATTATAATTTTTTTTAGTTTTTTGAAGACAATTTAGAATGTCACTACAAGAAAACCGGTTAATTTCGACGGAGCTACGTTCGACGGACACATTCCCTCGAAGATAATATGTATTCTGACGGATTATTCAGTCGAAGATACGTCAGTCGAAACTACTTTAATTTCGACGGATGTTCGTCGAAAATATATGCATCCCATTGGCGCCAATGTTCCCGCCAGCGCGAACCTTATTTTCGATCGAATAGTGTTTATTCCGACGGACTATTCAGTCGAAGATATCGTAATTACGATGAAGTTAAGTACGACGGACAGTCCGTCGAAAATAATCCTAAAACCTAATTAATCGGTATGTCTTCCGGCCCCCTCGTTTCTCTCACTTTGCTCTCATTTCTCTTTTTTTTTCTCTCTCTCTCATTTCTCTCTCACTTTACGCGATCTCTCACTTGATTCTCTCTCAGTCTCACTTCTCTCACTGCTCTCATCTCCACCACCACCACCACTGGTTCCACCACCACCACCTTCGATTCCACCACCACCACGTACTGCCACCACCACCACCACCACCGTTGATTCCACCACCACCACGTACTGCCACTACCACCACCACTATCACTGTCGATCGGTTCCACCACCAGTAGACGCCACCAACACCGTCGGTTGAACCACCATCACTGACACCACCATCAGCAGCCACCACCAGGCACCACCGTCAGTTAGTTTGCACATTAATTCAATTTCAAGGTCAGTTTTCTGTCATGTATTAGATTTTTAGGGCTAATTTATTGCAAATTGTAAAATTTGTGGCTTAATTTGTTTTTGGTTTAGTTTGAGTTTGAATATGAGATTAACCTAATTTGGATAATATGTTGTTGCTGTGAATTTGTGGGTTGAAAATTTGGGTTGATTTGTTGGAATTGGGAGTGATCTGAAATCTAAAATTTGGGTCCTATTCTTCTTGTTTATATTGTTGATTGCTAAAATTGGAATTTTGATTTTCGGTTTGTGGACTGCATATTATTTAACTGCATATTATTTGGAATTTAGAAATGACAGAATATTGATATTATGAAGTGTATAACATATCAAATTTGGGTTCCTTATCATAATGTAACTGATTTTAGGACTGTTTTTAATCTGATATATTTACTATTTCTGACTGAATTTATGACAGAAATTCTGTCAGAATTATGAAATTGCAGAATATTTGTGGGCCATGCATGTATTGTATTAGTAATTAGTTTCCCAATATTAATAAATCATAAACTAAGTACCATTTACTTAGTTTCTTACTACTAAAATAAAATAAAGTAAATATAATTTAATTTATTTTATTAAAAAAAATAAATTTTAAAAATAAAATAAATAACATAATATAATACAAAATAAAATAATAAATTAAATTAATTTAAATAAAATAAAAAAAGCTTTGATTTAATTTAATAAATAAAATACAATTCAATAAAAAAATAAAGTTAAATAAAAATAATAAAATAAAATAAAATAAATTTAATTTAATTTAAATAATCTAAATTAAATTAAATTAAATTTAATTTAAGTCTTAGCAGACGAAGAAGAACCGTTGTCAGCTCCGGATAGTACATACCACTCGTTCTCAGTCGTTCGAGGAGGCGAAGACGGTAAGTACGTTGTATTTAGTTATTTATGTGTCAAGTTCTAACACAAATACTTAAGACCTGTTTTATGAATGTTTGTATTAGGCATTGGGGAGGACCTTGGGCCGAGATTCTACCATTCTAGAGTTTTGGGATCGAGCCCACACGTCTAAGGACGAGCGTGCTTTGTCTCAGGCAGCTTTAGCTATACGGGTAAAACTCATTTTACTATTTAGCTTTTAATAATATTCAATCATAAATAAAATGATATAATTAACATACGTATACGGAATACATTACAGGACCGATTTTAGAGGCTTTGGGACGAGCGTATAGCTGAGCTGGAGACTATTAGGAGGGGTTCTGAGCCGTTAGATTCCTCCACCCATCTTCCCGATATTGTATTAGATCGGGATGAGGAGCTGAGACTCTGGGTCACGTCTCAGGATCCCCCTACTAGCAGTACTGGCAGATATCGAATTTATCACATTACCGAGGATACCCGCATATACACTTCCTGGAGGTAATATTTTTTTATGTTTCACGAAATTATCCGAATTTATCACATTATATAAATTATTATTAGTAATCGAATTTATATCTCTTTATAGGCTCCAGCCAGCGTCCGAGAGCACATGTCGGACAATCTCATACGGGCGCTGGCTTGGATGACGATATCTTCTGGCGGTTGATAGGGGCTGTGTCGGATAGGTTCCATACCGATTCGGTCTTTCGGCGTCAGTAGTTGCCTTCCAGTTCTCGTCTTCACTAGATTGCTCAGGATATTATAGCAGGGGTTTCTGCAGAGAGTACGGGATTACCACGGGAGCAATTCGACGCTTAGAGCGCCGAGATGCTCTGGATGGTTATTACCCTCTTGGAGGAGGTTTTTCGTCCACCTCCACCTACTCAGGTATTCTTATTTCTTATGTTATTCGTTTAAGGTTAGTTTGTTAATTCTCTCTCTCTCTCTCACACACACACACACACACACACACACACACACACACATATATATATATATATATATATATATATACGGACTAATGATTTATATTTTTGATTCTATCAACAGGGTGGCGATGGCGAGCAGGCTGACGATGATGAACAGGAGCACGAGGCTGATTTCCATACACCAGAGCAGCGTCTTTCACCTACGCCCGATGATGATACTTTTACTAGTTTATAGTTCATTTGTATATATTCATGTTATTGTAGAACTTTTGTATATATTTTATTGTCTAATTGCGTCTGTACAACTATTGTAAATTATATTGTTTAACATTTATGGAACATTGGCTTATATTTGTAATTGGTTAGCTTATAATACGTTTTGGTGGATATTTGAATGTGAATGTGAATGATAATGAGTTAAAGATTAAGTTTTAGTTCTACGTTGCATATTTGAATGTGAGATACATGTTTATATTACTGTGTATTGGGTTGTGACAGGTTACAAGTACATTAATGGGTTTAAACACCTGGAAACTGAACTTTTAAAATCTGTATTTAAAAAAAATAGTTAATTTCGACGGAATAGGGTATGTTCGACGGAACTTCCCTCGGAGATAACAAATAACCAATTTTTAATAAATGCCGAAATATTCTAATTTCAGTCGTAAATACGTTATCTTCGACGGAATGTATCCGTCGTAAACGTTCTATCTCCAACGTAAATTCTGTCAAAGTTAATAATTAGTCAATTTTAATAAATATTGGGTTATTTTAGTTTTCAGTCGGAAATAAGATAATTTTGGGGGAATAAATCTGTCGGACATAGGGTCTATTATATTCGATGGAAAGTTTCGTCCTATATATTTTGTCGAAAATAGGTAATGTTCGACGAAAATCTTTCGGAGATAATTTCGTCGAAGATAAATAATATCCGACGAAATTCTTGATGGATCTTATTTTCGACGGGTATATATACGACCGAATTTTTGACGGATATTTTCGTCAGAAATAATATATTTTTGACGGAATAGGATTAGTTCCAACGGAATAGTCCGTCGGAAATAACCTTTTTTCTTGTAGTGTGTTGTAAAAGCTACCAAATCATTTGAGATCGATATCATAAGAAGGCTGCATATAAAGCATTCAACTAATATTTGAGAATATTATAAGAAGGCTATATATAAATTTAATTAAGAAATTGATATTTTTACATAATTTTTTGATATTTTCATATAAAAATCGTCGTTATAGATCCTATAGCGACTAGCGACGGTTTTTATACCATCGCTATACATCTATAACGGCATTTTTTATGTGAAAATATCAAAAAATCATGTGAAATTATCGGTTTCCATCTAATTATAATACGATAAGTGTAGTATTCAATGGAAAAATATTTTATATATCTACTAATTTGAAAGTGGATGGAAAAATATTTTATGCACCGACTAATTTGAAAGCGGTAAAATAAAATAATAATGTATAAATTTTTTTTACCATTTCTAATCCCATGTATACACATTGGATGATATTTAGTATCAAAATAAATTAAGAATAATAGTATGTGCACTAACTATACACACAAAAAGTTGTGCATCAAGTATATGACTCATGTATTGCTTATTAATGAAAATGAGTAAAACTATAATTGACAAAATATAGTTATGGTTGATTTTGGTTTACAAAATTTGGTTATGATTTCATTTATAAGAACTAAGTGTTTGATTGTGTTAGTTCCCAGTAGGCACAATAGATCTAGAAGGGGGGGGGGGGTTGAATAAATCCTTTTAATTTCAAATACTTTTCTAGTTTATTTTATATTGCTAATAATTTAGTTTGTGACAAACATAAGAATCTTTTCAAGCACAGCGAAATAAGTAAAAGATCCCCTTCATTGATATATTCATAATCATACATACATTGTTCGTAGAGTTAGTTCAGTGGTAAGCAGTTAAAGCATACATAGCAGTTAATATACATAATGTAAATGACATAAAGTAAAGGACACAAAGGGTTTTAAGTGGTTCAGAGACTCAAGCTCCTAATCCACTCTTCTGCTTTCAACTAGCAGGATTTCCACTAAGGAAGGGCAGCACCCTAAATCACTAAGATTTCTTCATGGCCAGCAGCCTTGGGACTTCAGTTCACTAAGAACTCTTCAAGGCCAGCAGCCTTAGAACTTCTCTAGTTCCCTAGGAACTCTTCAAGCCCAGCAAGCTTGGAACTTCATTTAGTCCCTCCGGACAAGGACCCCTCAAACCCTGGCTTCTTGTTGTTGTAGTTGTTGATGTTGTTGGTGCTGAGCTGCTAAGATGTCATTAAGCTCTGAACATCTTTTGTACTTAGCAGCTAGGTGTGGTCCTCTTAGCTTTCTGCTTCGAGTATGGACCACATCTTCTTTGGTGCAGCTGATTTTCACTCTTTTCTGTTCATCTTCATCTGGTATCAGCTGTGCACCATCACCATCTGGGTTTGCTAAGTCTCTGTGCTTTTAGTAGACTTTGTCTGGCACTTAGAAATCCCTGAACCCTTCTTGAATACTTTGCAGACATGGTTCAGCACTTGTTTAGTTTCAGCTTTTGGTTCATAGTGATTCGTAGAGTGGCTCTCTTGATCTTCTTTGTACTCAGCCACTTTCCTGAATGTTATCTTCTTGACCTTTTCGGCTCTCAGCTTGGCTGCCATTTTTAGTGGCATTTCATCTTAGTTGAGTGAAGCTTTAAAGCTGCTTCACTTCCACCTTGGTAGTCTCACTATCACAGAGACTTGTTCTGTTGATCTTTGGTGGAACTCGTAGAGTGAACAATAGCATTCCCAACAACTCAACGACTCTGCAACTTAGCAATCATCAGCAACTCTTGATCTTTGAAGCTCTGTTGATTTATACTGCTTCCCAATCTTCCCGTTGGAAAGTAGCCGTTGAAAGTTATTCAAATTGCTTCGTAGATCTCAAGTTATTTGGTACAGACTGCAGATGCGACATGACATCTTTTTTTGACTTTCTGACACTGCAGTCTACTTGTGACGACCCCAAAATAGGTATACATCACCCATCTTGAGTCGCCAAATACATGTTATAGAATACAAATACAAACTTAATTATACAACCGTCGTGTAATATACGACAAAACATAGCTGAGAGTTTAAACAGGAACGTTGCCTTCTAGACAATATCTACTCTCAAATAGAGTCCTCATTACATTTATTGTCATACTATTTTATAGAATAATGAAGACTACTAATACACCATCTCGGACCATCACTCCGTTCCCCGACTAGTCCCGACTACGTTCTCATTTCCTGAAGAGAACAATGAAAGCAAAAGGGTGTGCTCAACTAGCCCAGTAAGAAATATTATGACTAAGATAATGCAAAATAAATTATCCTTAGTCTTCAACAATGTTAAACTGATAAAATATAATAGACATCAAGTTTAACTGCAGCGGAATAAGCAATCCATTAGAAGAGTCAAGTAGAGCATGATATCTACTATCTTCTATGATTTAAAATGTTTTCATCAATTTTTATTGCTGAGACTCAGCTTAATAAATAAACCACATCATCGAGTCAACTCTGCACTACGGGCCAAGGATATTCATTAAATCATCAATGGTCATGACTATACCGAATAATCCCTGGTCATAATCATACCAAAAACTGTCCATCAATGCACTACAGGCCACTGAGGACTTTTACCACATCATTTATAACATTACAGGTCATGATTATACCGAATAATCCCTGGTCATAATCATATCAAGTCCATCTATGCACGTAAGCCAAAGATGACTTTCATCACAATATAAGCATCAGGATGATGACAATGACATAACAATTCAATAAAATAAGTTCAAGAATAAATTTTAAAGATTTAAAATTTTAGTTTATCCAGAAATCAAAAATGTTCAAATTGTCAACATGATACTTCTTTATGGAGTAAAATTCAAGAATTCTCAGAAGAATATTTCCATTAAAAGATACTGCATGAAGCGCAAATATACAGGATATACTACTAATTTCATGGAGTATAGAAGCCAAAACTTTAACCAACTGAGTATAATAGAATATATGAAACTGTAAATGGATTTTTGCCCGCCATGCGGTAATCCACGTAGACATATCATATCCACAATTTAATAAGGAATGAATACGAAGGATCATTCACCATGCATGCGGTAATCCGCATAGACAGGTTATTCCAACAGAATAATAAAGAATAGAATAACAGAAAAATTCACCAGGCGTGCGATAAACCGTACAGACAGGTTATTTCCAATAGAATAATAAAGAATGGAACCAGGTCATGCGTAATCCGCACAGACAGGATTTTCCAACAGAATAGTAAAGAATGGAACCAGGTCATGCGTAATCCACACAGACGGGATGTTCCAACCGAATAATAAAGAATAGAATAATAATAGAATTCACCAGGCATGCGATAGATCGCACAGATAGGTTATTCCAACATAATAATAAAGAATAGAATAACAGAAGAATTTCACCATGTATGCGGTACTTCGCATAGACAGGTTATTCCAACATAATAATAAAGAATAGAATAACAACTCTTACGAGTATTGAAAGAAAATAACTCTCTTCATGAATACGAAAGAATAATACCTCTTACCTTAGAAGAAACTGGATATTGGAATAGTGAGGTAGTAGACTTCTCTTCTTCTTTCTCTCTATAATTTATCTCTATAATAATTGCTCTAAAGCTTTAGTGAATTGGTGAGAAATGAAGGAAGAATGAGCTTCTATTTATAGGAAAATATAGTTTCGATAATTGCACGTTTTGGGGCTCGAAATATTATAGTACAATACCTTCAACTTTTCTTTCATTTTTAATTTAGTTCTGCAAGTATTATCAAACTTGCACCACCTCTCCTAATAGTAAATAATATGAATCAATAGTTCAATCATGTGAATCAATAATTATAATCATGTGAAAATACAAATTACAGTATAGTACCTCCATCTATACCTCCATTTTTAACTTAGTCATGCAAGTATTATCAATTTTGCACCAACTCCCCTAATAGTACAAGAATGTGAATCAATAGTACACACATGTGAATAAATAGTTATAATCATGTGAATTAATAGCAATTAATTGCTCATTTATCCGATTAATTACTCGACTAGTCAATATAACCTCTAGACATTAATTATTATCGAAATAAATGTCGATTTTCACTAACACTAATAATTTCAACACAATGGAACTATCCAATTCATCTTTAATCAACACGAACTTATTCATCATTAATATTATAATTCACAATATTTAACAACCAGGTCGTTCCCAGGAAAGAGGGGGCTTTCCGATAAGGATTTCTCCTTATTGGCGCGTAATTAGATGACCAAACCTCTCCTTGACAGAACTTCTAGACATTGTAAATATTGCAATTTAATAATATAAATAACTTTGTCGTCTCAATTATTGATTTAATAATATAACATATTATGCAGATGATACTGTGACAATAATCGAATAAATAATATGAGAGATATGATGCAGCAATTACTGTAGCAATAATTGAGTATAACTGAGTGATTTCTCATGTAAGCGTCAATAACCAATACCGTGTGCTACTATACAACCACGCGTATTACTATATTTTTACTACCGGGTAGTTCAACAGTTTTAACGGTAACACTTCCGCCGTTATTTTTATAAAAAGATAATTATGTCGTTTTCTAACTGCGAAAATACTTTCGTTGTGGGGTCCACCAAAGATTGTGTCATCGCACGAATATTCCCTGTTAAAACGAATATTTTCCGAGCAATCGAATATTATATAACCACTTACTTACTTTGCAAAAATTTTAAATATTACCCACAACTATAACATTATATCAAATCCACACCATAATATTCAAAAATATATTTCGAGAAAATTATTCTTTATTCATAAAAGTTGGGGTCTTACAACCTCCCCTTCTAATAAAATTTCGTCCTTGAAATTAGGGTGCGTACCTGGTATGTCGAAGAGGTGAGAATACCTTGATTTCATTTCAGATTCTAACTCCCATGTCATTTCTTCAACATCGTGGTTTCTCCACAAAACTTTAACTTGAGGTATAACTTTAGAGCGTAGAATATGATCCTTCTTATCCAAGATTTTAACATGTACCTCTTCATACGTTAAATCTTCCTTTATCTCATCTGGTTCTAATTCAATAATGTGGTTCGGGTTTTTCACATATTTACGTAACATAGATATGTGGAAAACGTTATGAACACGAGACATACTTGGCGGTAATGCGAGTCTGTAGGCCATAGTTCCTACTCGTTCGAGGATTATAAATGGGCTAATAAATTGAGAATTGATCTTTCCTCTCTTTCTAAATCTTGTAACTCCTTTCCATGGAGCAACATGTAACAACACATGATCTCTAATATTGAATTCCACGTCCTTTCGATGAAGATCAGCATAACTCTTTTGTCGATCTTGTGAGGTTTTTATACGTTGTCGGATCGTTTGAATATTTTTTGTAGTCATACGTACCAAATCCGGTCCCAACAATGTTGCTTCACCCACCTCATCCCAGCATACTGGAGAACGACACTTTCTTCTATACAACGCCTCAAATGGAGTCATGCCAATACTTGTTTGATAAATGTTGTTGTAGGAAAACTCCACCAATGGTAAGAACTTGTCCCAACTTCCCTTGAAGTCAAGGACACAAAGTTTTAATAAATCTTCAAGAGTTTGAATAGTCCTTTCCGACTGCCCATCCATTTAAGAATGATATGCCGAACAAAATCGTAAATCTGTGCCCATATCTTTTTGCAAACTAACCCAAAATCTTGAAGTGAATCTTGGGTCTCGATCAGAAACTATGGATACTGGCATAACATGCAATCTTACAATCTCATTTATATACATACTAGCAAGACGTTCAAGTGTATAAGTTTCTCGTACCGGTAAGAAATGAGCAAACTTGGTTAATCTATCAACAATGACCCAAATCGCATCTATGCCTTGAGAAACCTTGGGAAGACCAGTAACGAAATCCATGGTAATGTGCTCCCACTTCCATTCTGGAATTTCAAGTGGTTGCAATGGACCTTTTGACACTTGATGCTCCTCTTTGACTCGTTGACAAGTTAGACACCTTGAGATAAACCCCGCTATCTCTCTCTTCATATTGCTCCACCAAAATGTATATCGAAGATCACGATACATTTTGGTACTCCCAGGATGGATTGCAAATGGTGTGTTGTGCGCCTCCATCATGATTTTATACTTCAAGTCAGAATCGTTAGGAACACAAAGTCTGGAGTTGACTCGAAGTATTCCTTCTTCATCGATTCTTGCTTCTGAAATAGCACCTTCTTGCACTTTCTTCCTCATACGCATCAGCTCCGGGTCTGTAGCTTGAGCAGCTTTAACTTTATTGATTAAAGTTTATTCTACTCGTATATTCGTTATCTTCACGTGGGTCCCTAGAGTCTTTAACTCTATCTTCATCATTTATAAGTTATACGAAATGGGTTTTTATGTTAACAACATCGCACTCGTAAAAGCATACGATCTTATACTCAACGCATCAGCTACCACGTTCTCTCTTCCACAATGATATTGAATGGTATGATCGTAATCTTCAATAGCTCGAGCCAACGTCTTTGGCGCATGTTACGTTCATTTTAGTTAAAGAAATATTTGAGGGTTTTAGAAATGGATTTTGTACTGGGGTCAATACAAAATTTGATTTCACGCTCTAGGGTTAGGGTAAGAAGTCTTCAAGAATACGCCAGGAAATTTATTAACAATAGAAATATCATTCAAAATTGTGACCCTCATCCAAGACTTGGATAACACGTCACATTGATACCTATCAACTTTTCATCGTCATTCACACCGTCGCCTACGAAAAGTCTGGGTTCGGTGCATCCCAAGACTTGAAAGTCACTAGCGAAAGGCTCGGGGCTCTTTACTTATGGCTTGATATAACAGTGATTAATTTTAGCGGTTTGGTTGCTTGAATTTGCATAACAGGTTGGTTAGGAATATGAAAGCTAACAACCTTACGAAAATAATCAATTTTGGAATGATGAGTAGTTAACCAATCGATTCCTAAAATCACATCAAAGCCAAATATTTTCAAAGAGATAAGATCGACAGGTAATGTAAGATCCCAACTTTTATGAATAAAGATTAATTTCTCTCGAAATATATTTTTGAATATTATGGTGTGGATATAATATAATGTTATAGCTGTGGGTAATATTTATAAATTTTGCAAAGTAAGCAAGTGGTTATATAATATTCGATTGGTCGGGGAATATTCGTACGACGGCACAATCATTGGTGGACCCCACAACAGAAGTATTATCGTAGTTAGAAAATGACAGAATTATCTTTTTATAAAAATAATGGCGGAAGTGTTACCGTTAAACTGTTGAACTACCCGGTAGTAAAAGTACAGTAATACGCGTGGTTGCATAGTAGCACACAGTATTGATTATTGATGCTTATATTAGAAGTCACTCAGTTATATTTAATTATTGCTACAGTAATTACTGCATCATATCTCTCATATTATTGATTCAATTATTGTCACAATATCATCTGCATAATATGTTATATTATTAAATCAATAATTGAGACGAAAAAGTTATTCATATTATTAAATTACAATATTTACAATGGCTAGAAGTTCTGTCAAGGAGAGGTTTGGTCATCGAATTGCGTGCCAATAAGGAGAAATTCTTATCGGAAAGCCCCCTTTTTCCTGGGAACGACCTGGTTGTTAAATATTGTGAGTTATAATATTAATGATGAATAAGTTTGTGTTGATTAAAGATAAAATTGATAGTTCCATTGTGTTGAAATTATTAGTGTTAGTGGAAATCGATATTTATTTCAATATTAATTAATGTCTGGAAGTTTTATTGACCAGTCGGGTAATTAATCGGATAAATGACCGATTAATTACTATTAATTCACATGATTATAACTATTTGTTCACATGTGTGTACTATTGATTCACATTCTTGTACTATTAGGGGAGTCGTTGCAAAATTTGGAAACAAAATTCATTAGAAATTCGTTGCAAAATTTCTAACCACTTAATTTCTCCTCATCGTAGGCAACGAAAGTTTTTTTGTTGTTATATTTCGTTGCCTAATATGGACCACATTCATTGGCAACAATTTTTATTTTCGTTGCATATTTTATACAACTTTTTGCAACGACTATTAAAATGTTGCCTTAAATTGAGATAATCCAAATAAGTATGTTTTTGTAAGACCATATTCGGTATTAGGAGAATTGTCAAAAAATATTCGTATTTAGTATTTAAAAATTATGTCCAAATGAGGAACATATTCAAACCTATGACCTATCATTTGGAACTTTGGTCATTTGACCGCTGGAGCAACACAAGTTATCTGTTAATATCTTACAAGGATTAATATTTATATCAAAATATGAGATTTCTCCCATATATTCCTTTCTTCTCCTTCACTACATACCATTAATATAATCTCCATATGATAATAATAATAATAATATTATTATTAATAATAATAATAATAAATAAATAAAAATAATAACACTATAATTTCTGCTTATATATGTCAAATACTTATAAAATTATGATATTTATCTTACCTGTTCTTTAATTTATTTATTTTGCCTTGGAATATAGTATAAGTTATTCTTTTCAATTATCTTCTTCTTTTGCAGCAAATAATTAATGGGCGATCGAACACTTTTTTGATGGAAATTGGTAATGAAATAATTAAATAACATATCGATGATCATACAAGATCAATATATAGAAGATTATAACGTAAATTAATAGCCAATTTAATTAATTATTTTTTTAATATTGGACATTTTAAAATAAGGAATAATTAATGCTATTGTTTCTCAAAAATCTACTACTTTTTTATTTTGTAAAAAAAAAAGAATTGATATAATAATTAGCGCTTGTGGAAAAATGGGAAAAAAAGTCAAACAAGTATTTTCATACTAACGATCTTATATATCACAGAATAAAATGACAAATTAGTGTGTTATTATTATAAGATAATATATTTGTATTTCATGTATAAATATTTATATGATTATTTAGAGATAAATTTATAAATATTATATATATATATATATATATATATATATATATTAAAATATTCATAGTTACGTTATATAAATATTCATAGTTACTTTATATATATTTAGTTTAATGTGGAGATTTAAGATGGGTATCTATATATATAGATGGTAATAGAATTTATCTAATATACAAAAAATGTAAGACCCCAAATTTTTTTATGAATAAAATTAAATTTTCTCTATTTATTATCTTGAAATAATAAGGAGTTAATTTGATATAATACTTTGGTTATGAGTGAAATGTGCAAATTTTACAAAATACGCAAGTGGTTATAAAATATTTATTTGTTGTCGGAGAATTTCCGTACAACGACACAGTCATTTATGGGCCCCATAACAGAATAACTGTCGGATGAAGAAAATGACAAGTTTGAGTTTTTATAAATAACGACGTAGTTGTTACTGTGAATACTGTTGGATTACCCGGTGGTTAAAATACAGTAATACGCATGGTTGCGCAGTAGCACACGGTATTGCACAATATTTTTTAATTATTGATTCTTACGTAAGAAGGCACTACTCAATAATTGTTACAGTAATTACTTTTCAATATTTTATTTTATTGATTCAATATTATTGCGTTGATATTTTATATTATTGTCATTTTAATAATTGTCACTGCACAGTATTTTCCATTATCAAATCAATAATTCATATTATTTGAATAATATTATTAGATAACATTATTTGCAATGTCTAGAAAGTTCTATCTAAGGAGAGGTTTGGTCACCTAATTGCGCGCCAGTAAGGAGAAATTCTTTTCGGAAAGCCCCCTCTTTCTTGGGAATGACCTGGTTGTCATAATTGTGATTCTGTAATATTATTTGTGAATAATTAATTATTGATTTATATGATAAGGAAATATTTATTTTATAATTTATGATTATATTTATTTTATGTGGATATAATTGAAGGAATTAATGTTGAGGTGTTTTATCGGTATTTGTCGGATTGGAGGATCAAACCAGTGTTCTTGAGATATATTGCGTGAGTTATAATTTTTGATCCGACTGTTGGATCGTTATGATTTTTGGATATGTTATACATATATAAGTTGAGTATATGTCCACAAATTTTGAGACGTTAAAAATGAACGAATGATTTGTTATGAATTTTAAGAGGTGACTGATTCGGAAATTAGGGTTATAACTGATTTATGTGAAAAATTCTAGAATTGAGTGGGCCCCACTTATGGTTGGTGAAAAAATGTGCTGGATTTTATTTCAAATGTGGTGAGTGGCAATAGTAGCAGGTAAAGCCATCAGGTAGCAGGTCAAGTCTATTTCGGCGTGCTAACATTTTCCTGTAAATAGAGGGCTAAGTTAGAATTAAAAATCACACCAAAACATAAGCTTTCTCTCTTTCTCTCTCTATATTATCGAGCATATTTGTGAGTATTTAGATATTTTGAGAGTTGTTGTTCAATACAAGTTTCATTCAGCATCACTTTCGACCTTTCATTCTGAAGTACTATTTCTTTGAGGTAAGAGATGTTATTTCTTCTTAAATGATATTATTTTCTTCAATATCATTATGCCGAAATGTTGGTTTGAACTTTTTAATCAGAACTTTTGTGTCGGGGTTACTATTCACGTATACAGCACTATTCACAAATACGGCACTATTCACCGAAAAATAAAACTTTCTCTTTTTCGTCCCAGATGTCTTTTATGGTTACTATCCTTGATTGTATCCATGTTTTGATCTTTATTCTACTTCATATTTGGTTATTATGGAGATTTATTGAATTTGGATAAACCGAAATACGAATCCCTAATATTTGTCCTTCTGTCTCACTGGATTCGTTTTCTTAAATGTTTTTCATCATCCTCAGTCCTTAATGGTGATACTTGATGAATATCTTTGGCCTGTAGTGCAAAGATGAATGATTACCTGATGAATATCTTTAGCCCATAGTGCAAAGATGAACAGGTGTTGAAATGAACATGACCAACTGGTGATACAAATGAATATCCTTGGCCCGTAGTGCAAAGATAAATATTTGATGCAAGATGTATATTGATTGATGTTACAGGGATAAAATATTTATGATGGACTTTTAAATTCATAGATGATAGTAGATTGCATTCTCTACTTAACTCTTCTAATGAATTATTATTTTCGCTGCAGTTGTTGATCTAAAACTTGTTGTCTATTGTATTCTATCAGATTTTTCCCTGTTGAAGACTAAGGATAATTTGTTGTATATTATCTTAGTCATAATATTCTTACTGGGCTAGTTGAGCTCACCCTTTTCTTTTTTTCTATTTTTCTTCTCAAGAAGCGAGAACATAGCGGGAAGTAGTCGGGGTGTAGAATGATGGTTCTAGACAGTTGTTTAGTAGTCCTCACTATTTTGTAAAATAGTGTGCCAATAATTATTTTGAGGACTTTATCTGGGTGTGGATATTGTCTAGAAGACAATATTTGTATTTAAACTCACAGTATGTGTTGTCGTATTTTGCACGACAATTGTAATAATAAAGTTGTATTTATTTTCTATACCATATTTTTGGCGACTCAGAATGGGTGATGTATACTTATTTTGGGGGCGTCACAAAAAATATAACATAAGAAGCAAAAATATCACAGCTAGGTTTTGAACCTAAGACCTATGAGTTATTTAGGCTATTAAGCTACCATTGAGCCATTCTAATTTATTAGTTAACTAAACTACCGCCATAACTTGTAGCGGTAGATAGTGTAGCACATGAACAAATGAGGGACAAATGAGTAATTTATCATGTCGCCTGTAGCGGCAGGGGGAAATCCATTTCAATCTGTGTCATCAAATGTTGCGATCAACGGTATAGATTATGGTTGTTGAAATAGTACCCGTGACAACCGATTGTCAAGTGATATTATATAAATATTTATAAATAATAAAAATATGACATTTAATACTAAGGATATTACGCACAAATTATTATAAAAAATATATTATTTAATATAATTAAATATTTAACTTGAGATTACATAAAATAATAAGAACTTTTATTCTTAGACGGAGAGAGTAACTTAAATCATGAACATATTTTTAAGTCCAAAAATAAAATATAAAAAAACAGTAATGATATACCCCTCACTATTTTTAGTTCTCCTTTGACCTTTTTTCCAAATATATTATAAAATTAAAGTATAATACTGTGACGCCCCCAAAATAGGTCCATTCCATCCAACCCATTTTGAGTCGCCAAATACATGGTACAGAAACAACCACAACTTTTACAACCCATAAACTGTGAGTTTGAATACAAACATTGTCATACCCAACTATGTCCTCAATACAATTATTGATTTATTATTTTACAAAAATGGTGAGGACTACTAAACAACTCTCTCAAGGACCATCAATTCATACCCCGACTCGTACTCGCTATATTCTCGTCTCCTGAGAAGAAAAATGGAACAAAAAGGAAAAGGGTGAGCTCCACTAGCTCAGTAAAGAATATTATGACTAAGATAATATACAACAAATTATCGTTAGTCTTCAACAGGGAAAAATCTAATAGAATACAATAGACAACAAGTTTTAAATCAATATTCGCAGCGGAAAATATTAATTCATAGAAGAGTTACGTAGAGGATGAAATCTACTAATGTCTATTTTAACAGTCCATCAACAGTATTTTTATCCCTGTAACATCAATCAATACACATCTTGAATCATATATTCATCCTTGCACTACAGGCCAAGGATATTCATCTGTTGGTCATGTTCATCTAAACACCTGTTCATCTTTGCACTACGGGCCAAAGATATTCATCAGAAATCATTCATCTTTGCACTACAGGCCAAAGATATTCAATAATAACATCCTTTAAGACTGAAGATGATAAAAATATTTTTAAAGAAGCGAATCCAGTGAAACAAAATGACAAGGATTAAGGATTAAGGATTCGTACTTTGTTTTGTCCATGTCCACAAATACCTCAAAAATAATCATAGTGGTGTAAAATTCAAGAATGATCAAAACATGGATACAATCAAAGCTAGTATCCACAATAGATATTTTGGACGAAAAGAAAAAAAAATAATTTTTCTGTGAATAGTGCCGTATTCGTGAATAGTGTCGTATACGTGAATAGTACCGTATACGTGAATAGTAACTCCGGCACAAAAAGTTCCAAATTTGATAAAAAAGTTCACCAATATTCCGGCATAATGATATTGAAGAAAAAATATCATTTGAGAAGAAGATAACATCCCTTACCTCAAAATAACCGTACTTCTGACTAAATTTCGGTATAGTGCTGACAGAAACTCGCACCGTATAGCAACACTCAAAGTATACTCACAAGAATACGCTCGATAATATAGAGAGAGAAAGAGAGAAAACTTTGTTTCTGGTGTGATTTTCAATTCTAACTTAGCCCTCTATTTATAGGAAAATACTAGAACGCCAAAGGAGACTAAATTAATAAAATATATTATCATTACTTATTTCTTTTTCTCCTACGCATCCTTCCATGACCAGCCACCACAATTGAACCAAAAATTTCAGCAGCCCATGTGGATTACTCACCAACCAAAAAGTGGGTCCCACCATAATTAATAAAAAAAAATCATTTTATTTTCCGTAACTTCAATAATTCATAGAAAATAGCTCGGTTATCAGAAAAATTCGAAACTCGCGACTTTCCATGGGAAATTCCATTCTCTACAACTTTGCAGAAGAAAATTTTTCCAAATTCCAAACAGAAATTATCCAAAATCCACAAACGAGCGATTTTACAGTCTATAATCAATTTTCGGTCAAAAATTATGTCCACCGACACACAAAACATTTAATGCCACAAAAATACTCTACCTTCTCATATACTCATATATCCCACATTCATTGTAAAAATATCATCGTTAATATATTATTAAAATAATATATTTAAATGAATTATTTTATCAGAAAAGGATAAAATATTAATTTTCAACAATTGTCACAATAAAAATTTTCTCCATCTATATCCACATAAAATAAATATTTTCTTTATCATAATAATCAATAATTAATTATTAAAAATAATATTACAGAATCACAGTACTGACAACCAGGCCGTTCCCAGGATAGAGGGGGCTTTCCAATAAGGATTTCTCCTTACTGGCGCGCAATTAGATGACCAAACCTCTCCTTGACAGAACTTTCTAGACATTGCCAATAATGTTATCTGATAATATTATTCAAATAATATGAATTATTGATCTGATAATGGAAAATACTGTGCAATGACAATTATTGAAACAATAATAATATAAATATCAACGCAGCAATTATTGAATCAATAAAGTAATGAACAGAAACTCCTGTAGCAATTATTGAGTAGTGCCTTCTTACGTAAGGATCAATAATTCAAAATACTGTGCAATACCGTGTGCTACTGTGCAACAACGCGTATTACTGTATTTTAACCACCAGGTAACCCAACAGTGTTAACGGTAACAATTTACGCCGTTATTTATAAAACTCAATCTTTGTCGTTTTCTTTCATCCAACCGTTTTTCGTTATGGGGCCCACAAATGACTGCGCCGTCGTACGGAGATTCCCGACAATACGAATATTCCACGACCAAACGAATATTCCCCGACAACAATGAATATATTATAACCACTTGCTTATTTTGAAATATTTGCGTATTTTACCCATAACTATTCACATTAATCAAATCAACCCTTACTATTCAAAATAATAATTAAAGGAAATTAAATTTCATTTATTAATTATTTGGGGTCTTACAACCTCCCCTCCTTATGAAATTTCGTCCTCGAAATTGACATACGTACCTGGTGTTTCGAAAAGGTGAGGATACCTCGCTTTCATTTCTGTTTCCAACTCCCAGGTCATTTCCTCTATAGCATGATTCCTCCACAAAACTTTAACTTGTGGTATTACCTTCGTGCGTAGGACATGCTCCTTCCTATCCAAGATCTTGACAGGTACCTCCTCATACGTTAAATCTTCGGCTATCTCGTCCGGTTCTAACTCAATGACGTGGTTCGGGTCTTTCACATATTTACGAAGCACAGATATATGAAAAACATTATGAACACGAGACATACTTGGAGGTAACGCGAGTCTATAGGCTACATTACCTACTCGATCAAGAATTTGAAATGGACCAATAAATCGTGGATTAAGCTTTCCTCTTTTCCCGAATCTTGTAACTCCCTTCCATGGGGCAACACGCGACAATACATGATCCCCAACACTAAATTCTACGTCCTTTCGATGAAGATCCGCATAACTCTTTTGTCGATCTTGTGCCGTTTGTATACGTTGTCGAATCGTTTGGATCTTCTCCGTAGTCATACGTACTAACTCAGGTCCCAACAATGTTGCTTCACCCACCTCGTCCCAACATACTGGAGAGCGACACTTTCGTCCATACAATGCTTCAAATGGGGCTACACCAATGCTTGCCTGATAACTGTTGTTGTAGGAGAATTCCACCAATGGTAAATATTTATCCCAACTGCCCTTGAAGTCTAGGACACAGAGTCTTAATAAATCTTCAAGAGTTTGAATAGTCCTCTCTGATTGTCCGTCCGTTTGAGGATGGTATGCCGAACTGAATCGTAACTCCGTACCCATAGCTTTTTGCAAGCTAACCCAAAATCTTGAAGTAAATCTTGGGTCACGATCCGAAACTATGGATACTGGCATGCCATGCAATCTTACAATCTCATTTACGTACATTTGAGCAAGACTTTCAAGGGAATAAGTCTCCCGTATCGGCAAAAAATGAGCAGACTTGGTTAATCTATCAACAATAACCCAAATAGCATTGATGCCTTGAGAAACCGTAGGAAGACCCGTAACGAAATCCATAGTAATGTGTTCCCACTTCCATTTCGGAATCTCAAGTGGTTGCAATGGACCCTTTGGCACTTGATGCTCCGCCTTTACACGTTGACAAGTTAAACATGTTGAAATAAACTTTGCAATCTCTCTCTTCATATTGTTCCACCAAAATGTATGTCGAAGGTCACGATACATTTTGGTACTTCCAGGATGAATTGCAAACGGTGTATTGTGTGCCTCCATCATGATCTTGTACTTCAAATCAGGATCGTTAGGAACACAAAGTCTGGAGTGGACTCGAAGTATTCCTTCTTCATCAATTCTCGCTTCTGGAATGGCACCTTCTTGTACTTTCGTCTTCATATGCATCAGCTCCGGATCGGTGGCTTGAGCAACCTTAACTTTTTCTATTAAAGTTGGCTCTATGCGTATACTTGACATCATTGCACTCATTCCTGCATATGATCTTCTACTCAATGCGTCAGCTACCACGTTCGCTTTTCCAGGATGGTATTGAATAGTGTGGTCGTAATCTTTCAACAACTCGAGCCAACGTCGTTGCCGCATGTTGAGTTCTTTCTGTGTGAAGAAATATTTGAGGCTTTTATGATCTGAATATATCTCCACTTTCTCCCCGTATAGATAGTGCCTCCAGATCTTTAGCGCGAAAACGACTGCTGCCAACTCTAGATCATGAGTAGGATAATTCCTCTCATACTCTTTAAGTTGTCGCGAGGCATAGGCTATGACTTTCCCACGTTGCATGAGAACACATCCTAACCCTTTGCCTGAAGCATCGCTGTAAATAACAAATCCATCCGAACCAGATGGTATTGTTAGAACAGGTGCCGAAATAAGTCTCCTCTTAAGCTCTTGGAAACTCTTCTCGCATTCCTCGCTCCATACGAATTTTGTATCCTTCCGAGTTAGCTGAGTTAATGGAGTAGCAATTCGAGAAAACCCTTCCACAAATCTCCGATAATAACCAGCTAAGCCCAAAAAGCTACGTACTTCAGTAACCGACTTCGGTTGCTCCCAACTTTGTATTGCTTCAATCTTCGTCGGGTCAACAGATACTCCATTTTTTGACACCACGTGCCCAAGGAATGCTACTTCCTCAAGCCAGAACTCGCATTTCTTCAACTTAGCATATAACTTGTTTTCACGAAGCCTTTGGAGTACCAGCTTCAAATGGTGCTCATGATCTTCACGGCTTTTGGAATATATGAGGATGTCATCAATAAAGACAACAACGAATTGATCCAAATAATCCTTGAATACTCGGTTCATCATATCCATGAAAGCAGCAGGAGCATTAGTCAATCCAAAAGACATGACTAAGAATTCATAATGCCCATACCGAGTCCTGAAGGCAGTCTTTGGAATATCCTCAGTTCGAATTTTCAGCTGATGATATCCAGAACGAAGATCGATTTTTGAAAAGAATTGTGCTCCTTGCAACTGGTCAAACAAGTCATCAATACGAGGTAGAGGATACCTATTCTTAATGGTGACATGGTTCAATTCCCGATAGTCAATACAAAGTCGCATACTCCCGTCTTTCTTCTTTACGAATAAAACAGGAGCACCCCAAGGAGATGTACTAGGACGAATGAAACCGATGTCCAATAACTCCTGTAGTTGGACTTTTAACTCCTGAAGTTCAATAGGAGCCATTCGATATGGGGTTTTAGAAATGGGCTTTGTACCAGGTTCAAGATCAATAAAGAATTCAACTTCACGTTCTGGGGGTAGACCGGGAAGTTCTTCAGGAAATACGTCAGGAAAGTCAATAACAACAGGAATATTATTCAATTTTGACGTGTCTTTATTCAAATCCATAACATGGGCTAAGAAAGCTTGACATCCGTTTTTCAATAAACGAATAGCTTTATGATTAGATATGACAGTGATTGATTTTAATGGTTTAGTTGCCTGAATTCGAACAACAGGTTGATTAGGAATATGAAAACTAACAACCTTACGAAAACAATCAATTTTGGCATGATGAGTAGTTAACCAATCAATCCCTAAAATCACATCAAAAGCAAGTATCTTTAAAGAGATAAGGTCAACAGGTAAGGTGATGGTGCCAACTTGAATCAAACAAGATTTATAAACAGTGGATGTGATAATAGTTTCTCCTAACGGAGTTTCCACAGATAGGTCAAAGTCTAATTTCTCCGGAGTCAAGTTTAAACGTTGAGCGCAAGCAGGAGAGATAAATGAATGGGTAGCACCGGTATCAAGTAAGGTATAAACTTCGCAAGAATTTATAAATAGCTTACCCGTGATCACCTCGTTTGGGTTCCTCGCATGTTGACCAGTCACAACAAACGCTCTTCCAGGAACCATTGACTTTGGCTTTTCTGGGACAGTCTTTTGAGTCACCGTCCCCGCTGAACTAGGTTTCGCTACCGTACAATCTCGAGCGATATGTCCTTCCTTTCCACAATTATAGCATACCTTGAACTGTTGTGGGCAGTTTGGACTGATATGTCCCTCTTTCCCGCACTTATAGCATATAACCGGTGGTCTTTCTCCTCCTTTAGAACCAGTTGCTGCCGGCACTGTCGTCTTCACATGGTCATTGTTAAATCTCCTCTTTTTAAAATCTCCTCCTGACTCGCTTCTTATATTTTCATAGCTATGATTACCACCAGAGTGGTTACCATTCTTGTCCGTCTTTTTCTTTCTCCACTGATTATTGTTGTTTTGCTGACTGCTATCTTCAGTATGATCCTGATTATGGTACCTCGGTTGACCGTACTCGTTATCTCGCTCCAACAATTGAGCCCTGTTAACAACATCTGAATAGAGAGAAAATTTATGAGAGATGAGATATTGTCGTATGCCGGGTTTCAAACCTCTCAGAAACATCCGCGTCATACGTTCCTCATTCTCCACCAAATGAGGTGCAAACCTGGATAACTCTGCAAACTTTGCCTCGTACTGAGACACCGTCATGTTATTTTGTTCTAATCTGATGAACTCCACTTCCTTCATATGACGAACACTTTCAGGAAAGTATTTGTCATTAAATAGTTTCTGAAACGTCTCCCAAGACATGCTGAGTGCGGCTGGATGGGTACGCTTCACAGACTCCCACCAGTAGTCTGCCTCGCCACGGAACATAAAGGTGGCGAATGGAACCTTCTGTTCCTCCGTGCATCCCAAGACATCGAATATCTTTGTAATTTGTTTGACCCATGTCTCCGCCATGATCGGGTCTGGCTTTCCCTTAAATTCTGGTGGTCCCAGCTCTTTGAACTGCTTGGCTGTGACAACCCGTGAATTGTTATCATTTCCTCCTGTATTTTGAACACGAGTCTCCCTCGTCTGATTTTGCATGAACTTCAAAAAGCTTCTAAACATTGCGTCATTCATCGTCTGATTAGTGGTGTTGTTCACAGGAGGAACATTACCAGCCTGTTGCACGTTCTCCTCGTTGGTAAGTACAGGCATCTCCACGGTCTCATTAACTCCATTGTTAACATTCTCGGTTGCCATTCTTAAATACTGCCATAAAACAAGGGTTAATTAAGCAAATCACATATCACATAATATCCCTATATACTGACCAACTAACAAATAAGCTTAGGTAGGACAAACTAGCGAAGGATTTACTCGTCTCTCCCCTCCTAGTTCTATTCCCCGATCTCCGCCAGAGATCATATCCCTAAGCTCTGATACCAACTGTGACGCCCCCAAAATAGGTCCATTCCATCCAACCCATTTTGAGTCGCCAAATACATGGTACAGAAACAACCACAACTTTTACAACCCATAAACTGTGAGTTTGAATACAAACATTGTCATACCCAACTATGTCCTCAATACAATTATTGATTTATTATTTTACAAAAATGGTGAGGACTACTAAACAACTCTCTCAAGGACCATCAATTCATACCCCGACTCGTACTCGCTATATTCTCGTCTCCTGAGAAGAAAAATGGAACAAAAAGGAAAAGGGTGAGCTCCACTAGCTCAGTAAAGAATATTATGACTAAGATAATATACAACAAATTATCGTTAGTCTTCAACAGGGAAAAATCTAATAGAATACAATAGACAACAAGTTTTAAATCAATATTCGCAGCGGAAAATATTAATTCATAGAAGAGTTACGTAGAGGATGAAATCTACTAATGTCTATTTTAACAGTCCATCAACAGTATTTTTATCCCTGTAACATCAATCAATACACATCTTGAATCATATATTCATCCTTGCACTACAGGCCAAGGATATTCATCTGTTGGTCATGTTCATCTAAACACCTGTTCATCTTTGCACTACGGGCCAAAGATATTCATCAGAAATCATTCATCTTTGCACTACAGGCCAAAGATATTCAATAATAACATCCTTTAAGACTGAAGATGATAAAAATATTTTTAAAGAAGCGAATCCAGTGAAACAAAATGACAAGGATTAAGGATTAAGGATTCGTACTTTGTTTTGTCCATGTCCACAAATACCTCAAAAATAATCATAGTGGTGTAAAATTCAAGAATGATCAAAACATGGATACAATCAAAGCTAGTATCCACAATAGATATTTTGGACGAAAAGAAAAAAAAAAAATTTTCTGTGAATAGTGCCGTATTCGTGAATAGTGTCGTATACGTGAATAGTACCGTATACGTGAATAGTAACTCCGGCACAAAAAGTTCCAAATTTGATAAAAAAGTTCACCAATATTCCGGCATAATGATATTGAAGAAAAAATATCATTTGAGAAGAAGATAACATCCCTTACCTCAAAATAACCGTACTTCTGACTAAATTTCGGTATAGTGCTGACAGAAACTCGCACCGTATAGCAACACTCAAAGTATACTCACAAGAATACGCTCGATAATATAGAGAGAGAAAGAGAGAAAACTTTGTTTCTGGTGTGATTTTCAATTCTAACTTAGCCCTCTATTTATAGGAAAATACTAGAACGCCAAAGGAGACTAAATTAATAAAATATATTATCATTACTTATTTCTTTTTCTCCTACGCATCCTTCCATGACCAGCCACCACAATTGAACCAAAAATTTCAGCAGCCCATGTGGATTACTCACCAACCAAAAAGTGGGTCCCACCATAATTAATAAAAAAAATCATTTTATTTTCCGTAACTTCAATAATTCATAGAAAATAGCTCGGTTATCAGAAAAATTCGAAACTCGCGACTTTCCATGGGAAATTCCATTCTCTACAACTTTGCAGAAGAAAATTTTTCCAAATTCCAAACAGAAATTATCCAAAATCCACAAACGAGCGATTTTACAGTCTATAATCAATTTTCGGTCAAAAATTATGTCCACCGACACACAAAACATTTAATGCCACAAAAATACTCTACCTTCTCATATACTCATATATCCCACATTCATTGTAAAAATATCATCGTTAATATATTATTAAAATAATATATTTAAATGAATTATTTTATCAGAAAAGGATAAAATATTAATTTTCAACAATTGTCACAATAAAAATTTTCTCCATCTATATCCACATAAAATAAATATTTTCTTTATCATAATAATCAATAATTAATTATTAAAAATAATATTACAGAATCACAGTACTGACAACCAGGCCGTTCCCAGGATAGAGGGGGCTTTCCAATAAGGATTTCTCCTTACTGGCGCGCAATTAGATGACCAAACCTCTCCTTGACAGAACTTTCTAGACATTGCCAATAATGTTATCTGATAATATTATTCAAATAATATGAATTATTGATCTGATAATGGAAAATATTGTGCAATGACAATTATTGAAACAATAATAATATAAATATCAACGCAGCAATTATTGAATCAATAAAGTAATGAACAGAAACTCCTGTAGCAATTATTGAGTAGTGCCTTCTTACGTAAGGATCAATAATTCAAAATACTGTGCAATACCGTGTGCTACTGTGCAACAACGCGTATTACTGTATTTTAACCACCAGGTAACCCAACAGTGTTAACGGTAACAATTTACGCCGTTATTTATAAAACTCAATCTTTGTCGTTTTCTTTCATCCAACCGTTTTTCGTTATGGGGCCCACAAATGACTGCGCCGTCGTACGGAGATTCCCGACAATACGAATATTCCACGACCAAACGAATATTCCCCGACAACAATGAATATATTATAACCACTTGCTTATTTTGAAATATTTGCGTATTTTACCCATAACTATTCACATTAATCAAATCAACCCTTACTATTCAAAATAATAATTAAAGGAAATTAAATTTCATTTATTAATTATTTGGGGTCTTACAAATACTATCAGTTCTAAGAGAAAACATAAAAGATAAAGAATAATTTATTATTTTTTATGAACTAAAACAGAATAAAGTTATTTAAAAATGACTTATAAGTCATTCCTAATAAGTTAGTTTGACCCATATTAATGTAATATCAATTTTATCCCTATTTTATTTAATTTTTTTAAAAAAAATGAATTTGTAAAAAAAAAGAGTAAGATGCAACGTCACTTTAATTAGCGTTAGAATTTTTATTTTTATTTTTTTATAGCTGAAATCTTATATACTCCTTCATTTTCAACGCCGATGACAGAGAATAAACGTAAAAAAATATTGATGCTCTTTAATTTATAATATACTATAATTAAAATTGTAATGTAATTAATATTGTAATAGAAATTTTATTCTTAATAATAATTTTTAAATAATTTAAAATATTAATTGTATTTATTAAAATATTAAGTTATAATATTTTAAAATTTAAAATGTTATAAACTGATAGTAAACAAAATTATACTCCCTCCGTCCCAAGATAAAAGTCCTGGTGGATTTTTCATGCATATTAAGAAGAAGTATACCATCCAATACGGCAACGACGATGATTTGAGTTGTTGAAAGATTATGATCATACCATCCAATACCATCCTGGAAAAGCGAACGTAGTAGTTGACACATTGAGTAGAAGATCATATGCGGGCACGAGTGCAATATTGTCAACGTATATGCCCACTTTGTATGACTTGGAAAGGATAAAAATAGAGTTAAAGACTCCAGGGACCCATGTGATGATGGCGAATATCCGAGTGGAACCGACTTTAATCGATAAAGTTAAAGTTGCTCAAGCTACAGACCTGGAGCTGATGTCTATGAGGAAGAACGTGCAAGAAGGTGCTATTTTAGAAGCAAGAATCGATGAAGAAGGAATACTTCGAGTCAACTCCAGACTTTGTGTTCCTAACTATTCTGACTTGAAGTATAAAATCACGATGGAGGCGCACAACACACCATTTGCAATCCATCCTGGGAGTACCAAAATGTATCGTGATCTTCGACATACATTATGGTGGAGCAATATGAAGAGAGAGATAGCGGGGTTTATCTCAAGGTGTCTAACTTGTCAACGAGTCAAGGCAGAAAATCAAGTACCAAAAGATCCATTGCAACCACTTGAAATTCCAGAATGGAAGTGGGAACAAATTACCATGGATTTCGTTATTGGTCTTCCCAAGGTATCTCAAGACATAGATGTGATTTGGGTCATTGTTGATAGATTGACCAAGTCTGCTTATTTTTTACCAATACGAGAAACTTTTATACTTGAACGTCTTGCTAGTATGTATATAAACAAGATTATAAGATTGCATGGTATGCCAGCATCTATAGTTTCTGATTGAGACCCAAGATTCACTTCAAGATTTTGGGTTAGTTTGCAAAAAGCTATGGGCATTAATTTATGATTTAGTTCGGCATATCATCCTCAAACGGATGGACAGTCAGAAAGGACTATTCAAACTCTTGAAGATTTATTAAAACTCAGTGTCCTTGACTTCAAGGGAAGTTGGGACAAGTTCTTACCATTGGTGGAGTTTTTCTACAATAATAGTTATCAAGCAATTATTGGCATTGCTCCATTTGAGGCGTTGTATGAAAAAAAGTGTCGTTCTCCAGTATACTGGGATGAGGTGGGTGAAGCAACGTTGTTGGGACCGGATTTGGTATATATGACTACGGAAAAGATTCAAACGATCTGACAACATATAAAAACCTCACAAGATCGACAAAAGAGTTATGTTGATCTTCATCGAAGGGACGTGGAATTCAATATTGGAGATCATGTGTTGTTACGTGTTGCTCCATGGAAAGGAATTACAAGATTTGGAAAGAGAGGAAAGCTCAATCCTCGATTCATTGGCCCATTTTTAATCCTCGATCGAGTAGGAACGGTGGCCTATAGACTCGCCTTACCGCCAAGTATGTCTCATGTTCATAACGTTTTTCACATATCTATGTTACGTAAATATGTGAAAGACCCAAACCATATTATTGAATTAGAACCAGACGAGATAGAGGAATATTTAACATATGAAGAGTTACCTGTTAAAATCTTGGATAAGAAGGATCATATTCTACGCTCTAAAGTTATACCTCAAGTCAAAGTTTTGTGGAGAAACCACGATGTGGAAGAAATGACTTGGGTTTTAGAATCTGAGATGAAGTCTAAATATCCTCACCTCTTCGATATACTAGGTACGTACCCTAATTTAGAGGACGAAATTTCATAAGAAGGGGAGGTTGTAAGACCCCAACTTTTATGAATAAAGATTAATTTCTCTCGAAATATTTTTTTGAATATTATTGAATGTGACGCCCTCAAAATAGGTATACATCACCCATCTTGAGTCGCCAAATACATGGTAAAAAATTTAAATACAACTTAATTATACAATAGTCGTGTAAAATACGACAAAACATAATCTAAGAGTTTTAATAAGAATATTGTCATCTTGACAATATCCACACTCAATGGAGTCCTCATTACATTTATTGTCACACTATTTAACAGAATAGTGAGGACTACTAATGTTATCATCTGGACCGTCACTCCGTTTCCCGACTAGTCCGGGCTACGTTCTCATTTCCTGAAGAGAACAGTGAAAGAAAGGGTGAGCTTAACTAGTCCAGTAAGAAATATTATGACTAAGATAATGCAGAATAAATTATCATTAGTCTTCAACAATGTTAAACTGATAAAATATAATAGACATCAAGTTTAACTGCAACGGAATAAGCAATCCATTAGAAGAGTCAAGCAGAGCATGATATCTACTATATTCTATGATTTAAAATGTTTTCATCAATTTTTATCGTTGAGACTCGGCTTAATAAATAAACCACATCATCGAGTCATCCCTGCACTACGGGCCAAGGATATTTATTAAATCATCAATGGTCATGACTATACCGAATAATCCCTGGAAATAATTATACCAAAAACTGTCCATCAATGCACTACAGGCTACGGAGAACTTTTACCACATCATTTATAATATTACAGGTCATGATTATACCGAATAATCCTTGGTCATAATCATACCAAGTTCATCTATGCATGTGAGCCAAAGATGACTTTTATCACAATATAAGCATGAGGATGATGACAATGACAATGACATAATAATTCAATAAAACAAGTTCAAGAATAAATTTTAACGATTTATAAGTTAATTTATCTTGAAATCAATTACGTCCAAATTGTCAACATGATACTGCTTTATGGAGTAAAATTCAAGAATGCTCAGAAAAATATTTCCATGAAAAGATACCGGATGAAGCACAAATATCCAGGATATTCTACTAATTTTATGGAGTATAGAAGCCAAAACTTTAACCAAATGAGTATCATAGAATATATGAAACTGCAAATGGATTTTCACCCGCCATGCTGTAATTCACGTAGACAGATCATTTCTATAATTTAATAAGAAATAAATACGAAGGATCATTCACCATGCATGTGATAATCCACATAGACAGGTTATTCCAACAGAATAATAAAGAATGGAACCAGGTCATGCGTAATCTGCACAGACAGGATATTCCAACAGAATAATAAAGAATGGAATAATAGAAGAATTCACCATGCATGCGATAGACCGCACAGATAGGTTATTCCAACAGAATAATAAAGAATGGAACTAGGTCTAGCGTAATCCACAAAAATAGGATATTCCAACAGAATAATAAAGAATGAAATAACAAAGAATTCACCATGCATGCGATAAACCGCACAAATAGGTTATTCTAACAGAATAATAAAGAATGGAACCAGGTCTAGCGTAATTCGCACAGACAGGATATTCCAACAGAATAATAAAGAATGGAATAATAGAAGAATTTCACCATGTATGTGGTACTTCGCATAGACAGGTTATTCCAACATAATAATAAAGAATTGAATAACAGAAGAATTTCACCATGTATGCGGTACTTCATATAGACAGATTATTCTAACATAATAATAAAGAATGGAATAACAGAAGCTCTCTTCATGAATACGAAAGAAATAATACCCCTTACCTTAGAAAGAAACTGGATATTAGAGTAGAGAGATAGCAGACTTCTCTTCTTCTTTCTCTCTATAATTTTTCTCTATAATAATTGCTCTATAACTTTAGTGAATTGGTGAGAAATGAAGAATGAGCTTCTATTTATAGGAAAATATAGTTTTGATAATTGCACGTTTTAGGGCTCGAAATATTACAGTACAATACCTTCAACTTTTCTTTCATTTTTAATTTAGTCCTGCAAGTATTATCAAACTTGCACCACCTCCCCTAATAGTAAATAATGTGAATCAACAATTCAATCATGTGAATCAATAGTTATAATCATGTGAAAATATAAATTACAGTATATTACCCCCATCTATACCTCTATTTTTAACTTATTCATGCAAGTATTATCAATCTTGCATCAACTCCCCAAATAGTACAAGAATATGAATCAATAGTACACACATTTGAACAAATAGTTATAATCATGTGAATTAATAGTAATTAATTGCTCATTTATCTGGTTAATTACCCGACTGGTCAGTATAACTTCCAGACATCAATTAATATCGAAATAAATGTCGATTTCCACTAACACTAATAATTCCAACACAACGGAACTATCAATTTTATCTTTAATCAACACGAACTTATTCATCATTAATATTATAACTCACAATATTTAACAACCAGGTCATTCTCAGGAAAGAGGGGGCTTTTTGATAAGGATTTCTCTTTATTGGTGCACAATTAGATGACCAAACCTCTACTTGACAGAACTTCTAGACATTGTAAATATTTCAATTTAATAATATAAATAACTTTGTCGTCTCAATTATTGATTTAATAATATAATATATTACGCAGATGATACTGTGACAATAATCTAATCAATAATATGAGAGATATGATGCAGCAATTATTATAGAAATAATTGAGTATAACTGAGTGACTTCTTACGTAAGCATCAATAATCAATACTGTGTGCGACTATGTAACCACACGTATTACTGTACTTTTACTACCAGGTAGTTCAACAGTTTAACGGTAAAACTTCTGCCGTTATTTTTATAAAAAGATAATTCTGTCGTTTTCTAACTACGACAATACTTCTATTGTGGGGTCCACCTATGATTGTGCCGTTGTACGAATATTCCCTGTTAAAATGAATATTTTTCGACCAATCGAATATTATATAACCACTTGCTTACTTTTTAAAATTTGTAAATATTGCCCACAACTATAACATTATATCAAATCCACACCATAATATTCAAAAATATATTTTGAGAAAATTATTCTTTATTCATAAAAGTTGGGGTCTTACAACTTCCCCTTTTATGAAATTTCATCCTCGAAATTAGGGTGCATACCTGGTTTGTCAAAGAGGTGAGGATATCTTGACTTCATCTCAGATTCTAACTCCCAGGTCATTTCTTCCACATCGTGGTTTCTCCATAAGACTTTGACTTGAGGTATAACCTTGGAGCGTAGAATATGATCCTTCTTATCCAAGATTTTAACAGATAACTCATCATATGTTAAATCTTCCTCTATCTCGTCTGGTTCTAATTCAATAATGTGGTTTGGGTCTTTCACATATTTACGTAACATAGATATGTAGAAAACGTTATGAACACGAGACATACTTGGCGGTATGGCGAGTCTATAGGCCACAGTTCCTACTCGTTCAAGGATTATAAATGGGCTAATAAATTGAGAATTGAGCTTTCCTCTCTTTCCAAATCTTGTAACTCCTTTCCATGGAGCAACACGTAACAACACATGATCTCCAATATTGAATTCCACGTCCTTTCGATGAAGATCAGCATAACTCTTTTGTCGATCTTGTGAGGTTTTTATACGTTGTTGGATCGTTTGAATCTTTTTCGTAGTCATACGTACCAAATCTGGTCCCAACAACGTTGCTTCACCCACCTCATCCCAGCATACTGGAGAACAACACTTTCTTCCATACAACGCCTCAAATGGAGCCATGCAAATACTTGCTTGATAACTGTTGTTGTAGGAAAACTCCACCAATGGTAAGAACTTGTCCCAACTTCCCTTGAAGTCCAGGACACATAGTCTTAATAAATCTTCAAGAGTTTGAATAGTCCTTTCCGACTGCCCATCCGTTTGAGGATGATATGCCGAACTAAATCGTAAATCTGTGCCTATAGTTTTTTGCAAACTAACACAAAATCTTGAAGTGAATCTTGGGTCTCGATAAGAAACTATGGATACTGGCATACCATGCAATCTTATGATCTCTTTTATGTACATACTAGCAAGACGTTCAAGTGTAAAAGTTTCTCGTATCGGTAAGAAATGAGCAGACTTGGTCAATCTATAAACAATGACCCAAATCGCATCTATGCCTTGAGAAACCTTGGGAAGACTAGTAACGAAATCCATGGTAATGTGTTCCCACTTCCATTCTGGAATTTTAAGTGGTTGTAATGGACATTTTGGTACTTGATACTCCGCCTTGACTCGTTGACAAGTTTGACACCTTGAGAGAAACCCCGATATATCTCTCTTCATATTGCTCCACCAAAATGTATGTCGAAGATCACGATACATTTTGGTACTCCCAGGATGGATTGCAAATGGTGTGTTGTGCGCCTCCATCATGATTTTATACTTCAAGTCAGAATCGTTAGGAACACAAAGTCTGGAGTTGACTCGAAGTATTCCTTCTTCATCAATTCTTGCTTCCGGAATAGTACCTTCTTGCACTTTCTTCTTTATACGCATCAGCTCCAGGTTTGTAGTTTGAGCAGCTTTAACTTTATCGATTAAAGTTGGTTCCACTCGTATATTTGCCATCATAACATGGGTCCCTAGAGACTTTAATTCTATTTCCATCCTTTTCAAGTCATACAAAATGGGTCTTTACGTTGACAATATTGCACTCGTACCCGCATATGATCTTCTACTCAATGCGTCAGCTACTACGTTCGCTTTTCCAGGATGGTATTGGGTGGTATGATCATAATATTTCAATAACTCAAGCCATCGTCGTTGCCGTATGTTGAGTTCCTTTTGAGTGAAGAAATATTTGAGGCTTTTATGATCCGTATAGATCTCCACCTTCTCTCCATATTGGTAATGCCTCCAAATCTTAAGCGTAAAAACGACTGCTGCCAACTCTAGATTATGAGTAGGATAATTCCTCTCATATTCTTTGAGTTGTCGAGAGGCATAGGCTATGACTTTCTCATGTTGCATAAGAACACATCCTAACCTTTTGCCTGAAGCATCACTGTAGATGACAAATCCCTCCGAGTCAGATGGTATTGTCAGAACAGGTGCTGAAATGAGTCTCCTCTCGAGTTCTTGAAAACTCTTTTCACATTCCTCGCTCTAACTGAATTTTGTATCTTTTCGAGTCAGCTGAGTTAATGGAGTAGCGATTCGAGAAAACCCTTCTACGAATCTCCGATAATAATAGCTAAGCCGAGAAAACTATGTACTTCGGTCACTGACTTAGGTTGCTCCCAGCTTTGAATTGCTTCAATATTTATCGGGTCAACAGATATTCTATGATTTGATATCACGTTACCAAGGAATGCAACTTCCTCAAGCCAGAACTTGCATTTCTTCAACTTGGCATAAAGCTTGTTTTCACGAAGCTTTTGGAGTATCAGCCTCAAGTGTTGCTCATGGTCTTCGCAAAATTTGGAGTATATGAGGATGTCATCAATAAAGACGACCACAAAGTGATCCAAATATTCCTTGAATACTCGGTTCATCATATCCATGAAGGCAGCAGGAGCATTAGTCAATCCAAAAGACATGATTAGGAATTCATAATGCACGTACCGAGTTCTGAAAGCAGTCTTTGGAATGTCATCAGTTTTAATCTTTAATTGATGATATCCGGAACGAAGATCAATCTTTGAAAAGAATTTGGCTCCTTGCAACTGATCAAACAGGTCATCAATGCGAGGTAACGGGTACCTATTTTTGATGGTGACATGATTCAACTCTCGATAATTAATACAAAGTCGTATACTTCCATCTTTCTTCTTTACGAATAGAACAGGAGCACCCCAAGGAGACGTACTAGGACGAATGAAACCGATGTCTAATAATTCCTGTAGTTAGGTTTTTAACTCCTGAAGTTCAAAAGGAGCCATTCGATATGGGGCTTTGGAAATGGGTTTTGTACCGGATTCAAGGTCGATACAAAATTTAATTTCACGCTCTGGGGGTAGGCCAAGAAGTTCTTCAGGGAATACGTCAGGAAATTTATTAACAATAGAAATATCATTCAAATTTGACGTATCTTTATTTAAATCCGTGACATGGGCTAAGAAAGCTTAACATCCGTTTTTCAATAAATGAATAGCTTTATGACTTGATATGACAGTGATTAATTTTAGTGGTTTGGTTGATTGAATTCGCATAATAGGTTGGTTAGGAATATGAAATCAACCTTACGAAAACAATCAATTTTAGCATGATGAATAGTTAACCAATCAACCCCTAAAATCACATCAAATACAAGTATTTTCAAAGAAATAAGATCGACAGGTAACATGCGGTTACCGATTTGAATCAAACAAGACTTATAAACCATGGATGTAATGAAGGTTTCTCCCAACGGAGTTTCAACAGATAAGTCGAAGTCTAATTTCTCCGGAGTCAAATTTAAACGTTGAGGGCAAGTAGGAGAAATAAAGGAATGGTTAGAACCGGTATCAAATAAAGTATAAACTTCGCTAGAGTTTATGATTAGCTTACCCGTGATCACCTCGTTCGGATTCCTCGCTTTTTGGGAGGTTACGACAAACGCTCTCCCTTGAACTACCGGTTTTGTTTTGTCTGGGACACCCTTCGATGCCTCCATCCCAGCTGGACTTGACTTTGATGCACGATAAAATTGGGCTAGGTGACCTTCTTTTCCACAATTATAATACGCTTTGGACTGCATCGTGCAGTTTGGATGTCGACGTCGGGATTTTTGAGTCTCCCTTTTCGTTACTTGTTCCTTTGTGTTCTCATGTTAATGTGAGATTTGTTTGAAAAAACAAGTGGAAAAGGTCCGACATGTATAATGTCGATGATTTGACTTTAAGAGTCGCCAGTTAGTGTATTTAACTGGTTGCACTAATGCAACAGAAAAGGTTTGCTCATTAACCCAGTGATTTGACACTGCTAGACGGGTCTGTGAAACCGAGATTCATTTTGGGTCCGGGGGCTTGATTATGCAGAGGGAAGGTGTTAGGCACCCCCCGACATTTGTGTTACCACGGTGACCACCACTTTTCAAAGAAATTATTATATGAATGTGTGTGTGTGTGTGTGGATCAATGTGCAATTATTTAAAAGTAGTGTGAGGCCTCGTTCGCACCTATATACACAAGGTTTGAATTTTATGGAAAAATTCAGTTTTAACCAAGATATATTAATGAAATTCTGTAAAAGAGGTTTTTCAAACCCTGTGCTCAATAGGAATTAAGACATTTTCATACTTCCATTTTATTATTAAATGTTCGGCTTGTTTGCTTTTATTTTTGAGATGCGAAGCATTCTCGAGAAAATAATATACAGCAGTGCCGAACTCCTCATGGGCATGACAGCCATCCAAGGAAATTCAGACACTGTAAAATAATGTACAAGCTGCTTACAGCTAAAAAATATGTCCATCATGGGAACCGAATCTAGATTCAATAGACTGAATCTGTGATCACATGATTCCTAGTACGTGCTGTCGTGCACTGTAATGTCCGCTCGAACTTGCAAATCTTCAATCCGAGCATCCGAATGAGGTATATTTGACCTTCTTCGAACTGCTTGTGTCGAGAGTTACGCAATGAAATGGATTAGAGGTTGTACGAAGTCAGGAAGAGGGGTCTATGCCCATGGTCTTCAAGCTTCAAATTCTATCCAAAGTACTGCCACGCGTAATAGTCACTCGGGATTGTTACTCCTCAATTCCTATGGGACATTGTTGTATATATGTATGTATGAAGTGTCGAGACGACGCGCAGGTGTTGAAGAGACAAGATGATGTTTGACTCCTCACAGAGGTTATCGCCGGTTTGAGTGGAAAGCAGACGTTTCTCAGGGTTACATCTGAGATTGGACTGCTGCAAGTGTTTGAATACCGCAAGGTCATCTATGAAAGAACCTATCTGCCCGTTGGTAGCTCCGGGTCTGAGGTATGATTGCCTTGGTAGGAGGTCTGAGCTTGAAGCTAATCGCATGTGTTTGAAACAAAAAATTCTGGAGTTATTGCCGGAACTGCAAAAGCATCCCTTGGGGCTATCACCAAGGTTGGAGTTGCTACTCCTAATGTTGTTTCTGGGACTGGAACTGAACGTCGCAGTGTTATCTCCGAGACAGAACTGTCCTCTTCGTTATTATTGTCGGTCTTTTGATCTTGCAAACCTCGGGGTTATCTTCGAGATTGGAAATGACATTCCCGGTGTGTGTTCCAGGTTTGAGATGAAGTTCCTGGTTTGTGTTCCGGGTTAGAACTACATTTTCGGTAGTATCCAGAATGGATGCAAGCTGTCTTCCAGGGTTATCTCCGAAAGATGAATATGCCCTCCTGTAATGTTAGTAACAGGCATGCAGAAAATTTCGAGTGTCTACATATGCCCCTCTTTATCATATTCATGCAATTCAAGGCATAGATAGGATAAAGAAACCTAGACACTTGAAATGCAAGAAAGATAAATATGATGCTATATGCAGCAACATGATGCAAATGTATGATGTATGATTGTCAGGTAATCCTGTTGGGATGACAATCAGTGATGGCTTGGACATGCGATCCAAGTCTCCAAGGATGTTGACGTTGGGGCTATCACCAAAGTCTTGAATCCTAGACATTGGCCTATATTCCATAGAGTTACCTCTTGTGTGTAAGAGATCTGTGGGGATAAAGCTTTGTCTGTTTGAGGATGTGTATAACATATTCCCTCATTCTGTCGGAGTTACTGCCAACAGTTTGTCGTCATCAGGGTTGCCCGACCTTCGTTGATGTGTGTATCACCGGATAAATCCCTGCTGGGTGTATTGTCAAGGTTGCTTAACCTTCTTTGATGTATGTGTCAATGGTAGCATTGTGTTGTAGCCCTTGCTGGGGAAGGTTGCTTCGATGGGTTTACTTGCCATCGGCTGACAAGATGTCAAGGCTGCTTGACCTTCATTGATGTGTGTATCAATGGTTGTATTGCGTTGTAACCCCCACGGGGGATACGTAGATGCTCAAAAGATGCGCGTTGTGACCCCCCGTCGGGCATTGTAACCCCTGCCGGGGAGGTTTGATATTTCATGGTTTTGCGTTATAACCCCCGCCGAGGAAGTTTAGGGTTGTGACCCTACAAATGACGGCATCGAAACTTTGTGGGGTATTGTCGAGCATGATCTATGAAAGTTGAGCTCATTGGTATAGTATACCCTGTATTCAGGCGAATACCGTTGAGACGACGGGAGTTTAACTCTGACCAACGAAAAACCAGGATTTCGGGCTATTCCTATCAATCGCGTAGCACTTTTATTCCTGATTTGGCCTTTTCAGCTTATGAGACCTCCTTTACAACTCTAACTGGAGTGAGACGGAGGTGTGGGACCCATGTTGGAGTGCCACAGGTACACCTGCAGGAGCCGTAGGTGAGCCTGCGGCCAACCGTGCCAATGTATAGGCAAATGGTTGCTTTAATAAGTCATTTTCAAGTTGCACAACGAAGGAAATCTGAGAGCTCTTCTTCAGATCTGCTGAGTTCAGGAAACTTTCTGCATATTCTGCCACCGTACAAGTGTTCTTCACTGTCCTGGTAACACATGCATGTATTTTTTTTCCAGTTTCTATCCGTTGGAAAATGACTTATCACATGAAATGCATTTAGACACGTAGTAGTGAATATGCATGCTGATATGACTTGATAAAAAAAATTCAACATAGAAAATGTTAGTATTAAACCATGCTGAACATAATGATGTGAAAAAATTTGAGTTTTGAAGCAGTCAAATTGGCACCTTTTACTGTGATTTCTTATCCTATATGAGGACAAATGAGTAATGACATAAAAGTAAAATAATCCTGGTAATTAGACTACACTTACGAATTTTTACTATGATGTGATTAATGCATGTAGGATGTATATGACTGTGTATAGGTGTGCTATTGAATGGCCACCTAGTCATGCCTATGTGCATGTGGATAGTCCCATTTACAAAGGGGGCTATGGCAAAATTTTCCCAAAATGTAGGTATTAGGTAGTCATGCATTTTTAACTCTACTGTAGATATATGTTAAAGCAATGCATTCTGAAAAGCTCCAAGTAAGAAATTACCACACCCTTTTTGAGGTGATTTGGAGACTTACTGTCCTGATATTATGGATCCGTATCAGCCGAGTAGTTCCCGTAGGACCACTTCTGGTGTATAAAAGAGAGCTTCTGAAGAGCCTCACCGCCGTTCTGTTAGACAGCCTCGTCGTTTGGTGGAGGCGGTGATACGTCCTATTCGGATTGAAGTGCATATTGTCGAGGACGAGGAGGAGCATGCACCGATCGAGGTTCCTGCTCCTACTGTTCGTGTTCCCCATAGGGAATTGCCAGGTATTCAAGTGGCGAACCCAGATCTTCTGGGTGACTTGAGTAGGCATCCTTCAGTATACCTGCACACAAACGAGGTATGAAGTTAGATTTTTAATCTTCCTTATTTCCTATTAATGAGGAGTCAAGGATTCTAATGCATTTGATGTAGGTTCCCGGCTTCACACAGCCTCAAGGGAACTGGTTTAGCATCCACTCTATGTATCAGGCTTTGCATGATGACTACAGAGCGATCGTCCATGGCTGGGGATTTGGGATGTTCTTCTCCATTCTACCCCATCGCTGTCCCTAGGGTTACCTCAGGGCATTGTCTGAGCGGTGGTTTCACCAGACTCAGTCACTCCATTTGCTGGACTGTGAGGTGATGATGACGCCGATGGATTGGCAATTTATCACAGGTATGAAGTTTGGAGGGGAGCCAGTGCCTTGCACAGAGGATATCACCCCTACTGCCGTCAGATCCTTGTTGGGAGTTCCGGCGGAGGCGTTCAAGGGCAGTACTGTTCGTACTGGTCCTTTGAGCGTAGATGTGCGGGCTATTGAGTGAGCCTATACCTGATGATGTAAGAGTCAGGGATCGCATTCTCCGGTGATTGTTCCTGATGATCATTAGGGGCTCCTTCATAGCAGATAATTCCTCTACGGTGTCCTTCGCTTTGATCAGCGCCACTCGACACGTGGACCGTATAGGAGAGTATGATTGGGGTTCCTACACCTTTGTCTACTTCCTCAGGTGAATGCGCATGCGATCTTAGGGCTTGACCGAGGCGTGGTTAGGATTCTACCCGTTTCTGCTAGTGAGTGTTTCTCTTGTCTTTTCCCGTGTACAGGTTAAGAGTATTGGCTGATAGCAGATGTTTTCCGTTGTGTTGGCAGTTTTGGGCCTATGAGAGGCTTCCCTGTTTGCGACCTGTGAGCGTGTTAGGTTTAGATACCTATCCACGAGGACGGAGATGACATCATTCCATACTGGTGGAGGTCCTTGTTGTTGAGGGTTTCACTCATTGTCGCCTACAGTTGGAGTTGTTGACAACCGATGTCATTACATGGATTCCCTACTCTGGAGAGCATTTGAGAGTTGGTTTTGAGGATGGGTACCCGACTAGAGTAGAGTACGTCATTTTTACCCGCAGGATTCTTCTCTTCACAGATGGAGGATGAGAGCTCTATTTATGAGAGCGTGCTATTAGGAGAACTATAGGAGAGATCCGTATACCGATCTTGCCTCCTGTCAGGCGTTATTGGCATGTTTCGCAATCACCCGTCATTGACATCCCATTGATGGGGATTGACGGTTTTACATTGGCAGAAGGCCCCTGGTCTCAAGAGATGTTCCAGCATTGGTGGATCCCTCGTACGATTGGATCTCAGACCCGCGCCACACAGTTTATGGGGGATATAGTTTCAGGATCCGTGATGATGACGGATTGGCTAGCCTGTGTTAGAGATCCGACTCATGTGACATAGATTGTGTGACAAACCGATATTTTCTATATAAATAAATCATAAATTTTGCGTATAATTTTTTTTTATTATTATTATTTATTAAAATAAATATGAATGATATGTTTCAAGGTAATGTGTAATTATAATTATATGTGTGATAAATATAATTTATTTATTACATTAAGTATTGCAGATAAATTTATTTTAGAATTATTAATTATTATCAATTATATTTTTATACTAATTAATTCCTTATTGGAAATGTTTTATTAATTATTTTCAAGGAAAATATAATCTTATATTATTTTAATAATATATGAAATGATTTTAGAATAATTATAATGATTATTTCATTATATGAATTTTGTTCAGGATATTAAGTTAATTATTTTAACTTAATTTATAATGTTAATTGTGTCAGATAAATCAGATATGAAATCCAAACCCTAATTCTGGATTTTGATCAAGGAATGAAAAATAATAATATTATATTATTATTTACCAGTGTTATAGATATGTGTGTAATGTTAATGTGTGGAACAGTTTTAGTGTTAATGATAACCCTAACTTTGGTTATGGAATATGGAATAATGATAATAATATAATATTAATTATATTTTGATTTTTCAGTGCTATTAATATGCACTGTATGTACGTACTGTAGATGATTGGTTAATTATGGTATTTAATTTTTAAACCCTAATGCTAATAGGGTAAACCCTAGTTTCTGTGAAAACCCTAATTTCCAATAACTAAAACCCTAATCCGGAAACCTAAACCAGAGATTTGATCTGTCAAGAATTGTGTTACGGTGATTAATAACACGTGTGATGAACTTTAATTGTTAATTAAAGTAAACTTAATTGGTAAATTAAAACCCTAAAACCTAGAAACCCTAATTATAATTTTTAGAAATCCTAATTATCAAAATTCTAACCCTAATTGCTTTATTAGCAAAAGTTAATGGTGATTAAGGGTAATAAACCCTAATGTCCATGTATTAGATAATTACAAACTTAATATAATTAACAAGTTATTTTTTCAAAATTTTAGAAACTAAAATTAATTTATTTTTATACAAACCCTAGTTGCTAAAAATAATTTATGCGAAGTGCTAAACCTTAGTGTTGAACCCTAAGGGTTAAACCCTAAGGGTCAAACCCTAAGGGTTTGTGCAAATGACAAGATTGCCCTTAATTGTATTTTAGGAATGACCCTTTTGCCCCTAGTGTATTATTTTGGCTATTATATAAGTTTTGACAAATGAGGGAGTTGTTCAACAACTCTTACCAACTCTTTGTGACACAAAATTGACAGCAACATGTTCTAGATCAGCCCATGCATGTATCATGTTGTCTATATATAAGATTGGAGAGAGAAAAAAGTTCATTTTGTTAACCCATTTTGTATAACACTCAACCAAAAGCTTCTCCCTCTTAAACCAACGAAATAATCAAGCATTTCAGTCCCTTATTCAAGCCCCACGAAATCCCATAGCAAAACAGCAACACGAAATCAGGAATTAATCAAGTAAAGGTATAAACCCTACTTGAAAATCTGTCCAACGATTTATTGTTAGATGTTGTTTTTTGTGTTAAACATGTTAGATATAGTGTAAATAGATGATCTGGGTTGCTAGATGATAGATCCATAACATCTAGAAGCTCAGATTTGAAGATCTATGAAATCTAGAAATTTTGTTCTTGAGGTCTGACAGCCTAATGTCAGTCCCTTTTAATCTTTGGTTGTTTATTATTTATGTTGTTTAAATGTTGTTATGTGTAGTCTGATATGTCCTCTTTAATCTGAAAGTGATAGAATAGCCATTTGATGTCTGGAATTGAAGATATTTAAGGTCAAACAGCGTTGACCGAGGTTGACCATACGAAATTTTGGATAACCCAGAATTTAAAAAAAAACTGAGTCTGACAAGTTTTGTAGTGTCCGGATCTGACAGTTGTTTTGGTTTATGATGTTGTTGTTGTAGTATAATTGTAACCCGCTTGTTGTAGTCTAGATCCATGGCCTTATAACTCTTAAACAAACAACATACTGGATGTAATTAATGGTCAAAGTGGGCTACTAGCTCAGATTTGACGTTTCTGGGCAAACCCAGAAACTTGATGAACGCCCTTTCGGTCAACCATTGACCAAGATTTATTTGGTGATTATGATGTTATTTAACTGATTTGTTGACATACATGTGTTCTATGACATGTATACTATATACTGGAATTTTAACAACACTTAAAATTGTACCAGAACACCAAGTAAATCGAGTCTCAAAGTGCTACCTTGAAGCTGCCTGGGTCTCTGGGATTACCCAGAAAGCCCGGAAGCTGTCTGACAGCATCTTTGATTGATCTTATCTTGCTTCTATATTGTGATTTGGCTTTGAAATTGGTTGTTAGTTGTAGTACAATATGCTGACTACAAGATCAAGTTTATAAATCGCCCAGAAACATTTTTGACTGAAAGTTATACACGGTCAAACGAGCCACCATGAAACTGTCTTGTCAGTGTTCTTGAGGCTCAAGAACACCTAAGGCGACATATAAGCGTCGCTAAAGCCTTTAGCGACAGGTTTTAATTATTTTTATTTTCAGTAATTTCTGAAAATGATTAATAAATAGAAAAAAAATAGTTTTAATTATTAAAAATATAAAATAAATTATTAAAAATTATTTTAAATTCTGAAAATTAGTTTTTAATTATTTTAAATATATTTCATAAATATTTAATATTTTTGGAATAATAAAAGTATTTAATTTATTTAATTATAATATTAAATAAATTATTTAAAAATGATTTTAATATTTGAAAAATCATTTAAAATTATATTATGGTATAAGAAAATAATTTAAGTTATTTTTGATAACTTTTAATATTATGTGATAATTTTCATTAATAAATTAATATTAATGATAATTAAGTTATTTATTAAATGAATTAAATAAATGAATTAAAAATGATTTTATTAAATTAGAAATCATTTTAAATAAGAATAAGGTATTTAAAAATATTTTAAGTTATAAAATATATTTTTTAATATTTAAAGATAAATTTCATTAATTAATTATTATTAATGATATTAAAGTTATTTAATAATTATATTAAATAATTTAGTTTAAAAATGATTTTAATATTATAATAATCATTTTAAATGCAAATAAAGTGTTTTAAGATATTTTAAATTATAAAATATAACTTTTAATATTTAAAGGATAATTTCATTAATAATTTAATATTAATGATATTAAATTTATTTAATAATTATTTTAAATAAATAGTTTAAAAATGGTTTTATTTATTTAAAAATCATTTAAAAGGGATATAAGTGAATTAAAAATATTATAAGTTATAATTAATGACTTTTAATATTTGGGTAATGATAAATTAATATTTTAATATTAATGGTAATTATTTAAGAATGATTTTAAATGTTTTAAAAATTATTTAAGGGTAATATAAATGTTTTAAAAATATTTTAAGTTATTATTAATAACTTTAATATTTTGGCAATGGTTTCATTAATAGTTTAATATTAATTAAATATTAATGATAATAGAATTGATTGATATTTAAATCATTTAATAATGATTCTGATATTTCAAAATTTATGATAAATGGTAATAATTATTTTATAATTATTATAAGGGCGTGAAAAATAGTGTGACTGTTGTTTAAGTTATCTATTTGGATATTGAACTTCGGGATAGAGTTTTAGACTCGATAATTACCCGATAAAGCTGTCGGTAGACCGACATGGTTCAGAAATTGATCTGGACTTAGATATTTGATAAGTTAACTGTTTAATTGCGATTCAATGGTTATTAAGGTTGTGTGACAATGTGATTAGGAATGTGTTGATGTTTGCTTGTGAGTCAACGATTGTTGAACATGTGTGATAATGTGAATAGGGAATGTGCTGACTGCAATAGGCAGTGTTATGTGTACGTTATGTTGTACTAATCAGTAAAATGATCTGATTAATGATAGGTCGTGATAGAAAAGATAAATCTAAGTTGCGTAATTGTAAGCAGCGCATCAGGCAAGTATCCTAACTTTGCATTTTCTTTATGCAATGGACAAGTGTAAGAATATTTCAGAATTATATTATTATTATACAGATTGTTAAACCTATATTATATAAGCCCATTGATTATCAACATGTTAGTATATGATAATTCAGATATATATTCTGTTCGTTAATTTCTATAAATGATTATACAAGTGTTCCCACTTAGATAATCATTGTATTTAATCACATGTTGATACACCTTTGATATATATATATATATATATATATAAGACCTTTGTTATGAAAACCCGACAGGTATGAACATCCCGATAATGGGAAAATTTTTATGTGCTACGGCGGACAAAGGATGAACGATAATATCGTTCTAGCAATGTAGTATTGATCAATACAGGGCCTATGGATGTACACCCTCGTGCCCGTAAGTAATGGCCGGTTTACAGATGAATTTCTGTTTAAACCTTTTCGAAAATGAAAACAATGTTCATAATGTGTCACAGAAACCCCATGTATATACAATACATAGTTTCAAAAATTTGAAAGAGGGTTGTTATGTTATTGTTATTGGTACAGATTACTTCACAACTATTGACCGGTTGTAGAAGAATATTATAAAGAAAACATTTAAATTCTTTTAACTTATATATATATATATATATAAATACTTGTTGGGCACTCAAATGTTCATCCTTGCTTAATTTAAATATTTTCAGCTAAGTGTAAAGAACTGGAAAGTTCGGCCAAGACCAAGGGAAAAGGAAAACAAACAGAACATGTTATTGGTATCATTTGTAATATATAAACTGTATTAAGTTAATGATATGTATTATATATCACGTAAAGAATGTAGTAAAGGTTGCGTATTTGGGATTAGACTCTGATAAATATAAATTTAATTGAAGTTTTATATTATTGTTATTATTATTAGTAATTATTCCGCTCATAGAAATGGTATCGTGAAGTACCGAGTTCGGGTTTCAAGTATCCGGGTTCGGGGACTTTACAGATTGACAGATTGACCCGACAGCTGGACCGGACACATCTTTTCATTCGGCATTTGGGCAGAGATCTTTCAGAGGTAGATACTTTTGATCCTTCTAGCTCTAGCACTGGCCCCTCAGATGACCCATATGGCTTTTCCGGTGCATATCCTCCCTTGTATCGGCCTGACATCCTTGTAGATAGAGATCTAGTAACTCAGGAGGAGTTACATCAGGTGGACAGTATCGATGATGTAGACATCGACACTCTTGACATTTTTTGATGTATTTCTTGTTATTTCTTTTGATAAGCCTCTGTTAGCATCTGGGTAGCTTCTCCCCATTCTCACTATATCTTTTGATAGGCCTCTGTTGTATGTTGGGTAGCTTCGCCCCATTTCCCTATATTTTAGCTGTACGGAGATGTATTAGATGATGATATACTTAGGAATGTATGAACAGTTTTCCATTCCCTATATCATATTATCATCTATTGTACCATGCATGTTATTATGTTATGTATACGTATATATGTCCAGAGATATTCAGCATTGACCCCTGGATGGTCTTATGACACGACCCATACAGATGTCTTCTTCGATAGTTAGTTGTATTGATCATACCCCTACCATTTTTGGTGGTATCTGGTATGCGTTCATGGTATGATAGTATATCACCATCAGATATGGTGATCGTAGATGATTTGCTACAGCATACTATGACCCTGTTGATGTTTCAGGTTCCCACAGGATTTGTAGAGGGCATGCTAGAGCACTGGGTATCGGAGAGGTAGGTTTTCCGATTTGGGACCCAGGAGTTGACTCCTACTTTGGAGGAGTATGCACGATTGACGATGATACCACTGGAAAAATCTTGCGTGCATATGGCTATTGGAGACATGAGCAGACAGTTCATGACCCTCACCGGATTGAGACAAAGAGTGGTCTAGGACGAGATTACATCCGGCCACGTGATATCCCAGTGTTTCCTGTTTGACAGGTTTGGCTCTGAGGACAGCTATGCATGGCATTCTGGGGATTTCAGCACACCGGAGGACCATTGGCGTTCAACCATAGTAGATGTGCTGCTTCTATGTATATTGTCATACGTCTTCATGCCGCGGTACATGGATGAGCTGGATATCAGAGTCATTATGGCAGTGAGAGCTCTCAGGGAGGGTCGTACCATTGTACCGATGATCATCGCAGAGACTCTGAGGTCAGCTACATACTGCTGCACTTATTAGACAAGAGTGTTTACAGGTAGCTCGGTCATGTTGTATGTGTGGTTTATATCACACTTGAGACCGATTGGCACATTTAGACGGCAGAGGTTTTGTTTCAACCTAGGAGATTGCCATGTCATACTCCTTTCAGCCTGTAGAGTGCACAGATGCTGCATCATGGTCAGTTTTCCTGGCAGGAATTAGGGATCCGTTTGCCATATTACCGTGTTCAGGGCTTATCTCACCCTACAGCTTTATTACTCATGCTCCGGGCATGGATTATCTCCCTCTAGCTGGATTGAGGGGCATGATTACTTACCACCCACTGGTCGTGATGTGTCAGTTTGACCAGTTTCAGGATTTTCATCCTTATGAGGGGGCAGTGAGTCAGCGCTTCGCTTCACACCATTTGTCAGTGGAGGACAGATCCAGGTTGTACGCCTGTTGAGATCAGCGAGAGCTAGCTGAGTTTTCTGTCAGTCATCCAGGTTGTTCTGCAGAGTATTCTGCATAGATGGAGACAGAGACTACATCAACTGCGGTAGTATCCACTGTGCAGAATACTGATCCTAACGATAAGGAGCCTATAGAGGAAGCTGTTATTCCCACTGATGACTTGACTGCTGGGCTGCCAGCATTTGTGATTGATTCTCCCACCCCGAGTGCCACTGTTACTCAGTATTCGGCACAACATTTGGAGCAGAGCTTACATCTGATGACCTATGATAGAGATCAGGCTAGGGCCACGATGTTGACAGCTCTTGATGAGAGAGATACCACTGTGTTAGAGAGGGATGAGGCTAGATCAGCCAGAGATGCATTGATTGGGGAGCAGGATGCCGCCTTATCTGCTAGGGATGTGGCCATTGCAGATAGTACTTCCGTTAGATCCCAGATAACTGTCAGTCTTGCCGACACGAGTGCTTGCATTGATGAGCACTATGCCATCATGTAGTTAGCCTCTGATTTGCTAGCTCGTGTAGATACCCTTAGACAGGAGCTTGTAGTGCTTCCTCCGTCGTCAGAGAGGGATGCTATAATAGATCTGATAGTCCGCATACACACAGATCTATAGATAGCTTTGTATTTTCCAGCAGAGACTAGCTTAGCCATTTTGTCATGTACAGCACATATGTATATATCAAACAGTATTATGTATGACAGGGAAATATATTTTGATTCACTTCCCTTTTAGTTATGCCTTGATACTTGTTTGATGTTTGCCTGTTTCTTCAGGACCTTGTGATCTTGATGCATTCTGAGCTTATCCTTGATAGATGGACATTGAGACTTCACAAGATCTCTCAGAATGGATCATTGATTTTGGTAAATCCCTACAATCTTTGGTGTCTTAGAACTGGTGTCTGTATGGAAAAATGGAGAGGAGGATGGTTTTTTCCTCTCTGAGATTGACCGAACAACAGATGGTCGCCAGTACTTCTATTTGTGAGAAGCCTAGTTAACTCCATCTCTTATGGGTTGGTATTTCTCTTTGAGGCACGATCGCAGCTTAGATGGTCACCGAATCTTCTATTTGTGAGAAGAGGTTGGGTAATTTCATCCCTTTGATCTGAAATCGATAAAATATGGCGAATTGAAGGTTAATCTCAGTACCGTGTGACAAGAATTTTTGTTCTGGTAGGGGTTATACTGAACCATAAATGGTTGTCTACATGCTCCTATTGAAGAGGAGATCAAGTCTGCATAGTTCGAACCTAGTGTAGGAGGTTCAACGCTGATTGTGAAAGGCAGATAAGTGTAGAGATGTTTTGTTGTGAAGAAAAGGCAGAAATGTTTTTGTTATTTTTTTTGTTGTGACCGGGCCATATAGCATATGGTTGCCTACGTACTCCTATTGAAGAGGAGATCAGGTCGGCGTAGTTCTCCCCTCAAGACGAATCGCAGCTGAAGATAAACGTGAATCCCATGTGCAAGCTACACTGCGGGGAGAGGAAAGTTTAATCCCATAATGGGGATAAACTGCAGGTGTATAAAAAGTTTGATCCCGTCTTCAGGACAAACTGCAAGCGTAGAAAAGTTTAATCCCATCTTCAGGATAAACTACAAGTGTGAAAGGTTCAATCTCGTCTTCAGGATAATCGAAATTATGAAAGGTTAAATCCCGTCTTCAGGATAATCGAGATTGTATAGAAGGTTTGAATTGAGGTAAAACCAGGCTGCTGGCTTGAAGTGTATGTTTCCCTGAGGGGCAGAAGAGTATGTAAAAAGGAAAGGGTTCAAAACTGGAATGACTGGTGATTTGATGATCAAAACCAGGATGTTTGTTTGATGGTAACTTCAGACATAGTACCGTTTCACGGTGTCCGAGTTGATAAGCTGTGGAAATTCATCGCCATCTATTTCCTGCAATCTGAGAGCACCTCCTGTCAATACTTCCTTGACAACAAATGGGCATTCTCAGTTAGGAGCGAATTTTCCCTTAGATTGATCTTGGTTGTCAATGATCTTCTTCAAAATCAAGTCAGGTTATTTGAATTACCATAGTCGGACTTTTCTGTTGTAGGATCGTGCGATCCTTTGCTGATATAACTGACCATAGAAGATATCCACGAATTGTCTTTCGTCTATTAGAGACAATTGGTGATACCTATCTTGTACCCAGTGGAGCACTGCTTCCATCCTATAGACTAATGAGTAGGGGGTTGCCCCAGTGGAAGTTCGCATGGAAGTTCTGTAGGCTAATAAAGTCAGAGGCAAGAGGTCAGGCCATCTTTTGTGATTGGAGAACATTTTCTGCATGATCTTTTTGATGTTTTTATTAATCGCTTCAACAGCACCATTCATCTTTGGACGGTAGATAACGGAGTTGAGGTGTTTGATATGGAATTTTCTGCATAACTCCTCCATCATTTTGTTGTTGAGGTTCTTAGCATTGTCTGACACAATGACCTCTGGTTGTCCATATCGACACACAACATTGTTTCTGATGAAAGCAATGATAACTTCTTTAGTAACCCTGGGGGAGTATGCTGCTTCTACTCATTTAGTGAAGTAGTCGATCATGGTGAATATGAATCGATGTCCATTACTAGCTTTGAGCTCGATGGGCCCGATCACGTCCATTCCCCACATTGAGAAGGACCATGGCAAACTCATATTGTGGAGTTCCCTTGGAGGGGCGTGGATAGCATTCCCATGAATCTGGCATTAATAGCACCTCTTGACGTGATCATCACAATCAGCTTTGAGTTTAAGCCAATAATGCCCCATTCTGAGGATCTTCTTGATAAGTAGGGGTCCGCTCATGTGAAGGCCACATACTCCACCATGGATCTCATCCATGAGTCTCTAAGCTTGGTCTTTATCCATACATCTGAGGAGACCTAATCCAGCATCTCTTTTTTAGAGTGCATCTCCGCTCAGGTAGAATTTCATAGCAAGTCGATGAATCCGCCTCTTCTCAGTTAGGCTCGCCTCAGCGGGTATAGATCCATCTCGCAGATATTCCATGATGTGCTGATACCAAGGATTGTGGATGGGAGGTAGTTCATTCGATATTTCTCCAACGTAATTCCCATAGACTGGGGCTCTTTGTAGAGTAAACGTGATGTTTGGCATGTTTTCCTAATCCGGTATGTAAACCAAGGAGGCCAACGTTGCTAATGCATTTACAAAATAATTCCTATTACGAGGAATGTGTAGAAAGGAGATTTCTTCGAACTCCAAAGCCATCTGTAAAACTTGTCGATGGTAAGGAAGAAAATGTAATTCTTTGGTTTGATAGATTCCTGTAGATTGCTTGATTACCAATTCAAAATCCCCAAAGATAGTAAACCGCCTGATGCCCATTGAACGGGAAAGCTTTAGTCCCATGATACAGTCTTCATACTCAGCTGTGTTGTTGGTGCTGACAAACTGCAATTTGACGACGACGGGATACTGCTCCCCTGTACCGGATATTAGGACTGTTCCATCTCCAAAACCTTCTGTGTTAACATCTCTATCAAAATACATTCTCCACGTACGACATGTATTGTACTGATGTTGTTGTTGAATTCTCATTACCCCTTCAATGGGGAAGTACGTTTCCAAGGGTTTATAGTCCCTTGCAGGTGCAACGGCCAGTTGATCCGTAATTCCCTGACCTTTAACAGACTTTTGCATCACATAGACGATGTCAAATTATTGTAAGATCAACTGCCATCTGGACAGTCGACAAATTAGTATGGGCTTACTGAACACATACTTGAGAGGATCCATTCGGGATATGTTATGGGTTGTGTGACCATGGAGGTAATGTTGTAACCTCATGGAAGCCCATGCTAAAGCACAACAAGTCTTTTCAATCAGAGTGTACTTGTGTTCACTGATGCTAAATTTTTTGATGAGGTCATAGATAGCTCGTTCTTGGCCTCTATTGTCTTTTTGTGCCAGCATACAGCCCATGGCATTGTCATTTATGGACAGGTACATGAACAGGGGAACATCATCCCAGGGAGGTACCAAAACAGGAGCGTTAATCAGTTGCTCTTTGATTGTGAGGAAGGCTTTCTGACATTCATCGTTCAATTTCATAGAGGAGTTCTTCCTTAACAACTTGAAGATTGGCTCACAGGTTGCTGTGAGTTGAGAAATGAATCTGCTAATGAAGTTGATTCTTCTCAAAAATCCTTGTATTTCCTTCTCTGTCTGAGGAATGGGCATTTCGTTGATGGCCTGGATTTTAGTAGGATCCAGTTCAATCCCTTTGTGGCTGACTAGGAAACCTAGCAACTTGCTTGACTTAACACCAAAGGCGCACTTGGCGGGATTCAACTTCAAGTTATACTTACGCAACCTGTTGAAAAGTTTTGTGAGATGGTCTAAGTGGTCCTCCTTCCGGGATTTGACAATGATGTCATCCACGTAGATCTCTATCTCTTTGTGCATTAAATCATGGAAAAGAGCCATCAAAGCTCGTTGATAGGCTGCCCCGACATTGATGAGGCCGAATGACAGCCGTCTGTAGCAAAAGGTTCCCCAAGGCGTGATGAAAGCAGTTTTCTCACGATCTTCCTTAGCGACCATGATTTGATGTTACCCCATAAAGCAATCAGCAAAGGAGTACATGTTGTATTGAGCAATATTGTCAATAAGAATGTGGATAAAGGGCACGGGAAAGCTATCTTTAAGGCAAGCTTTGTTCAAATCCCGGTAATTCACGCAGACTCGCACCTTTCCCCCTGGTTTAGGTATGGGAATAATGTTGGATATCCACTCTGGATATATAGACACCATGATGATGCCAGCTTGAAATTGTTTCACAATTTCTTCTTTGACCTTTAAACTCCACTCAGGATTCAATCGCCTGAGTTTTTGCCTGACTGGCTTGAATCCTTCTTTGACGGGAAGGCGATGAAGAACAATGTTAGTGGACAAACCCACCATGTCTTCATGAGACCATGCAAACACATCCTGGAATTGGGTTAATAGTGAAACCATGTCATTCCGTTAATTTGTGGTAAGGTCTGAACCAATTTGGATTAGCTTAGGGTTGTCTAAGGTTCCAAGATTGAAAGAAGTGGTTTGATTAAGATTGGGTTTGGGTTTGTCTGCGACCCATTCCTTAATCTCCTTAGGTATCTCAATGTCCTCTTGGATGTCCATCAAGTCTGAGTCCAAATTTACATCAAAGTTACAGTCCTCGTGGAGAGAAGGCACTTCATCAGCAAGTACATGCACATCTAAATTCAGAGTCCTGAAACAAAAGATGATTTCACTTAATATATGCAACTATTAGATCATACAAAAGTGTTAGCATGTACTTGATAAAATAACTGCTAGTACTGTAAAGGAAAGCAAGCAATTAAAGTTATCTACAGGGCAGATGGATTTTCTGCCCATTTTACCCTCGTCGACCAATGCATGGAGTGCTGCTCCAATTGTCGAGGGAAAAGTCCTGATGGACTGCAGTGATGGAAGGATCGTCATTGTCCTTCTTTTCCCGAATGATAACCATGACATCTGGGCAATCATCGTCTAGGGTGTATCTGTTTGTATGTTCATCATGAACAATGACGCGTAGGCCTGCCATCATCAAGGCAATGTCATGTTTATGTTTTCGTTCCTTTCCTTCTGCTTTGAGATCAGGAATCAGCACCTCATTAGCTTTGATTGGCACTGGTTTAGGAAACAGCATGGCCACAACATGGGCTGGTACCTTTACTGGAGACTGTATTAGCTCATGGGGTAAAGGTATAGAAAATCGTCGTGCGACGAAAGCTTGAGGAACATGCTTGTGCTCATGGTACAAAATTTAAATACAACTTAATTATACAACAGTCGTGTAAAATACGATAAAACATAATCTAAGAGTTTTAATAAGAATATTGTCATCTAGACAATATCCACACTCAATGGATTCTTCATTACATTTATTGTCACACTATTTAACAGAATAGTGAGGACTACTAATGCTATCATCTAGACCGTTACACCGTTCCCCGACTAGTCCCGGCTACGTTCTCATTTCCTGAAGAGAACAGTGAAAGAAAGGGTGAGCTCAACTAGCCCAGTAAGAAATATTATGACTAAGATAATGCAGAATAAATTATCATTAGTCTTCAACAATGTTAAACTGATAAAATACAATAGACATAAAGTTTAACTGCAGCGGAATAAGCAATTCATTAGAAGAGTCAAATAGAGCATGATATCTACTATCTTCTATGATTTAAAATGTTTTTATCAATTTTTATCGCTAAGACTCAGCTTAATAAATAAACCACATCATCGAGTCATCCCTGCATTATGGGCCAAGGATATTTATTAAATCGTCAATGGTCATGACTATACCGAATAATCGCTGGTCATAATCATACCACAAACTGTCCATCAATGCACTACAAGCTACTGAGGACTTTTACCATATCATTTATAACATTACAGGTCATGATTATACCAAATAATCCATGGTCATAATCATACCAAGTCCATCTATTCACGTAAGCCAAAGATGACTTTCATCGCAATATAAGCATGAGGATGATGACAATGACATAATAATTCAATAAAACAAGTTCAAGAATAAATTTTAAAGATTTATAAATTAATTTATCTTGAAATCAATTACGTCCAAATTGTCAACATAATACTGCTTTGTGGAGTAAAATTCAAGAATGCTCAGAAGAATATTTTCATGTAAAGATATCGGATAAAGCGCAAATATCCAGGATATTCTACTAATTTCATGGAGTATAGAAGCCAAAACTTTAACCAAATGAGTATCATAGAATATATAAAACTGCAAATAGATTTTTACCCTCCATATGGTAATCCAAGTTGACAGATCATTTCCACATTTTAATAACAAATGAATACGAAGGATCATTCACCATGCATGTGATAATCCACATAGACAGGTTATTCCAATAGAATAATAAAAAATGGAACCAGGTCATGTGTAATCAGCACAGACAGGATATTCCAACAGAATAATAAAGAATAGAATAATAGAAGAATTCACCATGCATGCGATAGACCGCACAGACAGGTTATTCCAACAGAATAATAAAGAATGGAACCAGGTTTAGCGTAATCTGCACAGACAGGATATTCCAACAGAATAATAAAGAATGGAATAACAAAGAATTCACCATGCATGCGATAGACCGCACAGACAGGTTATTCCAACAGAATAATAAAGAATGGAACCAGGTCTAGCGTAATCCACACAGACAGGATATTCCAACAGAATAATAAAGAATGGAATAATAGAAGAATTTTACCATATATGCGGTACTTCGCATAGACAGGTTATTCCAACATAATAATAAAGAATGGAATAACAGAAGAATTTCACTATGTATGCGGTACTTCGCATAGACAGGTTATTCCAACATAATAATAAAGAATGGAATAACAGAAGCTCTCTTCATGAATACGAAAAAAATAATACTCTTTACCTTAGAAAGAAACTGGATACTGGAATAGAGAGGTAGCAGACTTCTCATCTTCTTTCTCTCTATAATAATTGCTCTATAGCTTTAGTGAATTGGTGAGAAATGGAGGAAGAATGAGCTTCTATTTATAGGAAAATATAGTTTCGATAATTGCACGTTTTGGGGCTCGAAATATTACAGTACAATACCTTCAATTTTTCTTTCATTTTTAATTTAGTCCTGCAAGTATTATCAAACTTGCATCACCTCCCCTAATCGTAAATAATGTGAATCAATAGTTCAATCATGTGAATCAATAGTTATAATCATGTGAAAATACAAATTAAAGTATAGTACTTCCATCTATACCTCCATTTTTAACCTAGTTATGCAAGTATTATCAATCTTGTACCAACTCCCCTAATAGTACAAGAATGTGAATCAATGGTACAAGAATGTGAACAAATAGTTATAATCATGTGAATTAATAGTAATTAATTGCTCATTTATCCGATTAATTACCCGACTAGTCAGTATAACTTCCAGACATCAATTAATATCGAAATAAATGTCGATTTTCACTAACACTAATAATTCCAACACAATAGAACTATCAATTTCATCTTTAATCAACACGAACTTATTCATCATTAATATTATAACTCACAATATTTAACAACCAGGTCGTTCCCAGGAAAGATGGGGTTTTTCGATAAGGATTTCTCCTTATTGGCGCGTAATTAGATGACCAAACCTCTCCTTGACAGAACTTCTAGACATTGTAAATATTGCAATTTAATAATATAAATAACTTTATCATCTCAATTATTGATTTAATAATATAACATATTATGCAGATGATACTGTGACAATAATCGAATCAATAATATGATAGATATGATGCAACAATTATTGTAGCAATAATTGAGTATAACTGAGTGACTTCTCACGTAAGCATCAATAACCAATACCGTGTGATACTATACAACCACGCGTATTACTGTACTTTTACTACCGGATAGTTCAACAGTTTTAACGGTAACACTTCCGTCATTATTTTTATAAAAAGATAATTATGTTATTTTTAAACTACGATAATACTTACGTTATGGGGTCCACCAATTATTGTGTCGTCGTACGAATATTCTCTGTTAAAATGAATATTCCCCGACCAATAGAATATTATATAACCACTTATTTACTTTGCAAAATTTTTAAATATTTCCCACAACTATAACATTATATCAAATCTACACCATAATATTCAAAAATATATTTCGAGAAAATTATTCTTTATTCATAAAAGTTGGGGTCTTACACTATTGTTTCACCTGCCCCGTCAGACATGTTACTTTGATGTCTCGGGCAGGTCGTCGACTTTATTTCTCCCTTCTGATTTCTTGATCAAAGGTTGTCCTTGCATCGATGCTCTCAATAAGCTTTTGTCTGAATGCCAACCTTCAGATTGAATTGTTGCCAATGCTTCAGTCCTCAGTTGTTCGAACTCAATGATTCTGATGCACTTCTTCTCAGACCTGATCGTAGTGTCTTATTGACTTATGTTTATTAATATGTAGAGTCATCACTACGATCTTGAAGAGTGTTCACTTGATCTCTAGTGAAAAATAACTCTTCATTCTTTCGTGCAGTGCTTCAACACTTCTATTTGCCTCAACTATTCTCAGATACTGATGGATTGACTACTTGCTCTGGCCCTTTCTGAATAACAAGATACTTCAGATTTTTGGCGTGTCCAGCTCGCTTTCTCCTTGTGATCTCCCATTCACTTATCATCAATGGACTGACCCAATGCTTAATCACTTTAGCCTTGTTCTTCAGAGGCAGACCAGTATCTTTGTATATACTCCATCAGTTCCTTCTTCGTTTGGAAAACACTACGATCCTGGTTACTTCCAAGATCATTGTCATCTTTCTACTTGACAGCTACTGCACAAGATCATTGTCTCTGGCTTCCTTTAGGTGAGATGTATCCTTACAGTACCAACCAGAGGCTTCAATCCTTTGGATATTCTGGGAGTACTCAATTGTTGATAATCGTGTTTGCTCTACGATTCTTCTTTGGCTTTGTGAGCACATCTGTTGAGGTCTTAGTTTTGCACTCTACGATTCAGCTTCGGCTATGCAAACACTACAACTCCTAGATCAGATCTTGACACTACGATTTCTGTCGTTGTGCTTGTTGTCTTCATCTGATCTTGCTCGACTACAATTTCTGCCTTTGATACGATCAGTAGACTCTACGATTCTGAGTGTAATCTACGATCCTTTACTTGGCCATTAGTAGACTCTACGACTCCGAGTGTAGTCTACGATTCTTGACTTGACTTTGGCAGATACTCGGTCGGCTCGTAGGCAGGCTGTCTCGACGATTCTGAACATGACTTCCTCAGCAGACTACGGCTCCGAGGAAGCTTTACTCAACACACTACGATCCTTTCTCGTCTCTCCTGGAAGTCTACGAACTCCGAGATCTACTATCTTGCAGACTACGATTCTGCCTCGATAGCTCTCGAGTTATCCTTGACTCTCTTGGCAGACTACGATTTCTGGTGCAGAGATCGAAGATCAGACAAGCCTATCTATTACATCATAAGATCAACCTAACATGTTTGATCTTTCTGTGTTTATAGTCCTTGTACATCATTTCTTTTTAAGGACTTTACAGAGCTGTTTTGCTTATGTAGGATCACCTTAACATATTTGATCAATTCATTTTAAGTCCTTGTACATGTGTTTCTATTATCTATCAAAGAACTTTACAGCTTTTCTTAATGCAAGCATACTTGCATATTCATAAATATATATATATATATATATATATATATATATATATATATATATATATACACACCACGGATCCAGTCCGGTCTCCCGGACTGGACTTAAAATACGGACCCCAAAATTTTTTTTTTTTTTGCTTTTTTTTTTTTGAAACAACTAAAAAAAAAAAAAAAAATTTATGGAACTGAAATTTTTCCATAATAAAGTGTTTTGGGCGTGTTTTTAACACCTACCCCAACCAATGTATGTACAGTCTGCCCAGACTGTACAGACATATTTCGTTATAGGCATCCAAATCACGCCCAAAACACTGTATTATGGAAAAATTTCAGTTCCATAAATTTTTTTTTTTTTTTTTAGTTGTTTCAAAAAAAAAAGCAAAAAAAAAAAAAAAAAAAAGGTCCGAATTTTATAAAATCCGGGAGTCCGGACCTGATCCGGACTCTATATATATATATATATATATATTCAAATCATATATAAATAGGAATATCATTCACGTGTTTATTCCTGACAGATTGTATTTTAATGTTGGTTTATATTTTTTTTGATTTTAATAATGACAATATATTTGGGAATCTATTTGAGAATTTTGGTTTATATCTTTTATGATTTTAATAAATGACAATATATTTGGGAATCTATTTTGCTGAGATTTCAATTCAATTTCGAATAGGAGCTTTTTAAAGAATTGATTTTGCTAAGCGGTTTGTTTATATTTAAAAAAGAGTCTTATAAGGAATTGTTTTGAAATGTTTAAACTTTATTAGATATAGTTTTATTTCCTTTATTCTAGCTATTTTAGTTTGACTAGGATATTATATTCTTGGTTTATCATATTTGTTGGTCTCTTTAATTGCTAAACTCATGGTATAATAACTGAGATATAAGTTTCCTATACTAACTTTTTTTTATATTTGTTGGTCAAATTCAGTAGTTATAATTATGGGATTTAAAACAACTGATCTCTTGTTATCATTTTATAGTGGTTGATCAATATTTCTCAGGCATATTCATTATTTCTCTATTTAAAGTATTTTGGGTTGACTAGGATATTATATCTTTGATATCTAATATCATTTGGTCTCTTTATTTTAAACATGTGATATTCCAATTGTTGAGATTTTCATGCTAACTAAATATATATTTGTTAGTCCTTGAGCTAAGCTGCTGAGTTCATTCTTTTGTCAACGGATATGAGGCTTATTTTACTAACAAAATAAATATAGTCGTTAGGTTCTTCTTTATATATATATATATATATATATATATGGGGAATGATCCATAGCATATATTTGCTATGGATCAAAAATGGGCAAATAGCATCTGTACCTTTGATAACAAATATGAACGGTAGGGATTAAAAAGAAAAGCACGCCGTCCGCTAGTATAACTAGCGGACTGAATTAAAAAATTTACTGGACAGTTATGTCCCCATCAACGCAAACTCAGCAAAAAAAAATTAAACCAATCCGCTAGAGAAACTAAGTTGCTTCTTCTTCACTCCTGGGTGTTGCGATTTCTGCGATTTGGGTGCTGCGATTTCTGCGATTTGAGACCCTAGTTCAACCAAATCACACAAAGAAATAAAGGAAAAGGTGATCTGAATGCTGAGATTTCTGCGATTTGGAACCCTAGTTCGAGGAATTGGGGCAAAATTATGGTGCTCACGTGCTGGCAGCTCAGAGTCTCCGTGATCTTTACAAAGAGTTCATCAAAGAATTCCCTATAGTGTCCATTGAAGTTCATTTTGACCAAGATTATTGGAACTCATGGTCTTCACTGCAGTCATCAGTCAATATCAGAATTGTAGGCGATGACTTGTTGGTCATTGTAGGTGATGGCTTGTTGGTCATTGTAGGTGAAGGCAAGTATGAGATAGATTTTTTACAACTGAGTTATATATATGTACGCTTCATGTGCTTCATCACTTTTTTACTTTATTAATTGAAGTGAAAAAGTAGGTTCTTAATTCATTTGAGCTAGATAGTTAACCGGAAAGAATGCATTTCATTGAGGTCACTGACACATACATCTTTTCTTGGCTCAATTTTTCTTGGCTCAATTTTTGTAAATATAATGCAAGTAATTAATCATGGTTGCATGTTTTACAAATTTTTACATATTTACTAAATTTGAATAATTTACAAATTACTTAATTAAAAATATTTTTTATTTATAAATAATATTTTAATTATTGATTGTTTAGTTTATTTACCATATAAATGAAAAATTAAAATATTATATCAAAATAAATAACCAAAATTAAATAATTTTGTAATTAAATAATCATACAATACCTTCAAAATCAAATAATTTTGCAATTAAATAAATAATCAATACAAACTAGTGTTTATACTTTTGTGTCCTGTTTATGCTTTGTGAAAAGTGGTGGAAAGTGTTAGTGTTATTAGTTTCTTTAGCTGAAGTCATGCCATCCGCTGGTATAACTAGCAGATTGGTTTAATTTTTTTTGCTGAGTTGATGGGACTTAACTGTCCAGTAAAATTTTTAATTCAGTCCGCTAGTATTACTAGCGGACGGCGTGCTTGTCTTTTTAATCCCTACCGTTCATATTTGTTATCAAAGGTAGAGATGTTATTTGCTTATTTTTGATCCATAGCAAATACATGCTATATATATATATATATATATATATATATATATATATATATATATACTATCTTTCTTGGCTATAACAGGTACATGGAAGTAAATATCAAAAAGGGAAACTTGAAGCAAATATCAATCTTATAAAGAAATACTTCCATAGAGAGTTATCAAAGTTTATTTTTCCAACAAGTCTTGTTTTATTAGTTAATTCTTTGTTAATTTGGCTAGAAAATAAGAATTCTTTGTAATCTTATATTTCTTGTAAATCTGAGTTCAAGTCTTGTTTGGCTTGACTGATCCAGTAGTAAATAGGATTTGTTCAAAGAAAGTTTTCAAGGTTGCAGATGTGCAAAGGTCTCAGACTCTCAGTGGTGAGAAAGGTTGCAGAGGTGCAAAGGGGCAATGATATCCATCAGTGTGAAGCTACTTTAAACAAGGGGTTCTTTTTATTTGTACAGTAGAGGATAGGGGCTGAACCACGTAAAAATCTTGTCGTGGTCAAGTTTTGTACTAAAATAGACAGGTATTAGCTGTCCGTTTATAACTGACGAAGAATATATACTAATACGGAAATGGATAGGCCGTCCGATTATAGCCTACAGTAGTAAACTTTAAAAATTAACCACTGCAGGTCACTTTTGGATATTTACACCTATTCACCCTCCTCTAGGTGTGCTTAATTACAGAATTTTACCTAATACATCTTAACAACTCACCTCTTAATACATTTCAACAACCCACATTTTTATATTAAGAGGATCATTTAAATAGTTTAGACTCATATTTATATCTTAACTATTAAGATAACCTCTTAATATAAAAATGTGGGTTGTTAAAATGTATTAAAAGGTGGACTGTTAAGATCAATTAGGATGCAATCAAATACCACCTAAAACCACATTACATATTTTTAGTATCGGTTGTGTGAGTTACAACTATATAGCTATAGATAAAATATAGATCAACCCATATTTTAAATTTCAAATTTATCATTATTATGATCAATTAAATAAATTATTTATAATATTTAATTTCTATATTGTTTCACCTTCCATCTCTAATACTTTATATATTTTTCCTCCCTAAAAAATTTTATGCACTCTAAATTTTTTTTGTCCGTACTGATGGTGGTGGTTTTTTGTTGCAATCGTACCAGATGATCTCTTTGTTATTTGTTTTTATTTTTATTCTTAAATTTGTTGTCTGATTTACTCTTTTGCCCTTTAATCTAAAATAATACAGTAATCACCGTCTCACACTGAAAAATAAAATAAAATTACACAAAAAATAATAATTACAAATTAAACTCGCAACATAACAGTTACAATTGAACTTAAAAACTTGAATATGACAATAAAAAAATTATAAAATTATGAGCCAATTAAAAAAAAAATCATCTGAAACCAAACGCCAATTTGTTAGCAAATTAAAAAAAAAATCTTCTATAACCAAAAGCCAATTTAAAAATGTTTAATTTTTAAATTCATTGTCATTTCAATACATAAAAATATTTTCTTCTATTATACTTTTTGCCGTACTTCCGTTCTAAAATTAGAGATATAATTTAATTTTTGAGATCAAATGCCAACATATTAAATTTTAGATTTATGTGAATTTATCTAATTTTTATTTGATATAATTATTATAATTGCATAATATATAACAAAATTATTAATCACAAACTTTATAAATTTTTATTATTTTACCCCTTTGAAAAAATTCAAAATTATTGTAAATTTATTTAATATTACTTAATATAATAGTTAATATTTTTTTTAATTTTTTTTTACAGCTGCTCATTCAGCCATTCAGCTAAAAAAATCTGACTTAGTCATTCAGCTCGTCCATCTTACCGATTCAGCCATTCAGACCAAAACAAACGCACTGACCGATTCAGCCATTCAGATTCAGCTCTAAACAAACACCCTCTTAGTCTAAGAGGCTCTTTGATTAGCACTGAATGGCTGAATGGATGACCGATTCAGCCATTCAGTGCGTTTGTTTTGAAGAAAAAAAATCGTCTAAATGGCTGAATCGGTCAGTCATTCATACGATTAGGCTGAATGACTAAGTCCTATTTTTTTGGCTGAATGATTTTTTTTTACAATATTAAGTAATATTACATAAATTTACAATAATTTTAAATTTTTTAGAGGTAAAATAATAAAAATATATTATTCAGATGTTTCAGACATATTAATTATTAAACAAATTTTTTTCATTCAAATTTATATTCAAATTCAGACTCATTCAATTTTTATCAAACACCCCCTAATATTTATATAAATGAAGTTCAATTTTAAGACAACAATGCTATCTTAAAACTGAGTGTTTTGCTAACTAGGTGACATTCTAATTGGAGTCCAATTTCATTGCTTCATTGGATAATTATAGCCTCCCCAATGTGACTAGGAAACACTAATAATTTGCATCCTTGTCTCTACTGTTGGCATTCACAGCAGCATACATTTGAGAAAAAAAGTTTAGAACCAAAATTCTTTATATTAAACCTCGTTATGAATAATGAATAAATTTACAAGTCATTACATTCGCCTTCTCAATAAAAATTAAAATGACTTGATTAAAGGTACGTAATGATCTAAACACTAGAACATCTGTTGATCATTACTAATTTAGATGGGGTATCATATCATACAACTTGGGTATTTGTTGCTTCATCATCAGCATGTGTTTGGTCGATTTGCGGACTGGTGTTGTTCGCCCCCTCCTTTTCATCCGGTGTGGCACCATCTGTTTGTTCACCATTAGCCACCACCCCATTTTCCGCCAGAGGCAAATTGCCGTTTTCTGATACACTCTTTTTCTCCGAGTTATTGACTGGTTTGGGTAGTTCTCTTGCTGTAGATGCTGCTAACAAGCGGCCAATTCCATCAAATAAGGCCTTGGCGTCCGTGACAAGAGAAGCTCCACTAAGGTAACACCGACCAAAGCATTTTGCGCAATGTGGAAAAGCAACCTGAAAATATACACGACAGAAAAGGCTGTTTGCTGGAAGTTTGTCATGTGCAAAAACAAATTTAACATTAAATACAAGTTTGTAGGAAGTTTTCACCTCAATGAATGCCCGGCAAAGTGAAAGGAAAAGTACAGACTCATTCTCTCTCAGCATCCGGGTAGTATTGTACCTCAATAAAGAATCAGAGACGGACTGCAATCCCTTGATTAATTCTTGCGCGATTATATGTTTTAAACGTATTGGGGCACAGGGACGTAATTCATTCATTGCTGCAGATACACCTACAACAAGAGAGAGAAAGAGAGAGACGCAGAAAGTATGAGCTAAAGGGACACAGCAAAACCCGATGTAAATATATTATTAGCAACTGCCAAGCATCTCGTTAAGTTTGCAGAATGTAAATAAGGGCTACAATCTGGATAATAGATCTAAGTACTTCCTACCTGATTAGCCAGATCTACTTTAGGTGGTGAAAAGGAAAAAAGGAAAAACTTTATTAGGCCAGAACACTCGGCTTAAAGCCAATCACATTACCCGAACTAGAAATAGAATCCACCAGGGAAAAATGTCCATAAAAGAACAATACCAGTAAGCATTTAAAGCACATAGTCAACACAAACAGAACAGCCCTTAAACCAGCTTATGGTTTATGTATCAAAACCCACGAAACAGGAGGGGAGAGGTATGACGACAGAGTAAGAGATCTCTCTTATAAACTGAATGATAAGAGAAGAGATAGCTCCACAGACTAGATGAATCATTTAACCTGTAGACCTGTACTGTAGGTAGCTTTTTGGGAGGATCAGTGTATGGGGTGAGCCTGCGTTTTTGTCAGCATAGAAGTCATTGTCTATGCTTGTATGCATGTGAACTTGGGCTCGCCCACTTTAGCAATTTAATTATATCATTTACTTATCTGAAAAAATAAACTGTAAAAGATGGATGTGCTGCCAATAAGCCTATAGAAAGACTTCCAGCCACTTCCTTGAAAATTTTACAAAGTAGTGAATCTAAGACATTTTGGGTGGGAATTCTACACAAAAACTGTAAACTAGTCTCCTACCTCACCTTGCACTAACCATCAATAATCATTTGGCTTTCATCTAATCTACCTGGCATAACATATCAAATCTCATATCTAACAAGACAGCTTGAATGCTCATATATATAGAATTAAAACCCTAAACCAATTCCCATTTCATATGAATGCAAAATGACAGATAAGCTATGGGCAACTTCTACATCTAGTATTATTACTATTGCACAATAATCATCCAGCAATACTATGACCTCTTTTTCTGCATTTCGTATTTCACATCCTATAATCAAAATTTTGTTATCTAAAGTCTCTTGACCTATGATACTTGGAGAAAAGAATTCCAAATCTCAAGCGAATAATACTGTTTTCAAGAGGATTTCTTGAATTTTGCATTTTTAGACCAACTCACAGATACATAGTTAAAAATGAAGCACAAATAGCATAACCATCCAAAAATATGGATTCTAATCACTTCAAAGAATTATCAAAAGTTATAGTGCAAAGAAGAATAGTACATATTCATTAACAAAAACTTACCATTAACAAACACAGCAAGAGGTGGATGCTCCATTAGATTTGAAGGAGGAGTAACATCTTCATGGTTTTCATCACCAAAACTATTGGCTGAAAAGCCAACTCCTGGCAATGGTACCCAGCGATGAGAATCCAGAACTAACTGGAAGTGAAGTAAAACATATATGTTACTAATCACCAACAAATAATGATAAACTGCTAGCTTCAAGGGAAACTTTCAGCTTAAAGTTCTAATCTGTCTGCCAAGTAGAAGTCTACGAGAAACTACTGTGATATCTTCATTTTCTTACAGTAGGAAAACCATAAAAAATTTAGATTTTGTGAATCAGAAACTAGATGCAAAATTTCAAATGGCAGTATACCTGAAAATTCTCTACAGCTGTACTCATATTCTTTGAGAATAAGTTGAGAACAGCCCTGTATAAGCAGATAAAGCAAGAAGATTATGATAGGAATTTTCCATTAGAATTGTAGCTTCAAAAGGAAAATGAAAGAAATGTGTCAACTCTTTGAAAAGTGGTGGAAGCAAGCCTCGAAAGTCTAATCCAACCCAACCAAGTCCCATGGCACAATACTGTCAACCAATAACAGAGAAAAGGTTGTTTGTCAAACTTCAAGTGTGAGACAGCGGGCTAAAATAATAAAATTAGCATCCATTGTAATCAACAAAATTATGCAATCCCTGACAGCAAGCAAAACATAGCTCACAAATATCTGTAACAGAAAAAAAGAAGGAAGACTACCGACATCATATGGGAAAATCACTTTGCCGGTATCTGTATCAATAAGGCACATAACAGATACCAACAACAAAATAATTTAATAGATTTCAAAAAACATAGACACAATTTTATCTATACAGATAAATTATTTCGTATGTTCATTTATGACTACGTTGCCTTTTCTTTACCCCAGCCCCCCAATGCAACTATACTGTCATAAAATGCATCCCCATCCCAACTCCAAATATAGCTTCCAAGTTCAAGCAAACAGTTCCTAATGGGTTCCGTTATTTTACTCTGATAATTAAAACAACCATATAGGCATATAGCAACACCCTCAAGATTAGTTAATATTCTGCCCATCCATTTAGCTAGATTTGTAGCTGTCAATTTGACTAACAATATTTTATTAATGAAATTAAATCCAATTATTTCTTCATACTAAATTTCACCAATATTTGTCTGTGAATTATTTTACAGTCCACATACCAGTGATCAAAACTATAAAAAAAATGTATAACAACAGTTCAACCACTCAAAATAAATTTAAAAACTAACCCAGAAAGAAAAATTCTAAACTTCTATACTCTTCTTACAAAGGATCCAACTTCTTTCCAACCACCAGCGAAACCTCACGGACCTCATCAGTCATCTCTTCTTTCTCCAGAAAACATAGTTACAAACATTTCAGAAGATGCATGAAGTACAATCAACAATGATCATGAGAAGTTAAAATGAAAAGGGAAAAAATGGAAATTTAACAAATTAAGAAGGCTCTCATTCGAAGTATGGGCATTTACTATCTTCTCCAAAGGCTATCCATTAAAATAAAAAATTCAGGCAAACCATGTCAATCATATGCAGACCTCCTTACAGAGAAGACACAACAAAATGGGAAATCTAATCTTCCCTCTGAATGATTAAAAGAAATATAAATATCTCGTAACTATACTAGACTGCAATTAACAGTTTCTCACCATGCATTGATCCAGAATGTTCGACAATGACCCGCCTTCAGTTATCTTTGGGAGCATGATCTTTAGCATTTTAAGGTGAGAGGTAATCTGATGTGTGGCCCAGCTAAAGAGAAGGCCACCATCATAGTTTTCTTCACTTCCTGATGTATCATCAGCAAATATGGCTCTGTATTGGTTAACAACATCAAAAAGATGCATTCTATGACAATTAACCATCCCTTTTAAGTATTCATAAGCATTTCTCTGGTCTAAGTCATCAAGAATTCCAGTCAACCATGCTTCTCGGCATCTTAAAAACTGTCAAAGAAAATCTATGGTCAGATGCAGGAGCACGCAAACATATTAACAAGGTCAAAAAGAACTGGGAAGTTAAATTGCCTGTAAATTAAGTGATTAATTTACACAGACCTAGATTAAGTTTTTAAAGAGCTACCTGTAGGCGCATTTCATATTCACTGAATACTCCTATGCGGCGTAGATATCCAATAATGCGGAGACATTCTGGCAACTGCAATACAATATAAGATATGCAGAAACTGTTTGAGACTTGAGAATTGACATGGTCCGCAAAGGGAGGAAAGGAAGAAAACTCAAGCCCAAAGAGGGGCTCCGTTTGGAGTTACGGGACCCATAATATATCAAATCAAAGCTAACTATGAGCCCTACAAGACTCATGCCTTCAGCCATGATGGACACCGTTTTAAGACCAGCAAAGGCCGGGAAAGATGTGCTTGGGTCTTCCGAAGTTTTTACCAATTTTTGGAGTTATTTGGTTTTTTCGTAATTTTGCTATTATATTTCTAATTAGGGTTTACAACTTATTTTTTAGTATTTAAAGGATGTTTTCGTGTTTTTAGGGTTACCTTTTCATTATTCAAATTTTATAAAATTATTGTGGCTGCTTAGTCAATTTATCCAACTTTATGAATTCGTGTGATTGCAAAGTTATATAGATTCAATTCATGTGATTGTTTCTATTCTCTTTTTTAGTCTTTCGCTGTGTCAAGAATCCATGTATCTACAAGTGTACTTTTGCACCATAAACACATGCCTAGCCTTCTAATATATTTTACGTGGTCACCATGAAATACCTGAATGTTTGATCTGAGTTTCTGGAGAAGCTGTGAAAGTAAAGATTGGGTGGTCCGCCGAACTTCTTCAGCAAGTGCTTGAATGACGGGTAATCTTTTAAAGGAAAACACAAAATAAATAAACATATTAGTGCCTCAGTAAGCTAGCTGAATTTATGAGGATTGCAGGAGATGATTTGCTCAATGAGAGGAGAGAAACCTACTTACTTTGGGTGCATTGTTGAAAGTTTGCAAACAAATGCTTCTAGGTCAAGAGCTTCATCATAATTTCCATTTCTTACGCACCTAAAAGATACAACCCATAATTATGCCTCCAATTATTTTTTCTTGACATGAGATGCTTCAAGAAATACAGGGGGAAATGACTACAAAGAAATACAAAAATGAGATTCCAAGAAGATGCTCCGATGGACGTATAGGGACGCACCAAAAAATGTCTAAATCCAAAAAAAAGAAAAGAAAAAAAGAATAACACTAAACTACAGTACAAACGTCGAAGGCAATTTTCATTGTATTCTATGTTTAATTAAATAAGAGAAAATGTGAATATACTTCATTTACCTTAAACAAGTCGAATTCACTAATCTATAAAATAAAATCGACACACTTAGGACTTATCAAATACCAACATCCATTTTAGACCTTCAGCAAATTGGCATTGATTAGAATTTTGGATGTGACCATTACAACATTGTCAAACACATACGTGTCCATAAGCTGAGGAATTTCAAGCAAGTCAAGCAATGTACTATGATTGGATAGCAAGGTTTGGTTCATCTTCCTCTTTTCCAAAATCTGTTCTGCAGACTCAATGAACTCCGTGCAACCAGATGTTAGCTTTGGGATCTCAGCAATCTGCATAACAAGAAAGAAAGATTTACAGCTTATGTGTTTTACCTCTGCTTACAATAGACAATTTACAGATTGAAAGACCAAAATTGTGATTGCCTGTATTGTCATTTTTTGTCATTGTTGGGGTCCCAACCTATATGATAAGAGCAAAACAAAAGAACACTAGTATGTTGTATCACTAACACGATCACCGAATGTAAGTAAAGGAATAAACACTAGAAGATGAGAGGCAAAACCATTTTGAGTTTTGATGCACTCTTGCTTAAATTTAATTTAGGGAAGTGATTACAACGTCCAAAGGAGTAATATCCAATATCCTATCTCCATTGAGATATTTTAGGCTAATGACTGAGAAATACAATCATTTAATTTTCGCTCTCAAGGTACCCCTGGGAGGGGTGTGCTTATTCAATGACCAGATAATGTCTTCAATAAAAGCATTCTACCTTTACCAGGATACAATCTACGTAATAAGTTTTCATCATGTTAAAATATCATACCAAAATTTCTTCCACATGAGAGTCCCATGCACAACGGGGGATGGAGCTCTATTTAGTTATCCATTTATTAGTTTATTATGAGGAAACATCATATCATGTTTTTTTTATCTTTGTATCCGATAGAAGATAGGACACCCGTACATTTTACCTAAAGAGATAGCATTACTAACATCAGGAGATTATAGAACTATAAATTGAGTATATCACAAATTTTTATTTTTATTTTTATTTTTTGACTGAAGATGAGATACACCAAGAACAAATGAAAGAAATATAGAAAACACTATAAGCCTCACTAATGACCTATGACTGGTTTATATTGATTAACAGCAGCAAGGACTAGCTGTAGGACAGAATTCACTGGAAAGGTTTGTAGCAATCTAGTGTTCCAAGCTCATGAGCTGCTAAGCTGCAATTAAGTACCAATATGGCGCGTAGAGTGAAGGGATCTAAAATCACAAATAAGAGTGTTGCAGGACAATAGAAGGCTAGTGCTGGAACTGTTCATCTCGTTGATAATATTACAGGCATCTCCTTCGATAATGTGTCTAGTTAGAATGTCTTGCCCATACAGCAGCAATGAAATTCGTCCTAGCTTCAGCCATTCTAGTAGAGGAGCAGAGTTCTTGTAGAGTGTGAAGTGCAGTGATTTCTCACTTGGAAACCCTCACCAGCAAACCATACACTGTTTTGCCATTAGTGAAATTGGCATCATAATTAATCTTGATAGCGCCCCATGAGGAGGGGGAGAACCATAATCACAGCCAAAGTGTTGTGGGAATGGAAATGCAATTAATGACTTCTGATTACTTTTGAATTGATAAATCTTAGAGCCTAATTTATGTCTCATTAATGATGGATTCAACTTTCAAGATTAGGCTTGCTGGATTTAAAGATGAGTTCTTTCCTCGCCTTCCAAAGATTTTTCGTAAGAGTTAGCCATTAAAGAGAAGAAGCTATAGGATATTCATTGATTTTTGAAAATCTTCCAGGGGTTTCAGATGAGATCAAGACCCAAAAGCAAACCAAGCTGCAAATAAGAGAAGGCAATGGACGAATTGTGCACTGATTTTTCTTGGGAGCAGTCACAAGGGTACAATTTACTTACCGATTGGAAATATAGCAGACAGAATAGTTCGCAGAAGGAGATTGTCAAAGGTTAATCTCAAGAAGAAAAACTGTTGTCTATCATGAATTTTAGATTTACCAAGGAAAGTCCGAATCTTTGAGCTAGAATTCTAGGGGGAAGCTGCATTATTACTATTCGTGACTACTAGGAATTATGTGATAACAAGGAAGCAAAGTGGGCAGATAAGGTTAGTTTAACAAAGCAAATTATATTGGTAAAATGTGATGCTCCATTAAAATATCCAAACTGGTTTTCCTGATTAGTTATTTCTTCTAAAACACAAGGTACATATCAATGTTGTGCATTATAAACCCCAAATCATTACGACATTATAAACCCCCAAATCAGAAGTTATGTAGTAGTTATTGTGTATACAAGTGAAAATTGCAAATTGAAGAAAATAACAATTCAATCAATACAAAAGAATAGAAATGAAATTACCATGGATTCCAGATGTTTATCAATAGAAGAAACTTCCTCACGAATAGAAAGCAATGCATCAGCAGCGGAAATGAAAGCGCGATAATTGGCAACAGCCACCTCTTGCATCTGCCTCTGAATTCTCTCAGCATCCACCCGTAAAAGCTCCGGCTCCTATCAAATCATAAATACAATCCCAACAAAATCAATTTAAGCAAATATTACAACCACATGTGCATATATATATAGATACACATAGATATAGAGAGAGATTGGGAAAGGGTGGACCTTGTGAAGACGATCGAGAGTGAAGGAGAGGAGTTCGGAGACATAAGGCTGCTGAGAGTCGGAGGCGAGAGGGAGAAAACCTGCAGCAACGCCATTGACTTCATTTGCTGTTGTTGTTGGGGATTCGGACTCCATTGTTATATCTAATGATGAACTTTGAAGCTCAATTCAAAGTTTTGGGCACTCAAATCTCAGAATTTTCATATATTTTAGAGAGAGAAAATACGCAGATCTCTGTGTTTATACAGCCATAGACAGCTTACTGGTACAATTAAGTTAACAACCGATGTTGATGATGTAGTTGTCTCTTTCGGTTCGGGCGTCGGGTGTAAATGGGTTGGCCAATCGGTTCGGGCGTCGGGTGTAAATGGGTTGCTCAATTCAGTGACTGTTCATCCGGTCCAAATAAAAAAAAATGTATCATTTATAATATACTTAATTACTTACAAATACTTAAAAGGTATATTTTTATTTTTATTTATAAGTAAAAATACTGACTTGTTGATTTAAGTTACCCGTAAAAATATTAAAATATTGATTTAAATTCTATATTTATACTTACAAAAATTAAAATATTAACTTAATAATAACATAATTATAATAAAATTATGTTGACAAACTCGAGAATATTGTATCACTACATTAGTATGTAATAAAAAATATTTAAAATTAATTTTCAAAATTCAATAATACTCATTTAATTTGGAACAGAGGAAGAGTATTAAATTATTAATTACCCACTTTTGAACTGATATAAATGTTAAATAAATACTCTATATGTTCCATATTATAAGATTATTATTGAATATATTTTTAAACTCAAAATTGAAATAAATTGTTTTAATTTTAATTAATATAATTATTTTTAATTTTTATTTTTGTATAATTTTTAAATGAATTGTTTTAATTTTAAATTTAAAAATATTTTAAATTAACTTTTAAAAGTCAATAATAATTTTATAATTTGGGATAAAAGAAGTAATTCTTACGGCTTGTAGTAATAAACATCCCCTTAATCTTTTTGTTTGCTAATTGATCATTGGGTAAAAAGTTTTTTAATTATATTTATTTTTTAAAAAAAATATTTTCTATCATATAAATCCAGTCACGTGCACCAATTAAGAATCTTGGCAAGATGTTTAAAATTTTAAACAAAATATACATCTATACAGGTTATGTCTTTTCCCTGGTTTATTATTAATGTTCATCTTTTCTTTTACCATATATAACTTAATTTTTCCAAGGTTTTGCTTTTCATTTTCAGTATTTAAATTTTCGATTCAAAAACGACCAGGTCGTTCCGAGGAAAGAGAAGACTTTCCAATAAGTATTTAATAATAAAATAGTGAAATGACTATACTAGTATTTAATAATAAAATAGTGAAATGACTATAATGCTCTTGATGAATATGGTAAAAAGACGAGGAATGAGTGTATCTATAATCAAGCAAAATGGGTAGTATGCAGTTGGCAGATAAAGTGCTGACACGCAGGCGAGATTTTATGTGTGTCAGTATTCTATTAGTCAATTAATCAAATTATTTAAAAATAAATTTGATGCTAATCGGATATGTAATAAAGCTTGACACGGAATAATCGGTTTAGTACAAATATTTCCAAGATTTTCATATATATTTAACGTATACAACCACTCGACACTAAACCATTGCATGGCAAAAAACAAACAAAATGAGGAAAAATGGAAAGTACTCGAGGGAGAGAATAGATGAACCCTTTGAGGCATAGAAGTAATAGTAAGGTAATGACGAATTCCGTTGTCCCGTAACGGGTGGCCATTGACTGCCGGAAGGAACCGTCACATAGTTGTAAGGCGAAGGCGGAGTTGGACTCTCTCCCCATGAAATAAATGATGGTGGCGGAGCCGATTTTGTTGGAGGCGGTGGCGGTGGCAGTGTCGGAAAATAATAATATTGTGGCGGCGAGTGGTGGACCGGTGGAGGTGGTGGGGAGCAAATGACTGGACAGGTTGTGCAATCACTAATGCATAGTAAACCTCCTGATGGCGGTATGGCATTTGGATTTTGTGATGTTGCTGTAGGAAATATAAGCATTAATTGTATGATCATCCCAAGACTTGAGAAAAAAACATGGGAACTTTTTTTGTTCATGATTAGAGAGGTTTGGGATTTTGTTCCATTTTTTTGTGACATATATAGAGAGCAAAAGCCAAACAAAGACTGCAGAGAGATTTAGCTTTACATTGTTTGTGTATGTGTTAGAATCTTCTTTTATGAGAAAAGATGAAAGTGACCAACTTATTCAATTAATATTTTCTGTATTTTCTACGTACGTACAAAATTTCAAACTAATCAAATAATTATAGAAGTTAAATTAAATATTGACAAACAGACATTAAGGTGTCACTATAAAGTTTGTATTTTTATTACAGGTTTCAAGATGTTGATCAGTATTCACTAACAGTGGCGGAACCAGAACGATTTTGTAGGAGGGTCAAAATTTTTAAACCAAGCGACCGGAACACCGTCGATTGCCCCCCACAGCCTCCACCCCCTGTTCCGCCGGCCTCCCTACCGGGGTCAAATGCGACGACCGGAGCACCGCCGATTGCCCCCCTGTTCCGCCTAGATCGCTGACCTCACTACCGGGGTCAACCTCCCCCGCCCCCCTTAGTTCCGCCCTTGTTCACTAACCATTTAAACTACACATTTCACTCATTATTTTTTTCACTTAAAAATTGCAATTTGGATATAATACATAAATAGATTCAAGTAATAGGTCCATATAGGTAAATTTAAAAACCTAGAAGTAAATAATATTCTATTTTTTTTTCATAACAAGGCATATGTAGGGGAATCCCAAGCTAAATATATAATCTTTAATTTTCCTTTTCATCATGCATATGCCTTTCTCCATTTGTAATCCACCTTTGTATAGGCATCAATTCTTACTCCCTCACTTGCACTTTTACACTTTATGCTTTCTTCTTCTCAAGAGTGTTCTTTTCTTATAGAGATGGACCTGTGATTTGTTTATCCCATCATCTTTCTTTTTCTTTTTTTTGTTTTTTAGCCAAGTGAATCCCATCTATTTTAATTACTTGACTTGCCAAAGTATCCCTTCTTCTATGCCAGGTTCTAAGTTACTTCTACTTGTTTCACTTGTTTGAATAAACTAGAAACCTATTTTTAATATTAATAATCTTAATTAGATCATTTTCCCACCCTTAGACACCACTAGTCGCATCTTTTGACTTGACCTTTTCTTGTCACTCTTATCACGTGATGTGATGAGAAATATAAAAACATCACGATAAAAGACTGACAATATATACTGTTTTTATATTGCATTCTTGAACAAAAATATCATTTTGATCGTATGGGAATTCTTTTTTATTTGAAATGGTATATAAAAACCTGTTGTTTTTACAAAATACAACTACCCATTCCAGATGGATTAGGGCAAGTTTCCAAAACAAAATACATGGAAAGTGTTTATTAGGACAAAGAGGCCACATCAATATTTCACTCTCCAAGTGTAATGAAGAAGAAATGCCCAAGCCCAACCATTCTGATATTGGAATTCCATTCCATCTTCCTGCACATGCATGAAATTAAGTTAGGTTAACAGGAGTATATATTAAGTACTAATATATACTCCCTCTGTCCAAAAATGAAGTGTTGTGTTTGAATGCTTAAGTTTCTTTACACTTAATTATATTTGTATAGGACACACTTAACCGTACCTTTTTTCTTATAACAAACAAGAATATTTTTAAAAAAATCAATCATCGAAAAGATAAGACGTCGAAATGTATCCTAATTTAGCAAGATTTAGTGTGCAAATTAACTTTCAGATCCTTGAAAAAAAATGTGCTTATAGCAAATAGGTCAGCTGATGGCCTGATACTCTCAATTCTGGACCAGAGAGTCGATTAAAGACAGAAAAGAAAGTAGAAAAAGAGTTCATACCAGAATTACTAGGTAGCCATATTCTCCACAATTATGTTGCAGTCATCTTGATTGGTAAGCATATCATATTTTCCAATAACTATGGTTTGGCTGGTTCCCAGAACTGCCCTGAAATTAGAATAATGCAAATCAAAATGCTTGAGAATTTAGAAATTGAGAGAAAAGAGAATGAAAAATAAGGAAAAAGTTGTCTCAATTTCTTATAAATATATATATATATATATATATATATATATATATATATATATATATATATATATATGTTAATTGGTTATTAGTGATTATGATGAAGGAAGGAGGAGAGAATGACAGAAATAACTACCACTTTCTTCTTTTCTTTCTTTCCAAATGGAAAAGAAAGGAATCAATCCAATGAAACTTTATAAAACTCCAACTTTACCCTCAACTTTCTTCTCTTTCTTTCTTAAATTATTATTATTCCTCAATGTTAAAAAGTTTAAAAATATTGTTTTCCTCCTCAATGTTAAAAAGCTTAAAAATATTTTTTTCCTCTTATCTTCTTCTCAACTTACAAAAAATAAGGAAGAATACATCCTTTTCTTTTCTCCTAAAATTCTCAAGTAAAATGCGATGTGAGACGAAAATATTTGTAAGTTCTCTATACTATATGCAGCTTACTTTTATGGTTACAACCGAAATTTGAGAACAAGAAAATACTGTAATCAGGAAAACGAACTCTCAGACTTACATGGGAAAAAAACAATTGGACTCCTGAAGCTTCAAGGGCAATATCATTTCTGCTTAGTGCTTACCAACTCTCCGGCTCCATTCATCTGTCTTCAATGTCAAAACATGCTACCTTCTTTTGAAGATGTGTCACTAATCATCCAAGCTTCCAAGAAATTCACAAGGAAAAATAATTAATAAGATTCTAAAGCAATTTTGATACACTAATGTATGTAAAAAGCTGCTTCTTAGATTAGTAGTTCATTGTTATGTTTTTACATTACTTAATCATCTTGTTCGTTAAACCCCTCCCTGTGTAGTTCAAGAATAAGCAATAAGCTGAATATTATTGTGTCTTTCAAGCATTTCCATTGCTTTATCTGTTTATCAATTGAAAGTGAAATATGCATATACTTTAAAGGTATTAACTAGCTGCAACATGGTCAAGCTTGATTGACATATTCCAATAATTGTAACAGCGAAAATGAATTCTGGAAAATCTCTTTTTTCTTTTCCTTTGGTGAGGGTGTTTAACAGATGTCTGGACCTTTTTGATGTATGGAAAAACACTGCTAATAATTTTCATTTGAAGGAAGCATATGGCGATACGAATGTTATGCTTTTTAAAACGATCAGTTGTTTATATAATCCTAACAGAAAAATATATCACTGAAATGCAATGCCAACTTTGGGAAACCTCAAATGACTTTACTAGGAAAAAATGGTGGTTGCTCTTCCAATAAAAATGCAAGAACTTTAAAGTTGATGTCCAAACCTATAGTTAAAAATGTAAAGCATAGTCAAAATCACCATATTATGATTGCAATAACACTATTTATTGGGATTAGTTTCCTACTTTGAAGCAACTATTGACAGGGAGAGTAATACATAACCTCTTTATTCTAAAGGTGACATCATGGGCTTAGTGAACTGATATCTATATTCCCGCAACAATAAATAAATGAACCATGGTGGGAGATACCTGCTCCCTATGCTGGGAAGATTCCAACTTTGGGAACAAGAGAAATTCTCCAAGTGTTAATTACAATTTTCTGAGATAAATAAGATGAAAATGCAATAATGTAAATCTATGGCTACTCCCTCACCCTCAATATACAAAAGATCACTAGTTTTACGTTTTGACCCAATTGGACTTAAATTCTTGCTATTCCCCTGGTCTAAACCATAATTAAGCTTATTGTAGGAACCCGAAATGTTTGCTTTAAAAACTTGAAATTCATTTAAATCTATTTGTAGTGAGCAACTCACTAACCTGCCTGGCACTTGCTGAATTTTCACGTGGACTCGATTTCGGAGAATTCTGGCTTGATCTATTATCTTTCCAAATACTTTTAACCGGTTAAGCTCTGGCAAAACAACTGAACAAAGATCTGGTCTGTCTTTCTTCTTTAGCTCAACACATTGAAGTGCAATTTTTGCCAAGGCAAGTGCCTCTTCAACAGGCCAACAAGGCACAGTTGGGTCAAGCAAATCTGCAAATTCTCCTTTTGCGATGAACCTCTGGACTTGGTGAATGATACCCATTGGGGGCCTTGCAGTGAGAATTTGGAGTAGAATTACTCCAAATGAATATATATCTGATTTAACACCCAACTTACCTGTTTGTTGATATTCAGGATCTATGTAACAAAATGTCCCTGCTGGTGAAGTCATGTAATAATGTGTGACATTATCAACTACTGAAGCTGGGACCAGTCGTGACAAACCAACATCACTAATTTTGCACGCATAGTTGCGGTCTAAAAGAATGTTTGCTGGCTTAAGGTCACGGTGCACAAGAGGTTCTGGTTTTGCGCTGTGCAGAAACGAAAGTCCAGTTGCAAGCTCAGCCGCTATCTTGAACCGTATTCTCCATGACATTGGAGGAGTGTTATCTTTTCGAAACAGACGATCTTCCAAGCTTCCATTATTCATGTATTCATATACCAAACACCCATACTGGGGACAGGCACCTAAGAGGAGGACCATGTTTGGATGTCTCATGCAAGATAGGACCTCAACCTGCATATGACAGAAACACTATTACAAAAAGAAACTTTCATAGAGCAAGTTTTATGCAATAAATTATACCGTATATACCAAAGCATGTTTCCTGCTGACATTAATCAATTTTTGATGTTTGACGGATAAGAAAAAAACCAAGACACTTTTAAGGGTATAGGACTAATATATAGGACTGTGATATGTCATAATAAGGTGAGAATCAATTTGTCAGGTGATTTTTGTAAATTAAAGTATCTCAGTTTCTCTTGGAATGTCCTGATGTCTTAATAAGTTGTCTCAACTATGTAAGCAGGTAAATATTTAATACAGTAACACTAATATTTCCTCAATGTTCAGACGCTATAAGAAGTTAAAGTTGGTGAAAAATGAACTTCATATTTTTTTTAAAGTAATATAAAGAATTTCTTCGAGCATTGTTGATGCAGAACACAAGAAGAGGATCTAAAGATTTCTTAATAATATTTTATATTATTATTTATGGATAAATATTTTGGTGATTGATGTAAGCATTGATTACTTATTACGTAGGTCATCAAGAAGTTTTAACTATAGTAGTAGATTTTAATTAGGTGATTATTCCTTTTTCAATTAGGGTTTTTTACTTTGATGCAGCCAAGGTTGCCGCTGATAGGAATCCAATGGACTCTTCTTAGCTTCAGAAGAATAAAGATAATGCAAGAAATATATGGACTTATCTTAATATGAGGAGTTTCTTAAGCAGAAATCTGGAGTTCAGTGACTTCAAGTTGGTGATCAAAAAAATTATTTATTTTCAAGAATCTTATTGAAAGACGGGCTTCTGATTGAATTTCTTTAGTGCATTTTGATGATGATACTAGAGTGGAAGATCCTAGTTAAATAAAGGAGGTAAAGGAAGATTAAAATATCGAGTTTGTTAATGATTATAATTCTGATTTGAGATACAGGTAAAAAAAATAGTAATTTAGGTAGAATATCATCACCAAGATAACTTTCTTTCAATATTAATAGAAGGTTCACAACAACTAGTGGCGGATACACCTTATGGCAGAGGGGACAATTGACCCCACTGAATTTTCAGGGGGTAAATTTGTCCTCCTTCCCCCCTCTATATACTGTTTGTCTAACAAATACCCGCTCTTTCTTTTTTCCATCAAAGAAAAATTCTTTAAAGCATATTGTAATTTTTCTTTTTATAATTTCACAAATTTAGTAATTGTTTGTGAATTTTTATAATTGTTTAAAATGAGGCTATCATGATATTTTTGCAACAACGTCGACCCGTAAAAAAAATAAAAATTCAAAAATTAATGGATGAATGTTTAGTAACTTACATTATTGAACATGATATTTTTGTAGCTATTGAAAATGAGGCTATCATGCAACAATTTCAAGTTATGGAGGCACGAAAAATGTTATTGTAAACAATATGTAAGCATTATTTAATTTTGTGATTTAATGTATTATATTTTTATTTTTTTATTGAGAATTTTTCTTCAAATTTGACCATTGGACCAAGGGGCTAGATCCGCCCCCGACAACAACTCGTTTTCCTTTTTATTGCTGACACCAGGGTCTTGGCCCAGCATCCAAATAGGTGTTTTCTGATCATATAGAATGCCTTTTGTGTAATAAAATTTCATTAATCAATGTAGTTCTGTAAAGAATAAACAGTAAAAAAACATTATACCTCTTGTTGGAATTGCCTCTTCCCTTCCGCATCACCTGATCTAAGAACTTTGATGGCAACTCTGGTGTGATCAAGCTTGCCTTTATAAACAGGCCCATATCCACCTTCACCAATCTTTAAGGAATCTGAGAAGTAATCTGTAGCAGCCTCAATCTCTTCTATTGTGTATTTTCTGTAGCGAACATCATTGTTAGATAAAACATTCAATGCTCGGTTCTTCGCTTCTGCCTCTTTCTTGACCTTCAATTCTGCATACATTCTTCTCTCTGCTTCCATAGTAGCTAGCTTTTGTGCCTTCTCAGCTGCTTCAATAGCAGCTTTGCGTTTAGCCTTCTCCTTCTCGACCAAGGCAAAAGCTGCCTCTTTAACAAGCTGTGCTTGCTAAATCTACGAGCTTCTTCTAATTTCCATTGATGAATATCTTTAGCCTGAAATTTAGTAAGATATGTGACATTTCTAAAAGTTACATCTTTCTATCTCCTATTATATGCCAGAGGCCCAGAAGTCACAACCCTCATGGGTAAAATTCTACCAAGAACCTTTCTTTTGACCAATGCTATATCAGCTTTTCTTATTTTTTTCAACATCATTATATATTCATAAATCATAACATAATTGGACCTTAGTTTGAAACTGAAAACAATTTTACAGAACATGATAGAAAGTTCTGAGGATGTAACCTTACCTTCTTTTTGGCTATAACCACTTTTTTGCAAGCTATGTTACACAAGCCTATGGTCCGCTTCAGCTCAAGCTTCATTCTTCTCAACTCGGCTTCAATATCTTTCTGCTAATCGGCCAATTCAAAAAGTCAGTCCAGTCAAGCCATTTCTTTTGGAAATCACTGATATATTGTTATGCACTCACCAAAGGCGATGATTGGATCTCCTTGTCAGACTCGGGGGAAGTGGTAAAATCTACATTATGGGCAGCGTCATCAATTGATTCAAAAATTAGTTGCTCCAGAAAATCTCTGTGATTGCCAAGGGAATGACAGCTTGACAAATTTTTCTTCCCCCTGAATAAAGTATCAGTGGTGTCTATTGACAAATTGGCTGATCTATTCTTGGGCCTCCTCCTCTCAGATCTTATACTTCTCCGTTTTTCCCTAATAACCATTTCCCTGTTCTCATAAGCAGTTCAAAAGAATATGAACTCCAAATTGGAGAAAGCAAAAATATCGTAACTGAATAATTTTTTGTTCAACTCTCTCCCCCCCCCCCAATTTTCTTTTCAAAGCTACACTTCATTTATCCAACATAATTCTTCGCCATCTTTTCTTTCTTATTACCTGACTTCTTCCTCTGGTTCAGAGTGCTCGGTTGGAAAATGAGATGGCATTGTTTGATGATATGGTGCATCAGGAAGACTGGAAAAATTAGCTGCAGGAACTACAGCCGGTTGGACAGATTGTATTTCAGTTTCTGAAATCACGTACACCGAACAAAACCCTGGTGCAGATTTATTAATGATCGTTGGAACATCATGGCTCCTTGATTTCCTGTGACAGCATCATCATTAATATTTTGGTCTTGCACATGTGTTAGTATGTGATTGAGGGGAAGAGAAAGATAGAGACCAACTTTTGAAGAGCATTCCTTGTTGATGTGCCTAAAACAATATTGGTGATGATGTTGTCATCTATGTAGTCCAGAAGTGCCTTAGAAACATCATTATCAACAATGACAACTTCTTTCGCTTGGACCTTAAAGAGCATCCAAATCCAAAACCAAAATCAGTCAAGGCATTAGTCGACATGATGGTACAACTGATTCCCAATTATATTTTAATTATGTTTAACCATGGTCATACATCCTTAAATGATTAAAGTCCCTAACGGGGATATTGTTACTTCTTAAGTTCTAAGATATTATTGTTATCAAAATTGTCAACATATTTCCTATCAGATAAATATCCATTTAATGACAATCTTTGAAATGCTACATGGTCTTAATCTATTTTGCTATATGACTAATTAACATACCCCTTTTCTTGAACTGTATGCACGGAAGGCTTTAAAAAGCTGTGATGTATCAGCATCAATTGATTCACCATGTCCATCTGGAGCAGTACCATCCATATCACCAGTTTCTGCAAGATATCTCATTGCAAATATAATCTGTCCCATAGAATTTTTTAGGACAATGTTTCATAAATTATAATTGACAGATTTGATTCTGCGCGCATAGCCAAAATAGTCGTGGGGTGTTGGCAGACAGACAAAGAGACATCACAGTACCACAATGGTTAGTGGTGCAAGGGGTCTAGAGAACTTCATAGATCTCACTAATTTTAAGTTGTGAACCTATTATAAACCGTAAATGGAGAAGATAAATGCACTCTTGACTCTATAAAAAGCCACAAGAACACACTTCATTGAGTCACTGTTTCATTTTATACAAGGAAAATAGTATGTTGGTTACATTTATTTTTTATTTTTTATTTTTTCAGGAGTGCATTTATCAAGTTCTTAAGAGACATGATGAATTACATTTTTTCATAAATTATAAAAGGGGCCAGTTCATCTCTCCCAAAATCATTGATTGACAATAATACTGGATTGATTAATTGGCTTATGCCCTGCATCCCATCTTGTAATAAAAAAAATTATGTAACTTTTAACAAACAATATGTTACTCTTTTCTAGAAGAAGATTGTTATCTTATTTTAGGATACAGACTATTAAAGACATACTATAATTTAACAAGAGTATTAAAGCCATTTCGAAAGGCCAGACAGGCCAATCTCCAGATAAAAAAATGATGGAACAAAATATTAAAAGATTAATGTCATACAAAATATTTCATTTATCCTTTGATTACCTAACGTCCTCAATTAATTTATCCACATTGAAAATTTTCTTCTTCAAAATGAGTATGGCTTTAAAATAATCAAAATGGAAAAAAAGCAAGAGGGTACCTACGATGTTTCTGTTTCCTGACATGGATGAGAATGAGTGATGCGTGGTTGTTTTTGTTGGTGAAGAGATTAGTGATAGCCCATCTAGCAGCATGTTTGCTATTATTATCCCTATCGATGGCAATCGCCACCACTTTGTTGGGCAGAGCAAAGCCGGCCTCGGGCGCCAAAGGGTGATCCATTTTGATTGATTGATCTTCGATCAATGAGGAATAACAACAAACACCTGGGGGGCACCGGAGGAGGAGCTAGCTTAACTGTGTGTGTTTGATTTTGTTCTAAAAGCTAAAGAGAACTAGATCAATGGTGCGCCGGAGGAGGAGCTTGATCACCATTCCGGCGACTCTGCCTCCCCGGCCGGCTACGTAGATTCCTCCTCCGAACGCCCTCGGCTAAAAATAAATTTTCTGGTGGGTAATGGAGTTGGAATGGAGAGGGCCAAAATGGGCTCCTATTTGGTGACTATGTAACGAACTAAACCGATTATAACTACCTCAGCTCGAAAAATAAAAATTCTTTAATTTTTCATTCTTTTCAAACTATAATATTAATTTTAAGTTTATAAAATGAGTTTCAAACTCAAAATCTATGTGATTTATTTAAGTTCTAAAAGTAAATCATATAATTAGTAAACCTTCGCAAATAGTTTACAATATCATAATAATTGTAGTGATAGCAAGTAAATAATTTAAAATATAAAAATATTATAAAAATTAATTTGAATACGTTAAAAAAACTCTTATAAATTGAAACGAAAATCTTTAATTCTCATTATTAAAAGTCTTATTACCACGCGTAATTGGTATATAATGAGTTTGCGGGTAATATTTTATACGTTCAGAGTGTTTCAAAATATAAGATTATTATTAATTTATTAATAATTAATCTGAAAAACTTACATTGCTATGTATGAATTTAATTTTAATCAATATAAAAAATAAATATTATAAATTATTTAAAACTATAAAATTTATTGTTACATAATGCTAAATAAATATATAAAAAGCAGTCCTTGGGCTCCTCATGTTAGACCCGCGAAGAAATAATAAAATTTAAATATTTTCAAATTAGCTTTTAATAGGTCAATAATTGTATATTTTGATTGGGAATGACTATAAATTCATGTCTATCAAGTGTGACAACAAAATGAAGCATAAAACCATGGGTGAAATTTGCTAGCAAAGTAAAATTGATAAATTAAGTTATTATCAATAGTATTTTTATGTATAAAGTATAATCGTATTAGTGAGTCAGTGCACAAACTCTAATATCGTATGAAATAATTCGGATAAATAAATTTTAAATCAAATCTCAAATCTTAATCGAATTACATCTAAACAAGATATTAAACCACAAATCCCATAAATCATAATTGAATATATTATTAATAATAATTTAATCAAATAATTTTTTTTTATATATTTCAATACAAGACTAAAGTGTTGTATAAATATTACAAGTTGAAAAAGCTTATGCAAAACTATTTTTATTTTAAAGCCCCGGGGAATGGGGATATTAGTAGTACAGTGAATCACATAATTAATCTTTAACAATATCAATGACCTTTAAAATTTTGAAATTGGAACAAAAAATAGGAGTAGCACATGACTACACGCCCGATATAAGACCGAACTTTTCGCTCATTAGCTCAAAGTAGTTTCCCCTCTATCTATTCCTGTTCCTGCCTACGAGTTGCCATTGCCCCCTCCGAAATGATCTATCTATACATACAATCCTTCTACATGTATCATCAATAAAACCCAAAATTAGTACTAGAACTAGAACTTCAACAACTATAGTATCCTGTACTAGTGTACCCTAATTCAGAAGAAGGAGAAGAAATGGCTTTGATTTTGAGGAATCCTAATTTATGGCGAAGTGGTATTATGTTGATGCTGGATGAAGGGGGTTTAAATGGGTGTTTTTCCCGATTCTACTGTAGTTCTAATTGGAAGGTGGACATGAATAAGCTGAGATCGTTTATTTTGGAGAGGATAAAGAATCGAGCAAAAGATTATCCAGTAAAATCCATGATTCCTATGGCCGAAAATGTCCTCAAAGCCAGAAACTTTCTCATCCAAGGGGTTTCCACCCTTATTCAATTCATTCCCGTCTGGTCCTGCAAGTATTCTCTCACTATATTCTCTCTCCGTTCTCTCTACATGTATACACACGTGTATGTATGTGTGTATATATACTTGTTGAATTTCAAATCATAGGTATTCACCAAAACATGCCAATGTTTCTTTAGAACAATGATCGTTTTTATGTTCAAGTTTATGGGTTGTGAGTAAAGGTTGAACCATTTTTGTCTGTTGCTTGTGAATTGGGCTTTAGATTCATATTTATTCTAGTGGTTGCTGGCTTATAATCAAAACTTGAAATCCATCAATTATAATTTGATTTTTTGAGAACTACTATAAATTTGTAGGTGAATGAGCTAGGCCACAAGTAGTATTGTGTTTCCAAATTAGATCAGTAAAATGTTGAATATTAGTACCAATTGGCCTTATTATTTGTTTCCACTTTCCAAGAATTATTTGAGCAGGGTATTATTAATAGTGGGTGGATATCAATTTATGAGCAGGGTACTATTAATAGCGGGGGGATATCAATTTAAGCATCAGACAGGAGCTGATCATATTAGGGGACATGTCTTGTTTTTGTGAACTTGTACCTTTAAATTTGGGTCTTTAGCAGCTCTTTTATTACTAGTATGCACATAATTTTCTTTCTTGTCTGCAGCTTTCAACTCAGAGCCAGTGATTAGGCAATTTTTTTCTTTATGAGAAAGCTAGCATTAATTCATATAAGTGAACTTCATTTTTAGCTGCATCAGATCAGTTGACATGAAGATCAACTATATTGGTTTGGCTCGGGTGTCCATTATAAGGTCCACATTTTGAATATTCCTATGCAGTGCACCTTATGTTAGATTATGTAAAGTAATCGTTGTGTATATATATTATTTTTAGTATGTAGATCATACTCATGTATATCTTCCTGTATTGTAGCCTAGCATATTGCCTAGAATATTGCATATGCATTGTATATATCTTTGACCAATGCTAATAAGAAAGACACGAATGACATTCTCACATGGTATCAGAGCCTAAGTTTTATCTTCTCTCTACCTCTTCTGTGTAACCGTCCACCTCTCTCCCTGCAGCCCCTCTTCTCTGCTCATCATGGCCGAGCAACCACCGCCATCCTCCACCATGTCCGAGCCAGCGAAGTTTCATCCGACTTTAGTTGTCAACAACGTGAAGAACTTCATACCTATCACATTAGACATGGAAAACTCTCAGTACAATTCGTGGACTGCCCTATTCAAAATCCATGCGCGTGCTTATCAATTATTAGATCACATCCTCCCTCCTTCCACCACCAACACGGCCAAGCCATCTTCTTCTTCGATCAAGGAGACTGATACCGACCTTTGGTCTCGGCTTGATGCTATTGTTTTGCAATGGATTTATGGGACAATTTCCAATGATCTCCTCCATACTATTCTTGCCTGATGACACTACCATGGATGCTTGGAACCGTTTGGCGGATTTGTTCCATGACAACAAACATTCGAGAGCTGTTCGTCTCGAAAATCAATTCACTCATACTCACCCGGACGATTTTCCCAACGCGAGTACATATTGTCAAAGGCTGAAGCTGCTTGCCGATCAACTCAAGAATGTCGGGGGCGCCAGTCTCGAACCAAAGATTGGTTCTTCAAATGGTCGCTATCCTGAACGATGCCTATGGTGGAGTCGCTACTTTGATTCAACAAAGCGATCCACTTCCCCCTTTCTCTAAGGCTCGTTCATTGACCGTTTAGAGGAAACAAGCATGGCAAAGCGAGCAGCACGGGAGTCCATCACTGCCCTAATTGCGGCTCCTCAACCACCGTCGACGGATGATACTACTACCAGCCACGGATCCACCGCTCAGCAAGGTGGTTCTTCGCACAGTCAAAACAGCGCCAACTGCGGCAAGAAGGGCAATAACCGCGGTAGAGGCAGCAATAATCGTGGACGTGGAGGCCGCAGTGGGGGGCTTGGCATCCCGCAACAGTGGTCTGCCCAGCAGTGGCAGTACCCTCTTTGGACCGCCTGGACGCCACAGCAGTGGGCAACACCGCCCTGCCCATATCCGACGTCACTGTGGCAGCAACGTCCACCAAGACAAGCAGGAGTGTTTGGACCGAGGCCACAACAAGCATATCAAATGTCAGATCACCGACATCGATGCCACAATGCACACTCTCACTCTCTCAACCGGATGAACATTGGTACATGGAGACCGGTGCTACCTCTCACATGACGACAAATCAAGGTACTCTCACGTCGTATTTTAATTTGAGCAAAAATCATGGTATTATTGTTGGTAATGGTAGCACTATTCCAATTCATGGTTATGGTAGTACCTCCCTTAACCCCCACTAAAACCTAAACAACGTACTTCATGCTACAAACCTCATCAAAAATCTTATTTCTGTTCGAAAATTCATTACTGATAATATGGTTTCAGTTGAGTTTGATCCGTTTGGGTTTTCTGTGAAGGATTTATAGACGGGGAGGCGTCTAATGCGATGTGAGAGCTCGGGAGAACTCTATCCTATCACCACCAAAAATCGGGCCACAACACCCTCTGCTTTTACTGTTGTTTCTCCTAGTTTATGGCATTCTTGCCTAGGTCATCCGGGAGATACTGTTCTTCGCTCTCTTTGTAGTAGCAATTTCATTAAATGTAACAAGGCCCGTAACTCTTTTTGTCATTCTTGTCCCCTTGGAAAGCACATTAAGTTGTCATTTCGTGACTCTTTATCTTTTACTATGTCTTTTGATATTGTTCACAGTGATTTATGGTCATCTCCCGTTTTAAGTTCATGTGGGCACCGTTATTATGTCTTCTTTCTTGACAATTACAGTAATTTTTTATGAACTTTTTCAATCTCACACAAGTCACAGGTTTACTCCATCTTTCAATCCTTTCAGGCATTTATACGAACACAATTTGAAAGGGAAATCAAAAACTTTCAATGTGACAATGGGCGGGAGTTTGATAATGGTCCATTTAGAAAATTTTGTGAATCAAATGACATGCAATTTCGGTTTTCTTGCCCTCATACTTCACCTCAAAATGGTAAAGCGGAATTAAAAATAAAGTCCATTAATAATATCATTCGTACATTGCTTTCCCATTTTTCCACGCCTCCCTCTTTTTGGCATCATACCTTACAAATGGCAACTTACCTCAACATTCTTCCAAATAAGATATTAGGGTACAAATCTCCCACTCAAAATTCTATATCAGAAAAATCCATCTTATTCTCACCCTCGGGTATTTGGGTGTCTATGTTGCCCTCTCTTTCCTTCCCCTACCATTAACAAATTGCAATTCCCAAGAAATAGCTTAGAGAACCTAAGTCTTGCATAGCAAACTCAGAGGCAAGGAGAGACATAATAGACTTTCGAAGAGCATCTGAGGAGGCAGTAAGTATACTGTCATCAACATAGAGTAGAATATATGCAATGTCGTTGCCATGATGATAAATGAAGAGAGAATGATCACATTTGCTGTGATAATAACCAATAGTGGCAACATAATCTGTAAACTGTTTGTACCAAGCACGGGGTGCTTGCTTGAGGCCGTAAAGAGACTTCTGTAGTAAACAGACATAATCTGGATGAGTATGATCTTTTGAATCCCATAGGTTGATGCATATATATTGTTTCATTGAGATGGCCATGTTAGATTATGTAAAGTAATCTTTGTGTATATATAATATTTTTAGTATGTAAATCATACTCATGTATATCTTCCTGTATTGTAGCCTAGCATATTGCCTAGAATATTTTATATGCATTGTATATATCTTTGACCAATGCTAATGAGAAAGACACGGATGACATTCTCACACCTTATAGCAATTTTTTTACTATTGTCGAGATATCGATTTGCAGCATGTTTGAGAATTATTGGTGTGAACATCACTGACCTTTCCATTCAAATAGTAATAATCACCCATGATATGAAGTATTAAACAAGGGCCTATGCATGGTTCAAAGTCGTGCTAGCGGCCTATGTTTCGGAAAATCATTTTTTGACTGTATCGGTTTCGGGCGATATGCACTGTTAGCTAGTTAGGAGATTCAAAAAAAGTAAAAAACTATTAAAAATTCTAAACAATAAGAACAACAATATGAATCAATTAAGTTCACAAAAAAACACTATATAGTACACATAATATTGTCCAAATGATAAAACAAACATCTCACAGATATGTTTGTTTGAATAAAGTTGATATTGATGTTGTTTTAGCTCAAATGGTTGAACACATGTTTTGTATAATTTAAGTACAATTTAACTTAATTAAGTATATTTTAAGTGCAATTTTTTTCAATTTGTACTTAACTAGGTACTATATAGGTACAATTTAAATATAATTTAAGTATAATTTAACTTAACTAATTATATATTGAAGTTATACTTAACTAGGTGTTAGATAGGTACATTTTAAGTATAATTTAACTTAACGAAGTATATTTGAAGTACAACATTTTTTCATTTTTTTTATGATATACTTAATTAGGTACTACATAGGTACAATTTAATTATAATTTACAAAGAAAGGTTCGTTCTCTTTTGTTGTATCCTTTTATAACTTTCATTATATTCGTTTTTTTGTGGTGTTTCTCTCCTTTACGCCGTGATTTCTCATTTACTTAATCCGAAACCGCCACATTACAACGATTTGCCAAGATTTTGCCGAAATTACAGACATGAACCTAATTTTGCGATTCGTGTCAAGGCATAGATGTTACGACGTCGCCAAGGCGTCCTGTCGTTGCTGCCGCACCAAGTCGAGTGGTCACCTAGCTGCATCAAAGAAAGTCGAAGGTCTAAGTCACGATAAGCCATCAATAACATCAGAACAATGAAAGAAGAAGAACAACAAAGTAGATCTAAGCCGCAATAAGCCACTGGCAACATCAGAACAATGAAAGAAGAAGAACAAAACAGATCTAAACACATCTAAGCTGCGATAATCCATCAGCAACATCAGAACAATGAAAGAAGAAGAAGACTAAAGAGGTCTGCTCTGCTTCCTCATTAATGTACGAAGGGAAATAAAACTCTATTGTTATCATCTAGGCAAAATTTCATCGAAGTCTCTCATAGTTTGGTAATCTGTTAAGTTCAACCCTTAAGTTTTGTACTTCACAAATTTTACCCTATTTGTGTATTCTTCTTTCAGGTAGGTCTCTGTATTTTTTTTATTTAAAAAAAATACACAGAGGTGTTTCAAGTTTTTTCTATAATTGTGTTTTTAGTGTTACTCAGTAAATATGTTTGGATTTTAATATATATAAAATAAATAATGTATAAATTGTACACTGTGAACGACTTGTCGCCATACGGACGCCATGACAGGCGCCTTATCGCCTAGGCGTTATGGCGGTCAGCTACCGTCATGGTGCCGTAACAACTATGGGTTGCAGTTCCGCATTGATACCACCAATATATTTACGTAACAACCGATTTTGAAACAAGGGCCCAGCCTATGACTATCCAAGTTTCTTTTATGAATAATGGATTTACTAAAGAGCAAGGTTATGCAACTAACGTATTCTAGTTGGCATCCTGCCAAATCAGTCTACGAAGAAATTTTTAGTTGGAAGTGACTTGTGAGACCTCAAAAGTATCCAGTATTCCAGTTAGTATCAGCAGCTTTATTTAAGTTTAGATTATAAGTTTTTATATGTTCGTAGTTTTTTTCATCTCTCTCAATCAAGTTGTATTTGTGAAGGAGCAGAGGAGTTAGTTTAGGAGCTTCCTTTGATACTGTACTCGGTAGAAATGGTCTTTGGTACTGATGCTATTTTTTTATATTTTCCCTTTTTTGGGGGGTGGGGGGGGGGGGGCTTGGTTGAATTTGTGGAGGGATATTTTGTCCATTGTACGACTCACAAGTCCGATTAAAAGAAATAAATCATTACTTTGGATTGATTGTCAAACTCATTGCATTTAGGATCTCATAATCCACATCAAAGTGTCAGTTTTACAAACTTCTGTAGGGAATGTTGTATTCTAGGAAATCTGTCATTTCACTGATTTTTCCTAGATTTTGTATGTTGTCGAATGCTGTTGGTGTAGACCTATGGTGGGACATAGGTATAGGTGGATTCTCTCTTATATATCTTGTGGGTTGCATCACCCTTTGGAGCTCACACACAAATTTTAAATTTTTATAGTTATTTCTTTGAATATTCTCATTTACATCTCTTATTTGCAGTATACGAGGAAAATTGAATGAAGTGTCTCTAGGAAGACAGTTGGTTTGACTTGCTATTGTTTATTGGCAGGCACTGTCCAGAAGTATATATTGGCGAGAAAGGTCATTTAATCAAGACCTGTGGTCGTTATTGGCACCTTCCCAAAAATCAGGAGCATGAATGGATTAAAGGGAGTTTGGATGATATTATTGTCCCTGTAAAAACATTTCATCTGAAATACATGTTCCAAAGTGTAATCCAACACCAAGAAAGGTTTGATTATGACCGTGTTCCTGCAGTTGTTGAGCTATGCTTACAAGCAGGGGCGTTTCAAAATGATGAAAGTCAATATTTACACCATTTGAGTTTTGACACACCTTTGAATTCTTTTGTTGGAGATGCATCTTTGTCTCCTCATGATCAGAGGTTCATTGCACGAGGAACTTTGAGTGCATGGGAAACACTTCGGTCTGGGGTGCAGAAGTTGTTGTTGACTTATCCTGCAAAGGTCTGTAAACATTGTTCAGAAGTTCATGTGGTGCCATCTGGTTACAAAGCTCGACTTTGTGGTGTGTTTAAGGATGAGAGCTGGCACAAGGATCACCCCTGGAAGAAGGCAGAGATGGATGATTTGGTTCCTCCTAAGGTTGTGTGGTTCCGACGACGTCAAGATCCCCCTGTACTTCTGAATGAAGGTCGGGACTTCTATGGGCGTGCTCCAGCCGTAGTGGATCTGTGTACAAAGGCTGGTGCTTTTCCACCGTCCAAGTACTTGAGCCTGATGAAAATGCAGGGTTTATCAGCACCCATTTTAGTGAAAGATTGAGGCTAATTTCTAGTAGCATTGCTGGTGGGACAGGGTTCGAGGCACTCAGTTGCAGCCTTTTCGCTTTAAGCCTTGTCAACTAACTGGTTCATATGGCAGAGGTTTTTTGGTATGCGGGTGCTTCTCTTTTCCTCAAATTATGGAGATCTTTTGTTTCCATTTCTTCTTCTTCTTATTCCCCCCTCCCCGGTTATTTTTGTTATAAATTTAGCATTTAAGGGATTATTATTGGGTAAGAATGGTCTTCATTGTAGATTTAGTCATTAGACTTGTCAAAATTTTGCAATCAAAAGTAATGTTTTAGCCTTTTAGGTGCAACATTGATATTGATATTTATTCCAATGAATGGAGAAAAATTAGTTGCATTACATATTCAAGTCTTTTGATCCTTACTTTCTTTTTTCTAATGCTCTCACTTTATCTAGTGTAATATATTATGGTGTAACTAAAGACATAAGGTTAATAGGTTCTGTTTAATGTTTGTATTGTTAGTATGTCCTGCAAGCCCAGTTGTTGACAAAAGAAGCTGTCCAAAAATTGCTCTATTTCTATTTAATGCATGTTCAATTTTATCAACAATTTCTTCCCTATTTAATATATCCCTTAAATGCATTATATAGGAAATCATGGAAAGAGGCATCCCTTAAATGCATTATATAGGAAAAAAAATTATAAAAAGAAAATGCACTTTAATTGCAAAAAAATATATATCAATATATGTTACATATAAATATGTAAAAAATATATTAAGTCATTAATTCCAAATAAAATATAAAAGAATAAAATTGGAAAAAAGATTATTTATCAAAATCCCCCCAATATGTTAGTACGACGTCGTTGGATTCAATCTTCTCTTCATAAGTTCATAGCACAAAACCCAGCAAAACGCCTAATCTGAAGACTGAAGGATTTTTTTGAGACAATAACACAAACAGTTGAACTACACACTCAGAAAAACTGCGAGTTATTTTGAATCGGAAAATTAATGTCGTCGATATACGTATCGGAGCCTCCGACGAAAGGGAAGGTGATACTGAAGACGACGTACGGACCGCTGGACATAGAGCTATGGCCGAAAGAGACGCCCAAAGCCGTGAGGAACTTCGTGCAGCTGTGCCTCGAAGGTTACTATTACAATACCATCTTTCACCGTATTATCAAGTCTTTCATGGTTCAAGGTGGTGATCCCACTGGCACCGGCACAGGTATTCTCTCTCTATAAATATGTATGTGTATGTATATGACACTGTGTTTTGTTTATTGAATGGTGACTGAAGCACTGAAGCTTTGATATAATCTGCCCAAATCATCATCATATTCTATTGTAGTTTGGTATTCCTGTTTATTGATTTTTCCAGTAAAAAAAATGCATTCTTCTCTGAAATACGTAAGTAATTAAATGTAGGTAGGTTTTGGTGAAATGGAAACAAAATGCCCAAAGCATCACAATGGTTAGGTTTGGTATTGTAGTTAGATTTTTCTGTTTATTTTCCAATAGAAAAAATGCAGTTATCTTCCCTAAATACATGATTAAATGTAGGTAGGGTTTAGTGAAATTGGAATGAATCACATTACTTTTTGAAATCCTAAAATTTAAAAACGACTTGAATTTATTTGATTTTAGTCATCATTTTATAAAATGTACTATTAACTACAAAAATTGTTGTTTTTTAGAACTTAAATGAATTGCATTAATTTTGAATTTTAGGATTTCATTGACTTTAAAAAGCCAAAATGGGACTTTTTCTGTGGAATAGAGGGAGTATATGTCTTACTTGAGATTATCTTACTATAGACTTGTAGTTTATTGTGTATATTATGAGAAGAACAAAGAGAGAAAAGAAGAGTAGAGATAGAAAAGAAAAACTAATATTACTTCAATAATCTCCCCAGTTACACCATTGTTCCCCTCATATAATACTCTCAAACTAACTCATTGTTGATTTACCCTGCTTGGGTTTGTCTAATGTTACATATACCCCTTACTCACACTTACTGTTACAATATTGCCTCCCTCTTATGAGATCCTTGTCCTCAAGGCTCAAAAATTCAATTACAACATAAGTACATTCAACAACCAACCAAACTGAAACTAGGAAAGAACTGCATAGCAGCTACATTAATGTCAACAACAACTAAACTGAAAGGAAAATTGGAAAGATGGAAACTTCTTTTCAATCTCAGTCGCATCCTCCTATGTAGAATTTTCCGGAGCTAAAGAAATCCATTACACCAATACCTGTACCACAACTTTGTTACCTCTCTTAACCATTCTTCTTTCTAGGATTTTCTCAGGTTCCATCCTCAACTACCCTTCCTTCCCTACAGGTGGTAAAATAGTTTGAGGAACTACGTTGTTTCCCAATTTCTTTTTCAGCAAGGAAACATGGAACACAGGTTGAATTTTTGAAGTTGGAGTTAGCTCCATAGTTATCAAGGCGACAAGTCGAGGCGAGTCGACAGCCGGGAGCTTAAGCGCTTAGGCGACAAGGCGCCCGACTAGTAGTCGACAAGTCGTTAACAATGTAAATTTTATACGAATAAAATTATATATATTTAAAATTTATATGAATATTGAACAATATCAAGTCAAAATGGATAATTTTATTATAGTTGTAAATTTGTAATTTTTTAAACTTGTACCAACTTCAAATTATATAAATGGTGATACCAACTTCAAATTATATTTAGTTTAATTCAATATAATTTTTAAATTTATGTTTAGTTTTTTAAGTTTTAATATTATATATATAGAATACCATGAATTTATAATTAAGCATCTTATTATAGTTTTACATTAAGATGTTACATTAATTTTACAAAAAGGATAAAATTATGTTATGTACTATATATATATAATATAGCAGAATAGACCACACTACAGCAGTAAGTCAGTAACATCACATCATTACAGGCTTAGAAAGCAAAAAAAAATATTATCTCCCCTGTATGCTGTAAGGCATCAACAACTCAACATGCATTCAATAATTATACAGCTTCAAGTCACCAATCACCATCATACTCCCAAACAAAAAAATAATCCAATTGTATTATTTAACACTACAGCAGTAAGTCACAAACATCACATCATTAAAGGTTTATAAAGGAAAAAAAATTATCTCCCTTGTACGCAGGCAGTACTGCAACATGCATTCAATAATAATAATAATTATTATTATTAGAAAGTCATACCCCTGTTAACATTACTGGAAGTCGCGTCCAAGAGAAGAAACCCAAGAGAAGAAAAAAAATGGCAGAACCAAACCTCTGTCCAAGTCGATGCATCGGCAGAAAAGAAAAGAAAAGTAGAACTGAAGAAAAGAAGAAGAGAAGAAGAAAAGGAAAGAGGAGGTATACTGGAAGTCGCGTCGACAGTTGAGTCCCCTTTCTTGCTATTGGTTTCTGCTCTGCAAGTTGTCGAGCAGACTGCAACTCGTTTCTCCCTCTCTACTATTCCAAAGTCGCGATCGATCGATTAGGTTTACAGTCGATTCGAACTTTGCTATTTTTTTTAACTCAGTTAAGGTTCGGGTCGAACACCAGCTCTGTCCAAGTCGACGACTTAGCCATATTGTCGTCCAAGTCGCGAGAAAGTCGTCGAACTCTTCTAAGTCGTTACCTGAGCGGTCGACTTTCTCCCCTACAACCAAGTCGTCCAAACGACTCCCCAAAATGTACCGACTGGACGCCTAAGCGTCGCCTAGGCGACGACTTGATAAGCCTGGTTAGCTCCATTTTATAGGCTACTAAACCAATCTTTTCCATAATTGGAAAAGGTCCGTAAAATCTGGGTGCAAGCTTTTGTGACTTCCTCATTACTACTGAAGATTGTCTGTAGGGCTGTAGCCTCAGTATACCCAGTCTCCCACTTGAAAAACTCTTTCTGACCTCTTCTTATCTGCATTATGTTTCATCCTATGCTGAGCAATGTGTAGATTTTCTTTGAATAGTTTCAACATATCATCATGAGTTTTCAAGAAAGCATCTTGCAACGTTAGAAGTTTGACTATGGTAATTAGGAAGCTGAGGAGGTGAATATCCATAGAGCGCTTGGAATGGAGTCAGCTTGATAGCAGAGTGATAGCTAGTGTTATACCAAAATTCGGCAACCGCAAGCTATTTTACCCATTTTACACTGAAGATACTGCTCCAAGCATCTATTCAATCTCTCACTTTGTGCATCACTTTGAGGGTGATAAGATGTGGTGGAACACAACTTTGTTCCCAACATTTTAAATAGCTCTTCCCATCAATGAAATCCATAGCTATATCAGTTATACCTGAGTTGGAGTTTGTAAAGGTTGTAACAACCCTGGGGAAGCAACTGATTCACACTCTTCATTGGTTGACAAATATGACATTGCCTAACATACTCCTTGACTCGTGCTGTCATATTTGGCCAATAAAACAATTGCTGCAATTTCTTAAGAGTTACATTGATTCCTTAATGTCCTCCATTGGCTGAAGTGTGAACCTTAGTAATTAGTCTTTTTTCAATTCACCATTTTCTCCCACATAAAGAACGCCATTACACCTCAATACCCCCTCGTTATAATTGTTGATCTTGTTACCTGGATCCAATTGGCATTGTGTTATCAACTGTTGAGCTTTAACATCTCCATCATAATTGTTTGTCAGGTCCACGATCCATGTAGGAATAACTGAAATCATAGAACAATTTGCATCATCCATACCAACTCTTGAAAGTGCATCTGCTGCAATGTTTTCCTTGTCCGTTCTATATTCAATAACATAGTCCAATCCCAAGAGTTTGCATAACCATTTTTGCTAAATCAGACTAGTAATCCTTTGTTCCATAAAGTATCTTAAGGACTGATGGTCCGTTCTGATAATAAACCTACCCAAATGACAAATAAGGTCTCCATTTGTCCACTGCTATCACAATTGCTAGGAGTTCTTTCTCACAAGTAGATAGACCCAAAGCTCTTGTACCCAATGCTTTACTCAAGAATGCTATTGGTCTATCATTTTGCTTAAGAATTGCTCCAACTCCCTTGTTACTGGCATTTGTTTCCAACACAAAAAGGTTTAGTGAAAGCAGGTAGTGCTAAAACTGGTGTACTAGACAATGCGAACTTTAAACGTTGAAATGCTTCTTCAGCTGCATCACTACATTGAAATTTATCCTTTTGTAACAGAGTTGTCAATGGTTTGCTCACTTCCCCATTGGACTTCAAATTTTCTGTAGTAACCTACCAGTCTCAAAAATCCTCTTAATTCATTCACTGTTTCAGTGTAGGCCAATTAGCCACCGCATCTATTTTGGTTGGATCCACTGTTACCCTTTCTCTGGTTACAATGTGTCCTGAGAAAAAGAGCACTTCGACATTTTTGCATAGAGTTGGTTATCTCTAAGAATCATGAATACTTGTTTAAGATGACATAAATGAGATTGGAAATTTTCTTACTATAGACCAAAATATCGTCAAAGAAAACCAAAACAGATTTCCTCAAGTATTTAGCAAAATTGGTATTCATCAAGCTTGAAATGTTGCTGGGGCATTAGTCAGCTCAAATGACATGACTAAAAATTCGTAGTGTCCACTATGGGTTTTGAAAGCTGTTTTCTGCACGTCACCCTCATTCATCCGTATTTGCATGTAAGCAGCTTTCAAGTCAATTTTAGAAAAATACATAGCCCCATTGAGTACATCTAAAAGTTCTTCCACCACAAGTATAGGAAACTTATCTTTCATGGTAATGTTGTTAAGGGCCCGCAAAACCTCCAACTTCCACCTTTTTTCTTAACCAACAAGACTAGTGAAGCAAAAGAGTTGGTACTGTGCTCTATGATTCCACTATCCAACATCTCTTTAATCATTTTCTCAATTTCATTCTTTTGTGCAAAAGGGTACCTGTAGGGCCTATTATTTACTGGCTGAGATCCTTCCTTCAACTTAATATTGTGGTCACAAGATCTGTGTGAAGGTAACTGCTTGGACTCTTGAAACACAACGGAAAACTCTTCAAGTAAAGGCTTAAGTTGGTTTTGTACTCCTGTAGCTGATTGTGCACTACTGTCCTGGACTTTTCCACTGGTGTTAGTGAAAACAATTGCCCAATCAAACCCAAAGACTTCTTCGTAGCAAGTCTTGTAATTCCCTTCACCGTGATAGGCTGCAACATAGCTTGTTCAGTAGTTCTCCTTATTGTAACTTGTTTCCCATTCCTTTGCAAAGTTAGTTTTAATTTGTGAAAATTAAAGGTAACTGGATTGTATTTTCCCATCCAGTCCACGCCCAACACCGCATCATAACCCCCAAGTGGTAACACCCTAACTTCATGTACATACTCCTGCCCTTGCATGGACCATATTGGCATCACTTATGACTTTACTTCCATCTCTCCAAAGTATACTAGAATTTCTGCAGCTTTTGAATCAAGGAACCTTGAGTGCTTCCACTGTCAATCAAAATTGTCAATGGTTTTTTTACCATTCCTTCAACTCGTAAAGTATTGTCGTTCACTTCCCCTTTTAAGGCCCTTACAGAAATCTCCATGTCACTAGGAATTTCCTCTGAATAATCTAATTCTTCAATCTCATCAATGACTTGAATTTCCTCTTGTTGCTCCTCCTTTGAGTCAAGTTTTAACATGTAAAATTGTTGTCTCTTACATTGATGGCCAGCAGTAAACTTTTCATCGCAATTATAACATGACTCCTTCTCTCTTGTCTGTTGCATCTCTGTAGGTGACAACCTTTTAATGATATATGGGTTTGATTTAGTTGAACTGGTTGAAGGATGTGAGCTAGAATTTGTGGTACGTCTAGTATAGTTGGTACTGGAATTGTTGGAACTGGAAAAGTGTGGTCTGGTATAATTGGAATTGGATTTTTGTTTGTTGATTCTAGGATTTGAAAGGAACCAGTGAAGAATTTGGTTTGGTCAATAAAGGGGGTAAGGTGGTGGTGGGCAAAAAAGGAATATTATTGTGATTTGGAGTATCAAGTTATGCTAGTGCAGATTCTTGATATTTTGCCTGACTTATAGTTTCAGACAAAGTAGGGGGTTTCAACAATTTAAGCACATGTCTGATCTCCTTCTGCAATCCACTAATAAAATTTGAAACAAAAAATCCCTCTGTATAATACTTACTTTTGGACTTCAAAATAGACTTCAACCGTTCAAACTTCTCTTGATATTCACTCACAGTATCAGTTTGTTTCAAAATTTTAAATTCATCAAATGGATCCTTAGCGTTAGGTGATTCATACCTAATCAATATTTCTTCCACAAATCTTGGCCACCGAATAATTCTCACCTCAGGAATTCTTGAAACCAAGAATCCACTTTACCCTCCAAATAAATCTGGGCTAGGGAGACTTTACTTTCATCATTCATGGGACTAAAATGGGACTAAAATTAAAGAACTTGTTACACTAATTTATCCAAGCCCTAGGTTCAATACCATCAAATCTAGGAAATTCAATTTTAAAATTCTTAGGTAGATCACAGAGCTTTGTACCTGATTAAGCCTTATAATTTCTCATTGGAATTGTTGTGGCTTCTTCCTCCGAATCAGAACGCATGATGTCCTTCCAAAGTCCTTCCTTAGCAACATTGTTGATGGCAACCATGATTGTTTAGAAACTTCTCTGCATTTTCCCTTTAAGTTCATCCACACCAAGTCCCATAGCTTTCAATCTATCATCAAATCCCACCAATTGTTAACAGTCATTTCCTTGAGCCAAATCCTACAACTTTTCATCGATAATTTTGTGAGAATTTTCCATCTGTGCCAAACGAGTTCCCTCCGCCATTAATGGCCTCCAGGAAGGTACCGCTCTGATACCAAATATTATGAGAGAGAGAGAGAGAAGAAGAGGCTAGAGATAGAAAAGAAAAACTAATATTACTTCAATAATCTCCAACGTTACACCATTGTTCCCCTCTTATAACACTCTCAAACTAACTCATTGTTGATTTACAAGAATATCCTTGCTTGAGTTTGTCTAATATCACATATATCCCTTACTCACACTTACTGTTACAATAGTATCTTGTTTCAAAAACACTTATCTGTGACCTATATAAGTATCAATGTAAATTCAGTCTGAATTTCAGAATTTTTTTTTAGCGTTATTTTTATAAGGCATATTCCTTGAAATTATGGTCTTCCCAATCTTTCTGGGATATATACGATAATTACTAGGTTACCTTTTTTTTAAAATAAATAAAGTTCTGGCCTTTAGATATTTCTATTTGAACGTCGATTGGCACCAGTATGGAACTGTGGAATGACAAATGATTATTGTCTTGGGCTATTATGCACAATAAAATCCATCAGCATATTCAGATGCATTTGTGTCCTTATGTATTGGTGCCATTTGTTCATATCCACAGGTGGTGAAAGTATATATGGAGGTCCATTTTCTGATGAATTCCACTCACGCCTTAGGTTCAACCACCGGGGTTTAGTTGCATGTGCAAATGCTGGATCACAAAATTCAAATGGAAGTCAGTTTTTTATAACCTTGGATCGGTGCGATTGGCTTGATCGTAAGCATACCATTTTTGGAAAGGTAATATTGATTTTGCTTAACCTTTTCCTCAAGATTCTATTGCCAACTTTTGATGTTACTTGAACTTCGTTTTTTTGTTCATAGGTAACTGGAGATTCATTATATAATCTTTTAAACTTTGCTGAGGTCGAAACTGATAAAGATGATCGGCCATTAGAATCTCCCCCCAAATTAATTTCAGTTGAGGTATGTAGGTTTCTCTTCATGTCAGAATTTAATACCTTTTTTACCTTTTTTGTGGTTGTTGAATGCCGTCAATTGTTGATGACAATGATATGGAAACCTTGGGTGGAAGTTAGACCTGTTCTGTTACCATCTCTGTTTTTACTTTTCATATTCCAGTTTATTTTTTATTTTTGTTTTCTAAATTTCTTAAATTTAGTTAGTGTTTAGTTAGTTTTTTGGAAATGTTTTTTTAAATATTTTTCTTGAGTCTCCATTTGTTCTCAAATATGTTCTCAATCATTTTATACCTGTTATTCCTGATAGCATTAAAACATCAAATATTTCCTAAAAACAGAAAACTGTTTAAACAAATTTCTGCAACTTTTAGAAAATGAAATCAGATGTGAAAGAGCTGTACAAACATGCCCTTAACGTTTCTAAAATGCATGCGCTGTATTCTTATATCAGCTACCGCTACTTATAATGGATAGACAATATTCTCTACCCTTTTTTATTTGAAGTCAGTAATTTTCTTATGGTTTCTTGTATCTTTTGATCCACATGAATCGTAGTTCCCCAAGCAATCATATGATTATACCAATTTCAAAAGGAGGAAAATGTATAGTATTACTTGTGAAAGAAACTTTAACTGGCATAGTGGGATGTTTCTTACTGAAATTTGTCTTTCAGGTGATATGGAACCCTTTTGATGATATTGTTCCAAGAACTGAACCTGCAAAGTCTATGATCCCCTCCACAGATGATGCTGGCAACAGAGTTACAAAAAAGAAAGCTTCAAAGTAAGATAAATAGTTATGGACAAATTAGTGAATTACACAATGTATGACTGTTCTTTCCCTGTTATATATGATCTATGGTTCTCATATACAGAAAGCTGAACTTGCTTTCGTTCGGAGAAGAAGCGGTAGAAGAGGAGAAAGAATTGGCAGCTGTGAAGACAAAGATAAAGAGCAGTCACGATGTGTTGGATGATCCTCGTCTGCTGAAGGAAGACACTTCGACCAGCAAATTGGTATTACTACAATACTTTTATTGTGCCTATTATAATATAATGGGCTTAACAGTATGTTACTTAATAGGTCCTAGATAAAATTTCAGCAGAGTGATATTGGACAAATGCTATAAAAAAGTCTCCCTTAACTTTAAAACCAGAATTGATGTTGTCACTGCATTATAGTTAGATTTTGATTTTAAGATCTTCAAATGGCTATTTGAAGCTTAAACCTTCAATTAGAAAAGTAATTGAAAGTGTTTAAAGGCAGTTTGGGCACTATGGAAGTACCTTTAACAGAAACTAGAACTGTGTTGGACTTGAATTTGGCACACTTTGTTTAAAAAATTGAAGGAGAATACGGTACACTTGCTTAAAAGATTTTAAAGGTAAAATAAAGGCGAATGAGTTGTTCTTAGGAGTTTTTTTTTTCAGTAATACAAGTAGAGTAGCTAATCTTTGGTGCTTTCTTTCCCTTTCCCCTCTTTTTTACTTGCTTTGTTGCACATACTTGTTTCTATTTGAAGAAGAAAATAATAGGAGAGAATTTAACTCTCTATTCCTAAGGTGGACCATCACATTTTTGCTCATCTTCTAGGAATATTCATAGCAAGTAGAATTGTACATAACAATTTATTTTTTAGTTGCTCATGTACCTGCAGCTTTTACAATTGTTTCTTAAAAAGTTCTTTTTTGATAGGTGATTTTGCCGTATGGGGATTGGAACCAGTGACCTTGAGGTTATTCCTCAAGGCCTCTGCCATTTCTTCCACAACTTGTGATTTGTTCCTTGAAAATGCCAATTCTGTTTTAACATGAGGCTGCCTTTGTAAGCTTTAGTGGAAGTACATATTGTAACTCATAGTAAATAAGTTGTGTGGATTCATTATAGATCGGATAAATGGGATTAATAAACTTGCTTGATTACCTGACAAAAAACTATATTAGTGCACTTATCTGAATTATGTTATCTTTGTAAAATGTAGAGCACATCTGAAGCCAAAGCAATAAGGGATATGCAGTTAAGTGTCAGAGGAGCTCTAAGCTCAAAGAAGGAAGAGTCACAAGATAAATTTTCTGAGTCCCTTGATTATAGTGATGACGATGAGGCCAACTTTGATGCCCGGATGCGCCAACAGATACTTAGAAAAAGAAAGGAGCTTGGACATCACCCAACAAAGCAAAAGTTGCACAATGGTAACAGACCTCACTATAAAATTCATTTAGTTGATCATCTGAATATCCTGTTCAAGATTGCTTAAATCTTCTTTTTATTAGTAGTAAATTTATTATTAATCTATATTTTTCTGAACTTGAAAAGAAACTTAGATTACACAGTGTGTAGTATCTTGCTAGTGTCACAGCACTTTGCCTCTTTCTAAGGATTGGTTTGATGTTGTGTCTGTGTGCAGAGTGCAGACATGCTGTCCGATGCAAGACTTTTCCTCATTGGAGTCTTAATACTAACTACTATAAATTTCCGTCGGGATATTAATATATATATATATATATATGTATGTATGTATTTACGGTGAGTGATACATAACAAATGTTTACTATGGTTCTATTCAGGCAAACACATCTCTGGCCGTCAATAGGAGAAATGGGCGGTCCAGGTTTAATTTTTTTAATCCTTCCGCTACTATTAGTCATGGAATTCTTCTTCTTTTTTAAAATCTGGGTCGCCCCTTTTTACATATATTATGACAGAGGTCTTATGGGATAAACTATTAACTAGAGAGGTATGCTTTACATCAAAGGATTGCAAAAAATTGTCTGACAGTTTCATTTGTTACGCTGTAATGACCTTTTCTAATTTACAATTTTTTTTCTTTCAGTTTTCTTGATGTTATCTATACTTCATTCCTTCGACATTTTCGAATAAGGTTCTCATTTTTCATTTTATCAGTAAAAAATTCTAATGTGGGAATGGTATTTTGTTTGTGCAGAGAATTCAAGTCCAAGGAACCGTGAACATTCTCCCCATAGGTAATGGTTATACTCTGTATATTGTTCTTTTGCTTCTTGTTTCATTATCTTGCATCCAAAATGACATAGAAAGTTAAAGCTTGTAATTCACTAGAGTGACATTTTGCTTTTGTTCAGTGATACGTTGTGTCCAAGGAATTCTGTGACAGCTGATTTCCAAGTTGTATAGATTTATGTTTAGCATTTACTTTACATGGCAGCTTTCATGCAAAAATGCTATTAGGTGTATATTGTGAAACTGTGGACAATCTTGCTGATCCTATCGGCTCTAATATAACCATCTTTTCTGCTATACTTCGTACATGTCTATTAGAGAGCCAAAACTAAGGGATTTAGTTTCTTGTTCATAGCTTTTTTTTCCCTCTAGATAAGAAATTTATTAGAAAAAAGAAAGAACAGTAAAGGAGGGAAGGAGAGAGGACCTTTTCATGGTCTTTGATTAGTCCTAACTATTTAGAATTGGTTATATAAATCTTTTATTGCCACTTTACTAGTTTACTCTTCCACTTGCATCGTTTTTGTCATTTTATTATTGTACATGCTACTGTTGAACTCTAAATGTGAGGGAATATTTCCTTTCATAGTAATCTAGTCCATGAAAAAGTTTTTTAGTTTCTTCTTTAAAAGGAATGACATTTACTGTAAGTTTACACTTAAAAACTTGGAAGTCAGAGAAATAGGTGGTTGCACTTATTTTTTCCTTCTAATTTTCTTTCTTCTTACTTTTTCGTTATCTTCTTTTACTACTGATGTTTCTTTGCCAAACAACATTGATGACTTACCACCTCCCCTGGCTCCTTTCTCTTCTCCTTGCAATTCACATACTTTACTGACTCTGCAACAGTGATTCAACTTTTGTATATGCAGAAGGTACACGTTGGACCTCTCTTATGTACATTGTACTCTAGGTTGCCTTAAAATTGCTTATTACTTCGACAATTGTAATTGGTCGAATTTAATCAAGGTATAGAAATCTCTTCAGCAAGTTCAAGTGGAATAACTCCGTTCTAAATAACTTACATTTTTTGACATGAACAATATTTTCTTTCGTACTAACTAGTATAAATGCGTTTATAAATGAAGTTGCCAAAGTTGAGTAATTCACTGCATTCTTGCTCAGGAAAAAAAACATTCAGGCATAATACAGAGTTTCTCATCAGTTCCTTGGTTATTCTGAATGGAAAATTCCTTTACGTATATGACTTAATTTATGCTGTACTGGTTTTATTTTTTTATTTTAATTTAGTTGGTTAACTTTCTTCTTTCCTGGGCTTTGTCATGCCACAATATTTCTGATAGCGCTGGTTTAGGATTTTGGATTGTAGTGAGTGTGGGCTTTTCTGCTACATGCATTTACTATCTTTACCTAAATAATGGTATAAATTGTGCAATATTGTAGATGCATCCTATAGCAGAGTGATATACAAGTAATATTGCAAAATCATGTTTTTCAGGTCAAATGCTGAAAATCCTGATGATCCACCGAAAATGGAAAAGTTGTCTTTGAAGAAAAAAGGGATAGGATCAGAAGCCAGGGCTGAACGTATGGCAAATGCAGATGTGGACTTACAATTGTTAGGCGAAGCTGAACGAGAAAGGCAGCTGCAAAAGCAGAAGAGGCGCAGACGTCAAGGACATGAAGATGATGTATGTCATAATTTTAGAATGTTTTTGTCATTTTCTTAATTTCTTTTGCATACCCTTCTTTTTGGAAACTGATAAACCAACAACAGAAAATGATATTTCCACAACAAAACCGTCGCTATAGGTCCGATAGTGACGAAACTTTTGTTGTGGAAATATCAAGAAGTATTGTGGAAATATCAATTTCCTTCTTTTTTCTTCTACCATTTATCTAAATGGAAAGACGAGCTCGTCACTTGAGTACTTGCATGGTAGATAACCAGTAAGTGGTAATTTTATGCACCATCTTTCAATTCAATAAATTTACCTATCACACATATCAAAGGACAGCTTGAAAAGTAAAAAGGAATTCAAGGAGGTGAGCTGTAAACCTGTGATATATATCCATATGCTTAACAATTTTTCTTTTCCTTACATCGTTTGGAATGCATGTTGCTTTTAGTTTAGAAGCATGTCTACATATAACAACTGAACTATGCAATTTATTGAAAATACAATATAGTGTTATGTTTTCCACATGATTTTGTTTCAAGTCTAAAGAATAATGAAAAGATAGAATGAAATAATTATTTGCTTTACTCATAATTTTTTTTAAAAATGAATGATATGAAATTGTAAAATGTGAAATGCTTCCAAACATTTGTATTGGGAAATGGGAGGTAGAATAGAACTTCTGAACTTGTACTATTTGCTTATGGAAATAAAGACTTGTATTGTAAACTTCTTCACGTGACTCGCTAGTTGCTTTTCAGTTTTATCTCCTCGTACATTGATTTACTCCCTTTTCTTTTCCTATTTTGAATTTTCATTTGCAGGTGCTAGCAAAGCTTGAGAAATTTAAGGCCTCCATGTCTTCGAAACCCATTGGATCTAATGGTGAATCTGGAGGTGGCAATAATGAGGATTTATCTGACTGGACGAAAGTTAAGCTGAAGTTTGCACCCCAACCTGGCAAGGTATGCTTTGGTTTTGTTTTTCATGTACTCACCACTATCATTTCCTTTTATTTTGGGGTCAACATTAGGAATTGGTTACTCTTTAAAAGTGCATTTAGTGAATGGTGATTTTGGCGGAAGCACTTTTAGCGGAAGTACAATATACAAATTTGTCCTCGAATTATCTTATCCATAGCATATGAATACAAAATCCATCTCATGTATAAAATCATTTGAAGTTTCGATTAATAGTTGACAAGAAGTGATTCGAGCACATGACCAAGTAAGATAAGATTGTAATATGCACCAGTTCCAAATCAAGTTTATGTCAGAAATAATTGGATTGACTGAATTTCAGCCTTAGTTTAGATGTCACGGCAGCTATCATGATAATTAGATTTCCCCTTGCATTATTGCAACAGGATAATATGTCTCGTAGTGAGAATGTGAATGATTATGTGGTGCATGACCCTCTCCTTGAGAAAGGAAAAGAGAAGTTCAACAAAATGCAAGCAAAGCAAAAGCGACGAGAACGAGAGTGGGCTGGCAAATCCCTTACTTGATCCAATCGCTTGCCAGCCTTCTGGTTTTTTTGATTATTTCAAGTCCTAATGTATTTATGAGTTTGTTCCCATTGTCCGTTTGCCTTTCACCTGATTTTACCCGCGAAAATGGAACTACATTTCTGGACTAATTTTCAGATTCCTCGGTCCACCACCGATCTGAAACTCCAATGAATCGGTGGAAGCTTGAAAAAATTAATCTAATCGTTGCCTGGTTGTAAATGTGATCTAGAGACCAGCGAAGCTGCAAACAACATCATCAATACTATATTACGTAGTGTTCTGCCGCTAACTTATTTTTAAATTTGAACTGAAATGGCTTTATACGCTGTGTATTTAATGGAGTGATATTGTAATACAATTATGATAGGGATAAATTCGCAAATTTAGTTTTTCGGTGTTTGACAAATTATATTGCAGAAAGCTGTTTACAATGGAATAATCCGTCTATGTTTACTTTTTAGTTATTCTACTATTATATTGCAGAAAATTGTTTATATACACTCAAAAGCATATTTTAATGGCCCATGTGACTTGCTCTGCACGTACGTGGGCCATCAAAATATGCATGCGAGCGAGCGGTTTTATGTGATAGTACACTTATTGTTCTACTATGGCCTAAATACTTTGGAATTGTCTTATCAATTTTTTCAATTAGGGATTGTTTTCTCAATTTTTTTTAATTAGGGATTAAATTTTTATTTTTTTTCTAATTACGTTTAATTGATAGTCAGAAAATTAATAACATGACAGTAATACGTGACTACAAAAATACTTGTGTATAATCTTGAGTCTTATTTTAAGATTTGTTCAATTAATTTTTCGTTCGGTATAACAAATATATTAAATAAATACACGAAAGAACTCGATCAAAACTCATGTCACAATAAGCCTAAGACATGCTTCTTGATAGTTTAATATGTTGGTTAGGCTTCAAATTTATAGTTTTATCAAAGTCTCATATTGGCTATTTTAGAAACACTCATAGTGTATATTAGTACTTATTGATATAAGCTTAGTAACTTGATTGGAAAAAAAGGATGGGCTCGTGCACATGAGGATGATTTATATATATATATATATATAGAGAGAGAGAGAGAGAGAGAGAGAGGTTTTCTCCTATAAGGATTCAAAGTAAGGAAAGTCTTTTTTTTTTAATAAAAAAAACATAACTAATAAAAAATGTATAATAATTTTTGGAACTGAAAGTTTTTTTTAAAAAAGTGTTTTGGGTGTGATTTGGGTACGTATAACAAAAAAATGGTGGTACAGTCTGTGCAGACTGTACCACCATTTTTTGGTATAGGTATCCAAAACACGCCCAAAACATTGTATTATGAAAAAATTTCAGTTCCATAAAATATTAAATATTTTTTTTAGTTGTTTTAAAAAAAAAAGCAAAAAAAAATGCAGTCCTTACTTTGAGTCCTTATAGGAGAAAATCTATCTATATATATATATATATATATATATATATATATATGAGTCCGGATCAGGGGCTTACCCCGTGATCGAGCTTACCCAACTCACCTATTAAAGCCGCGTCTTTTTAATTTCTCTCTCCCCATTTTCACATAACACGGCTTCCCCCCTATTATTTCTCTCATCTGAAAATCGAAAAGAACGCGCCCTTCTTCCTCCCTTATCCAGAAAATCGACTGAGCTCCGAAGCCAGATCTGAAGCCACTTGAACTTGAATCAGTTATTCCAAACAGAAGCCCTGATCGTGACATAGCTTCCCTCATCCGATTCCAACTCAAGCCCTAAACCTGGTACGTCTCCAAATTTGAAACTTTTGTGTGGAATCAGTTTTTTTGGGTTGAATCCTGCGTGTTCTCTCTCATTTTTAGACAAACAAACCCCTTTCCCTCATCCGATTCTGTCGAAAGGAACGAAGCTTTGGAAGATTTCTTGCCCTGCCACTGACCCGAATCAATTCTTTTGTAAATTGGGCGGTAGATTATGCATTGTTCTGATTTTCTTACATTATGTTGTCCCTGGGGATTATTCTGTATTGTCTTGGTGTGGATTTAAGTTTCTGATGTTGCTAGATCTGTTGAGTTTCGTACTATTTTGTCCTACATCTTTTGTTTTCAGTGGAATTATGTTTAACTTACTGTGCTTGTTCAATTTGTTTCACGTTTGCTTTCTTAAATCTGTATTTTAATCGTTTATAATCAGAGTAACCCACATTTCATTAGGAATTCTATCTGAAATTATTTTGATATCATTTAATCAATTTTTTTTAATGATTAAAGAACTCTTATTTATCACACGTTATTAGAACATTTTGTCACATTTTATGACTTTAATTTCCTTTTTGATGGAAACTTACAAAACTTTAATATATTTTGTATGAGCAGCTATGAACTCACATTGTTATTGTGAGAGTCGACCTTAAGTTAAAACATCATGGACTGATTCAAACCCAGGAAGAAGGTTTTTATCATGTCCGAATTATGGAAAAGTAAGTGTGTTAGGGTTTCAATTTTAAGTTATATCTCTTCCATTCTATTTACTTGTACATAAAACTGAAACTTTCTTTGCATTCTTTGTTTACAGAGGAATGCTTGCCAATTTTTTGCTTGGTATGATCCTCCGATGTGTGACAGATCAAGACAAATAATTCCCGGATTACTTCGAAAGATTAACGGAATGGATCAAGAGATGGAGAAAATGCGTGCACTAGGCAAAATACGAAGAAACAAATTTATTACTGCACTTGTTATTTCTTGGTTGTTGATTGTATTCATGTTATTGTAGATGTACTAAATATTGTAATATTGTGTTGAATATTGTCATGTTCATTAAGGATCTATAAGAATCTGATTATATTGTAAAATGTGTTGAATATTTTGTTGTATTTTGTTGAATAGTTGGAAAATATGTTGAATATTGTGTTGTATTTTGTTGAATAGTTGGAAATAAGAAGAAACATACTAATAAGTAACAATGGTGAGACATCAGCTGTGCAATTTGAAGTATTTTACTATTTTAGAAGTTCGTAGAGCAAAAAAGTCCCATTTATTGGTTGTGATATGCTTTGTTGGTTGTGATATGCTTGCAGTGATTGGATACTACGATCAGATTTTCAAGTGAATTGAAAGAGGCTTGGTATCAAATCTTTGTTTTGTACATCCTTTTTAAAGAGAGATGGGCATATGTTGGTTTTTGGGTAGTCGAGGAGAAACCATACATAATGTTTTTGCTTTTATTCCAATATCCTCTATTAGAGGGAGGGGGGGAAAAACTTCATGCTAGTAGAAATTGCAAAAAACTGAATATTAAGTTTAAACCCCATATGATATCCCACGTATTGGCTGACTGACTACAAATTGTACTATACAGCAAACATTTTTGCAAAAATCATGCTTGGTTCACAAACACAAAACACAAACAGTCTTGATTACCAAAACGAATCCAAAAGTCAAACTGATAATACACAAACACAAACTGCCAAGTCAAACTGATAACATTGAACGAATCCAAAACACAAACAGTCTTGATTACCAAAACGACTTACTACACCCATTTCAGCCAACATAGAAACTAAGGTACTTTCAACATCTAGATACTATGATAAAATTGACACTTGTGTACTGCTGTAGTTTTCCACCTCCTGTAACTGGATACAAAGTATTGAAAGTTTATCTCTTTGAACTGCCTTCAGTCTTTTGTGTAACAACTGAAACTTTTTTCAGTGGTGAGAAACCTGTAAATAAGAGTAAATTAACATTAGCAGGATATATTTAATTATCGAAGTTCATTAATGGTAGACAAATGAGAGTTACACAACTAGTGCTGTAATACAACTAATTAGCTTTTTATGCTAAAGTAAAAAGGAAACTTGGAAGGCATGACCAACCAGGAGATACAAACTTCTATTCAGTTGTAAGCAAAATAATTGTAGCATATAAGTAGCACAATCAGAACCACCTCATGTAACATGGGTCAAAAAGAAAACCAATGATTTACAGGTCAACAGAGTGAACCATGAAAATAACTAACATTTTTCATTTATTTATAAAACTGAAGGAAAATATTTTCTGCTCATTAACAAAGAGCTAGTAAATATGATCCCTTCTTTCTATTTCTCTCTGTTTTATTGTCTTGGATTTTGCTAGTCAGGTGTTTGGGATAACAACAAAAGGGGTCTAATTTTAGTCCATGAATCTAAAGCCACAGTAGTCAATGAAAGCCGGTTGGACTTGAGAAAATGGGGGTGAGTATGGAGAATTACCTCAGTATCAATCTTAGTAGCATCATCTGTATCTACACTTGGAGCCTGAGTAGCATCATCATTTGATACTCCAATTCTACATGTAAACAAATATAAAAGTCAAATTTAAACAAATACCAAAATCAATTTTAAAATAATATCAAAGTCAAAATACACAAACTTGCTTACAGATTATTAAGATTTGGACAATTTCTTTTATCGTGTGTCACACCAACTTCCCCACATGCATGACAACGTCTACTCTTGGCACTTTTTGCTTTCCCCAAAGCCCTTTCTTTGCCAGCCTTTAGCCTTTTGCCACACCCTTTTGCTCGCACGTGGTTTGGCTCAATATAACTATGTTCATGTGTAAAAGTCATGTTAACTGACTTGGATACACTAATTCCACCACACCCCATTTCCTTGTTTCTTTTGGAATCAGTCTTTCCAATAATTTGCTTCACCCCCTCATATCCATTATCTAGACATTCTTTTACAAAATTTGAAGCTTCTTCATTTGTGAGAGCACTATTAATCAAATTTAAAGAACGTTGAATCAATTGACTCTGCAAGAGTAAGTATGACTTGTCATCTTTTATCGCAACACCATTATCATCAATTACACTTATTAATTTTGCTGTCTTTGTCCACCTCGATAAAATGTATTTTGTAGACAACTTGTCAAGATCATGATACTTATTCAAGTAAGCTAGTATATGCCGACATAGGATTCCCAAACTCTCAATTTTTTTGCAAGTGCATGTAGCATAATCCCAAGACTTGTCATAATGGATTTCTCTTACATTACACTTGTTGACATTCCTTCGACAAATTTTATAAACATGGTAGTTGACATCCTCTTTCATTAGTTCAAACTTATAATTCAAAGACTCATACAACTCGTCTTCAAATTTATAATACATAGAATATGTATAAATGTCAACCATTTGACCTAAGAAGTGATTGGCAATTCTCATTCTCGGTCTCTCAATCAAATCTTTGTTATCTGATTCCAACTCTACATGTCGTTGATGTTGAAGGCCCCAACCAAATTGAATCATAAAATCCACTAATGAATTTCCTTTAGAAATAAATCTTTTAAAAAACGCATGAGAACTCTCCGCTCGTTGGCTACTTGACATGCCAGCTGAGAAAACATGACTCACATGTGCGGGTACCCATCTACAACGGATCTCATACATTGATTGTAGCCATTTATTAGTAGTCAACCCACTTTTCTCCAACAACTCCACCCAAGTAGAGTCAAACTTTTTCACAGTCTCTGAATTCCAAATGCAATATGAAAACTCTTTATAATAAGCACTGAATTTTGCTGAGTCAATCTTCTCTAAAAATTTGGTTAAAATGTGCCAACTACAATACCTATGAAATGTCTTAGGAAGGAAATGTGAAATGGCATTTGCCATAGCCGGATCCTAATCAGTGATAATCATCTTAGGTGCATCACCTGGCATTGCATCCAAAAAACACTTGAACAGCCAAACAAAAGTATCTATGGTCTCATCACTTAAGAAAGCACAACCAAATACAATAGTTTGACCATGGTTATTAACCCCCATTAGTGGTGCAAATATCATTCCATAACGATTAGTGTTGTACGTGGTATCAAAAATGACAACATCGCCATAAAATCTATAAGCCCGTCTAGAAGTTGCATCAGCCCAAAAATAATGAGTAATCCTTTTGTCATCGTCTGTATCAATTGTAAAGGTGAATACAGGATTCTTCTGTTGTTCTAACTTCAAGTACTCATTCAACATATCACCATCTTGTCCCTTCAGCTCATTACGATTGTCTCTTTCAAAGTTATACAAATCTCGTTGCGTGCAACCAATATTTTCAATCCCTCCCGACTGCACTGCAAGAAAGTTGTATTGTTGGCATTGTGGTATATTTATCATGCCAAGTTGTTGACTCAAACATTTTTGGGCAACTGACACATTACGGTGCGATCGTAACAGATGTCTCTTATGTGGGGTAGACAATGGGTGACAATGACCCTCTTCAGTTATGGTAACTACGTACAAGTCATTTCTTTTAACCACCACAATTCTTTCACTACAACCTTCTTTGGTAGATCCACGTTTTCTTTTTGCATCCACATTGGCTAATAGTTTGCCCCTTCCTTGCTTATAACAGACAAACTCCTTCATCACAATCTCACCACTTCCCTCCTTTTTTTTCTCAGTATACTTTCGCACACTAAAACCAGCATGTACTGCATACGTAATGTAAAAAGTGTGAACGTCCTCTAATGTTTGAAATTCTTGACCTAGCTTAGGAGTAAATTCATCGGCTACTTGCGGATAGTAGACAACAGAGTTATCATTGTTCACATCCAACCCCTCTTCAATCAAGTCATCCCTCTCCATCTCCATTTCAAAATTGTAAATGGAATCTAAATTCATTTCTACATTATCTCCACAACTATCAATTTCATGGTTCATAGCATACATAATAAACAACAGTTCCCTGAGAATAAATTTAAAAAAACAATTAAGTCCACACTCAATACAAAAAAGTCACATATATTTCACAAAAAAAGAATAAAAGTTTAATATTGGAGACATAATCCCTTAATTTATGATTGCTACTGGTGCTGGCAGTTGGACTAAGGAAATATTCTGGTTAAGTGCTCAACTCTGTAACTCATTTTAAATTAAGATTAGCTGATAACATCCACCATATTGCAAGTATCAGAATTTGATTTAGAAAAAATTCTCTGTCATAACATATAAATTGAGTCAATTTCAACTATTTCAAATTTTATTAAGTCACTATAACATTTGAACTTGAAGAAAAATAACACAAGATAAAAACAAAGAAAAGGGTCCTGAATATTCCAAATATTTCATGTTTTACCAATAATATTACCTGATTACACTACATAATGAAATTGTAAAATGATGGCTGAATTAAAAGGAAAAAAAAAGTACCTTTCTAAAAGGAAATGATGGCAGTTGGACTAAGGAAATATTCTGGTTAAGTGCTCAACTTTGTAACTCATTTTAAATCAAGATTAGCTGATGACATCCACCATATTGCAAGTATCAAAATTTGATTTAGAAAAAAATTCTCTGTCATAACATATAAATTGAGTCAATTTCAACTATTTCAAATTTTATTAAGTCACTATAACATTTGAACATGAAGAAAAATAACACAAGATAAAAACAAAGAAAAGGGTCATGCATATTCCAAATATTTCATGTTTTACCAATAATATTACCTGATTACACTACATAATGAAATTGTAAAATGATGGCTGAATTAAAAGGAAAAGAAAAGTACCTTTCTAAAAGGAAATGATGACAGTTGGACTAAGGAACTATTCTGGTTAAGTGCTCAACTCTGTAACTCATTTTAAATCAAGATTAGCTGATAACATCCACCATTTTAAATCATTTAGAATACACGATTCAGGAAGGGGCTTCAGATTTGACATACCAAGATTAGGGCTTGTTTTGGAAGCACATGAGAGAGAATCGAATGAAGGAAGGGGGATCCCGAATCGAGCTTCTCTTTGCTATTACTGATTCGTGTAAACGGCCTTTAGATTTGGCTTAGTCCGAATCGAGCTTCTCTTTGCTATTACTGAGTCGCGTTCCTTTCAGATGAGAGAAATAAGAGGGGAGAAAATAAGCCGTGCAGCAACCGGTTGTTGGGGAGCAACCCTTTTTTTCCAGCCGCTATATATATATATATATATCCTCCACCTTCTTCTTGGCGCCGGTGACGATGCAGCTGTAATGACCAAACTTTCATCTTCACCCCCGCCCGGCTGGACCGAAAAATCCTACTGCGACAGCTCGAACTGGGTCACATCCATTAATCTCCCATCCAAATCTTTTTCTGGCTCCTTCCCGTCGGAGCTCTCTTAGCTATCGCAGCTCAAAACCTTCGCCCTTCAGAGAAATTCCTTTTGGGTCTTACTAATTTGCAAACTGTAAGCATTAGCGATAACCCAAAACTTTCCCTATAGGAAATTCCTCCTTATTTGACAGACATAAAGTAGTAGTGTGGGCACATTCACGGCTGGTAATTCAAGCATTGGTGGGTCAATCCCGGATTTATTTTATTCGTTCCTGAATTTGCAGAATTTGCGGCTTTCTTACAATAATTTTATTGGGTTTTTGCCCAAATCATTAGGGAGTTTAGAAATTCAGAATCTTTGGCTGAACAATTAGGTACATGGATTATCAGGCACTATTGATGTGTTGTCTTCCATTTCCCAGCTCTATCAAGTTTGGCTTCACGCCAATTCTTTCATTGATCTGGTCCTTGATCTCTCTAAATGTGTAAATCTATTTGATTTGCAGCTCAGGGATAATCAGTTCACTGGGATAGTCCCTCTTTCGTTAAAGCTTCCGAAATTGGTTAATATTTCTTTGCATAACAATATATCTTGTTATGATTTGGATTTGGAATATGATTTGAAAATATTTGAAAATTTTGATGTATTGGGGATGTGATATACTGTAAATTTGATGTATTGGGTGTTGCCGTCCTCTAGTATAAGTAGAGGATTCTGGAGTTTCTGTCTAACATTTGATTTGTCTTGAGTAATTGGAGATCCGGTTAGCATGAAGTTATTTTTTTGGTAAGTTGGTTAATTGGCCAATAGAATACTGACACACATACAACCTCGCTTGCGTGTCAGTATTTTATTGGTCAATTGACCAACTTACTTCAAAATAAACTTCATACTAACCACTTCCAGTAATTGGGGGCATAAGCGTCCAAAATTTATCATAACCACGTCCGCTAGTACTACTGGCGGACGGCGTGTTCCCAAATCAAATCGCAACCATTTATTTGTTAAACATACGGTATAGATGCTATATGTCACTTTTTGATCCATAACAAATAGATGCTATGGATCATTCCCCATATATATATATATATATATATATATATATATATATATATATATATATATTTATATATACGGAAACATACCTCTTAAATATCATACTTTTATTAAAACTACGTCGTTTTGAAAATTCTTTTAAAAAACAAGTGGGGTCGCGGGTAGCATTTTTGTAAATAAAAGGAAAGTAAGTGAGACCACTCTCTTTTCATATTATTTTATTTTTTAAAAAAATCTTCAACACGACGTAGTTTTAATGAAAGTATGTTATTTAAGAGAGTTATATTATTTAAGAGGTATGCTTTAGATACGTTCTATTTATACCATTTCCCTAAATATTTAGAACCTCTAAAATTAGTCATCTCCCATGTCTATACCTATTTACCCCTCTTTCCTTCCCCAAATCTATCACAAAATTCAAATCTCACAACATTCTTACTACATCTCTTTTCTCTCCAAGAAGGTTGCTACTCTTGTCAAACTTGTGTTTAATATAACCTACAAAATATTTTGAAAATCTCGTTCAAACTTAAATCGCATTAGTATAATATCATTCAAACATAACAAATCGCATTAGTATAATATCATTCAAACATAACAAACGACAATTTCTAATTCCAATAATATCTTCGTTGTCAAAATTTCTTCATACTTGCAAATACCAATATTGATCCAATTTCAAGAAGCTGAATCTCCTTTTTTTTTTATCTTCAGCTTACATAGTTGTGACTTGTACATTACGAAAATTCACTCAACTCTTCCAAGCAATACTTTATGCTTTACATTTATAGTAAGTTCTACATTACAAAATTTTCACTTAACACAAACATATAGAGACATAAAAAGAGATATCGATACATATTAAAAAGGGTGCCCCAAGTGTAAAACTATCTCTCAATAAAAGTATAAAATAAATAAAATATTAAATACAATATAACAAATACACTAAATAGATACACGAAAGAACTCATTCAAAATTCATATCACAATAAGCCTAAGACATGATTCTTAGTAGTTTAATCAATAACCACCAACGAAACATCACATTCAAACAGGACCAATAAAAAAATATTATATTCCAAACAAAGTTTAAAATTACCCATTACTCATATATTAGTCAATCCATAAACCAATCTTAAACATATATAACATATAATATATAATATATATCTATACATACATATGTATATTATGTGTATAATATATATATATATATATATATATATATATATATATATATATATATATATATAGATATAGATATATATATGCATATATACATATGTATATTACATATATAATATATAAAATAATATAATATAATATATATATTTATACCATTTCCCTAACTATTTAGAACATATAAAATTAGTCATCTCCTACTTTTATACCTACTTATTCCTCTCTTTCATTCCCCAAATCTATCACAAAATCTATACCCCACTACATTCTTACCACCTCCCTATTTTTCTCCAAGAAGGTTGCTACTCTTGTCAAACTTGTATTCTCAAATAGAAATTTAAGTTCAAAAAATAAGAATAAAAAAAAATTAATATACCGATAAATAGTACCTCATGTTCCAAGAGAAGTAAATACTTTTAAATTGTGCAAGTTTGCTAAGAATCAATACAACCTGCAAAATATTTTGAAAATCTCGTTCGAACTTAAATCGCATTAGCACAATATCATTCGAACATAACAAACAACAATTTCTAAGTTCAATAATACATTTGCCGCTGAAATTTCGTTATGCTTGCAAATACCAATATTGATTCAATTTCAAGAAGTTGAATCTCATATCTTTTACCCAGCTTTAACTTACATAGTTGTGAGTTGTACGTTACAAAAATTCACTCAACCTTTCTAAGTTCCAACGCACACTCTATGCCTTACATTTATAGTAAGTTCGCATTACAAAATTTTCACTTGGCACAACCATATAGAAACATACAAAGAGATATCAATACATCATATTCAAAAGGATGCCCTAAGTGTAAAATTATATCTCAACAAAAGTATAAAATAAACTAGAATATTAAGTAAAATATATCGAATAAACTAAATAGATACACTAAAGAACTCATTCAAAATTCATATTACAATAAACGTAAGACATGAGTCTTGGTAGTTTAATCAATAACCACCAACAAAATATCACATTCAAGCAAGACCAATAAAAAAAAATTATATTCTAAACAAAGTTTAGAATACACATTACTGTTGTTTCTCATAGGCACACTAGAGATCTAGAAGGGGTGGGGGTTGAATAGATATCTTTAAAACTTTTCAATTAATTTAAAGATGTATTACTAAGTAATCAATTAATCCGTATTGATTAAGCACAACAAAATATTCTTTGAAAAATCTCATTAAAGATTAAGTAAATCGCATATCTAAATTTAGTTTTGTAGTTGGAACATACATAGAAGATATAACAATATATATAGACAGAATGTAAATAACCTAAACTCAACGACACAAGATGTTTTAAGTGGTTCAGAGACTGAATAACTTCTAATCCAATCTTCCACTCCAATGAGCAGGATATCCATTAAGAATAGGGTCACTAAGACCACTTACAACTGAACCACTAAGATTTATTCGATTCAGTTAGTCTTGGAATTGATTCACTCAGAGCCCAGTTCTTATTTGTTGATGTTTATTGGATGTGCTACTAAGATGGCGTTTAAACTCTTTCATCTTCGGGTACTTAACAGCTACCGATCTTTGTCATTGATGCTTGATTTCTTATGGTACTCAACAACTACTCATAATCATCCTTGGTGTGTTTCTAAGCCGTGCAATTTGGCTTGCCCTCTCTTGTACTAAGCAACTTTGAACATTAGTTAAATTGTAGAATGAAAATATTCTACGTCTTCATCTTTTCAGCTCTGTGTGTTTTTAGTGAATCGTAAAGTGGTTCTTGGAATTGACTTTCTGATTTGCTACTTTAATGTCACTTACATCAACTTCTTGGCTTCTAGGCCATTCATCTTTTAGCTCTGCCAAATTCTTTGCATCTTGGCACTTTGGCTCTTTGCTCTTTGGCTCTCTTACCTTCGGCTCTTCAACTCTTAATTCTTTTTGTCTCTTCGGCTCTTGGCTGTTTAGCTATTCGGTTCTTCGGTCAGCACTTAGGCACATTTCTTCATGATGAGTATTCTTGAACTTAGCCTTCTAAACCGCCACTCTAATCTCACCATTACTTGGCCATTCAGCTCTTCCCACTTTAACCAGCACTTCAGCTCTTCAGCATTTCGACTCTTTTGTTAGCATTGCTGAGCTCTTCTGCACATTTATGCACTCTTCTTGGCATTACAACTCTAGATCTTGTGCATTCCTTACTTTGACACTTTTTTAACACTTCTTGAATTTGAATTCTTGATTTAATTATAGTCTTTCAAAAGACTTCCTGTTGCAAAGTTTCTGTTGGAGCATTTATGGCACAAATATCTCAGTATCATTGATGTTGACTTTCTGAGCTTGTGTCAGGTTTCTTTTAGGCTTGGACCTGTCACATCAGACATAATAATCTGATAGATGTTTTTTTTTTTCAAACTAGTTATTAGACATAATAATCTGATCTCCGATCTTGTTCATAGATACATTACTGGATGCCTTGGGACTTTTAATTTGGCAACGTTTCATTTGTTATTCTTCTCTGTCAGACGTGACTCTGATCTATGAATTTTGATGATAGTAGAGTGATGAGAATCTTAGAGTTGAGCTTTACATTTTTCTCTATGGTTATGACTTTGCTTTTGCTTTACTATCTGTTTTACTGTCTGCTCTACGAATGAGTACTCTTTGATACTTGGACAGACTTGCAGACTTCCCTTTATTCTTTGAATGCTTTATCAACTCTACGATGTCGAAGACAACTCTACAATCTAACTGTCTTTTGATGCTTTACAACTCTACGAAATCTTGGTTACTTTGCGAGCTGAATTATGCTTTATGACCAAGTAGAGTACTATTGTAATTTATCTTTTGTAGAGACATTTCAGAGATATTAAACAGTACTCAAACATCCTTAGTGTATATATATATATATATATATATCCTTTTGTGATTAACTTTCTCTTGTTCGACCTTTAACTCATCTCTATGACTTGTAGACGAGCTCTACGATCTTTGTCATGTGCATTTCAATGGACAAGCTGACTCTATTATTTGTGATCACACTACGATTTGGTAGAGTGACTCTACGATCAATTGGTCCTATTGACTATACATAAAAAGTTTTAATAAGATTAACCTAACGGTTTTGATCTTTCTATTCTAAGTTGTAAATTTGTTCTTATCATTACAAATATACTTTAATTATTTGTTCATCAGATAATGATAATTCAATTTAGATTAGCCTAACAGTTTTGATCATTCTATTCTTAGACTTTGTACATTTGTTTCATTAAGGACTTACAAAACTTATCTTTTACAAATATACTTTAATCAACATTTCATATATTATTACATTCACTTGAATCAACTCAGTGAGATCAACTTAACATGTTTGATCTTTATTTATTTTAAGTCCATGTACATTCATCATTTTATTAAGAACTTCACAAAACTTATATTTACAAATATATTTTATATAACTCATCATCAAATCTCATACATTGGAAATCTCACGCGGATTCTTAACAATCTCCCCCCTCAATAAACCATCCTAACAATCTACATGTAGATTCCTAAAAATTCTCATATATTGGTCAACATATAAATCAATCCTTAAACATATGTAACATATTTAATATATTAGTTCGTCTCTCTCCAATGAACCAATTCATTAATGAACATACAATAACGATGGTACGGATCTTTTTCATATAACAAAAAGCCATCGTCATAGCATACAACGACGACTTTCTATTTTATGTTGAGGGTCTGAATCGTCTCCATAGCAGGTTCATTAATGAACCGGTTCGTTTATGAGTTTTTTTGTTTAATATATTATATAATATATAATATGTATGTATATATACATGTGTATTACGTATATAATATAATCTAATATAACACATATAGATATACATGTACACATACATATATATATATATATATATATATTACATATATAATATAATTATATTTATATCATATTTAGAACTTATAAAATTAGTCCTCTCCTACACTTATACCTACTTACCTGTCTCTTTCCCAATATAAATTTATCATAAAATCAAAATTCCACTACATTCTTACTACCTCTCACTTCTCTTGGGAAGGCTATTAATCTTGTCAAACTTGTGTTTGTTGCTTTATATGTTATTGGTTTTAATGATGACAAGTTGTTTTGCAAAGTTATATATTATCATCATTAAAAAGGAGGAGAATGTTTATTTATGAGTTTTTATTTTAATGATGACAACATATATTTTGTATGGAGATGTTTTATGATTTTCAGGTTATGGACTAATTATGCATGTATCAAGATTTCAAGTGGGTCTTCATGAAGAAATGTTGTTTAGTACCACTACATGGTTAGGTCCATAGGATCTCACCTAGGAAATCAAATGTAAGGATTTCTAGCTTGATTAATTAATTTCAAGGCAATTTTAATTTGCTGGAAATTATTTTATAAAAGAAGGTTTCATGTGCTTAAAATTCAAATCCTTTAAAGAATTATTTTTGGAAGCCAAATTAATTCAGTTTTATTTCTTATTTTAAAGAGCTGTAAATTCAAACTCAAAAGTTAAAAATATATATTTGGGAACCATATCAATTGGGCAATTATTTTCTATAGCTATATCAATAGCAAGATATTTCTCATAAAGTGATGGAGCTGATTTTGCTTATCATTATCCCTTTATTCTAGTTGTTGATTTTGTTGGGATATTATTCCTTAATTCAAATTGCCAATTCTTCTAAATATCTATCCTTTGATTCTAGCAGTTTACTTTCAATTTCAAATCCCTTCTTTATTAGTTTGTTCCTATCTTTCTTTGAGATTGCTAAAATTGGGTAATTGGTTTTATTGTCGTTGGTCCTTCTTCCTATATATATATATATATATATCTTCTATGGCTTAAGTTTCAAAACCAACAAAGAGAGCTTTAACAAAAAAATTTCTAGTAAAATTATTCTTGCCTCGTTCTTAATTTCTTGTGCTAGAAATTCATAGATATATTATAATCATATTCGAACTTCATATTAAAACTTGTATACAAGCCTAGTTTGGTTTATGTGATCCAGTGGTAGATAGGCCTGTACAAAAGAAGCTCTAAGGTTGCAGTGGTGCAAGAGGTTCAACCATTTGTACAAAGGGGGCAGTGATGTCCATCGAGTTCAGAGATATTTGTACAGGGATTTAACTTTGTAATTGTTTAAATATTAAAGTTAATAAAAGAGTCCAATACCAATTGGTATTGGACGTGGATTAAGCCCTTAGAGGTTAAGGGCCAAACCACGTAAAAAATCATGGTGTTTTTATTTACTGTTTATCTTGTTTGCATTGTTTCAATTCTGTATTGATAAAAGAATTTACTGTGTAACAGTTTCAGTAAATAAGGTAACAAGTTTTGCATATTAGTTTAAACACCTATTAGAGGTAATAGTTCTGTGATCTTCCCTTCATTGATAAACATCTGTAGAATCTCCACCCTGGATTGGTTTAAAGGAGTGAACTTTCTCTTAGCTACAAACTCTCTACGAGCCTGGAATCTTGCTTCCCTTGCAACTGATCACTTTTAGCAATTGGGAGGATTTTAGGTAGAGGAATGTTTGTTTGATTCTGACTGATCTGACTTATCAGCTGCCGAGTTACTCGGTGTTGATATACCATTAATTCTACCAATCGATCAAATTTGCTCCTTGATGGATTTTAGTTCATGTTCCATCGAAGACCGTCCTTCTGAATATACCAACTTAGCAGGGTTACATTCTTCAATGTATTTAAGGTACTTGGAATTTTCTCCACTCCCCATACTAATCATGTTGACTCCTTCTTCATTGTGTTGAAGTAGAGGATTATCCTAGACATGTGGCTATTTTGGTGCCGTTACCACGTTTTCACCATTATCTATCATATCTTGGATCTTATGTTTTAGAGACCATCATTATTGTGTATCATGGCTAGGGGAACCAGAATGATGCGCACACTTTTTACTTGGGTCAAAGCTTTTCCCATTTGTATTTGTAGGGGAAAAAAGCTGAATGATCTTTTTCTGGTTTTTCAGAAGCTTAAATATATTTTCAAGTGAATCCCCAAGTGTGTAAAAGTTATTCTGTGTTTAACCTTTCTTGCTTTCTGAAATTGAGGATTTGGAGACTTTACAGATGTTTGAAAAGGGGAATAATTATTCTACTTTTGAATATGAGGGTTCTAACTGCCTCGCTGAGTTTAACCCTGAAGTATCAAGGATACATCTTTTTCCTTTTCCTTATTTACCCTCCAAGGGTTATTCCCATAATTTCCAGTCTTCATATGCTCTGCAATTGCCTCTAAAGTAGTAAGATCTTTTATCTTTCCAGATTTCAACCCCATTTCGGTCATTTCTCCATGTTTTATCATTTCTGAGAATGGTTTTTTCTTATTCCATCTAGGACCCTCTCATAATATGGAGCTTCTTGTATGTCGATGAATGTTATCACCATTTCAGTCTCTGTTATGGGTGGGCTAACTTGCGCTGCCATGTGACTCCATCTTTGGGCGTATTCCCAGAAAGACTCATTGTTCTACTTTTTGACTTTGATCACATGATATCTATCAGGTGCCATTTATGACTGGAAGCTATATTGATTCTGGAAGGCATGGGCTAACTCTTCCCAACGATGGACTTTGGAATTGTCAAGTCGAGCATACCATGCTCTCACTTCTTGTGTTAGACTTTTCTGAAATAGCTACATTCTCAGCTTCAGATAGGTATAAGGATCTCCTAACCCTTATACTTTTCAAAATCTGGGACTTGGATTTTATCCGGATAGCGAGCCCCTGGGAATATGTTCCAGCTAGGGGTGCTCAAAAAATTTAGTTTTTTGGTTTTTTTATCGAACCGGTACCGGCGGTATTGGTTTTTTCGGTTTCGGTTTTTTCAATACCAGTTTTTCGATTTTTTTTACATTTTTCTGTACCGGTAGCGGTAATACAAATTACAAATTTGAAAAAACCGAAAAACTGAAAAAAATACCGAAACTCTAATAAATACTTACAGACTTGCAGACTAGTACTTCATTTACTCTCTCTCTTTTAATTCTATAGAGCTTCAAGCCTTGCGATTTTCTTGATATTGGGTACGTTACGATTTTCTCTCTCTTTTAAACTTGCAGACTAAAAGTAGAGTTTCTCTTTTAATTCTACAGAGCTTCAAGCCTTGCGATTTTCTCTCTCTTTTAGACTTGCAGACTTGTGATTTTCTTGATATTGGGTACGTTGTAATTTTGGGCAATAAAGATTCCACAAACTATCCCCATCAAGAATGAGAAACTGCTTCTAATTATACCCATTTCGGTTCTTGAACTGATTCTTCAACTATAACTGCAAACTTGGGGATAATTTTGCCCTAATTACAGAGGGATGAAGATAGGAAAGGAGTGATTTTGGCAATTGGTCTATTTATTGGAGGTGGGTTTGAGTTGGATGAGATGAATTTGGTGTTGGAAGAATTTTCCTGACTTGTTCCCCAAGCCCTTTCTTTGAACAAAAAGTTCTTACCTATGCAGGCTATGCACCCCTCCCAATAATAAAACTCTTCTGTTTCGTGTAATCAATCCCAATTCCAACACAAAAACACTTGTGATGTTATAAATAATTTATGCAATTTACATAGCCTAAGCAATTTACATAGCGGAACTGGTTTTACCGAAAACCAGACCGAAAAACCGAAATCGATTGTGTACTGAACCGGTACCGAAACCGGTAATTCGGTACCGGTTTCGGTTCTTAGTTTTTCGATATTTTCGGATCGATACCGGTTCGATTTTTTCGGTACCGGTTCGGTTTTTTACCAATGAGCACCCCTAGTTCTAGCCCCTTTGATTAACCATTCCATTTGATGGAACTTTCTTTCTAATGTCACTAGTTTTCTGGTCTTCCCTAAGATTTGTGATTTTAGGGATTTTGTTGGTTCTTTCACTGGAGCTCAGGTTCAGGTATCTGTATTTCCACCTTTTTGTCAGAACTTTGATTGCCTCCTTGAGCAGAGGACTCTATTTAAGTGGGTATCTGTTGGTCGTGAGTGCTTTTAATCTGTTCTTTTAATATGATGGCCAATTCTGCTATCGGATTTCTAAGTCCCTCGAATTCCTTTCGAGATACGGGGGTAGATTGACCTATTAATTGGACCAATTTTGCCTACAAAGAAGGGGTAACAGTGTGCATGCCATGCAATGAGTCAGTTTTAAGGTTTTTTTAATGTTTTTCTGCAAAATAAAAGTCAGTTGTTTTGATGACAGGATAACATTACAAGATCTAATATTTGGAATTTAATATTTGGCTGGAATTGATATTTAACATTTGACATTTATTGAAAGAGGAATGGCATGAAGAATCTTTCTTTCGCGTTTAGTTTATCGGATCCTGACCTATCTCAGGTTTACTCTCACGGGCTTTTCGGCATGAAGGTTCCCAGATCATCGCAATCTACTAGATGGAAAATTAATCCGATCTTTCAATTGGAGTGGCATCTTTCCTGATCCTCGCGAGATTATGCTCATCTTGAGTCTAGTAATTAGCCACTGACGGGTTTGCCTCCTAGTGGAGGAATCACACAATATAGATTCACATACATTCATCGTGCCTCACCGTGCATAATGACATTGTACGAAGCACTAATATAGAGAAATTTTTAAAGAAGCATTCAAATGTAAAGAAAGCATTCATCACACACATGCAAATAAAAGGGAATTGAAAATATTGAAATATGGCTTAAGTCCTCTACTATCCCAGCAGAGTCGCCACTTGTCGACATCGGGAAGTGGTTGTTAGCCCTTTGATGTGTTCTATGTTGATTTTATCTTTGAAGGGTGTGATTTTTTAGAAAAGACCGACATACAATGTCAAAAAATTGAAAAGATTGATTTTAATGATTGGTCCGAATTAGATATGACCCAATATATGACTCTATTTACTTGGTCTGGAACTCGAGATTCATAGAGTTCTAGGGCTTGAGGTGCTAGGCATCCCCCGACTTCCATGAAACACGGTTACCGCTACTTTTTCATTCCTTAAGCATTTAATGTGTGTTGTGAAAGCTTTTGTTTTGAAAAGATATTTAATGCTTTATCTGAACTTAGTGGTGTGCCTCTTTAGACCTATATACTAAAAGTTCATTTTTTTTTCATTTAAAGCATATGAAAGTGAGGTTTTGAAAGCTGCTTTTCAAACCCAAAATTTTGCCAAATATGAATCAAGGCCCATTGATACTTCCATTTTAACTGGATTTGGCTTGATTTGATTTTATTGAGATGCGAATAATCTTTGACAGTAAATTAAACTATTTACAAGTGTCGGGCTCCTTATAGGCATGGAATCCATCGAAGTAGCCCGAGCACAACATACTCATGATTTTTACTATTTTGGGGCCTTAAATCTTAATAACCGTTTTAAGTTACATAAGCAGATTTTGGTAAATTTTTACATGGAATTGGATTGATATTTCTATTAGATTTAAGATATCTTTAGACTGAGATTTATTTCCAAATTAGTTTCTATTTATTTATAGAAACTAGTTATGATTTGTAATTCCTTTTAGGATTTAGATTTTTAATTCTCACAGGATTTAGGACTTTGTCTAGCCTTATAAATAAAGGATGATAGTCAGGGTTTTATTCATTCAATCATCTATAACATTAGAGGATTGAAAATATGAGCTAATTCCTTTTTATTCCGTTCTAAGGGATGTTGAACCTTATTTATAATTAATGGTTAATTGAGTATTCATTATTTATTTCTTCTCACATGAAATTCATTATTGATAATCTGATTTAATTTCTGAATGCTACTTGGCTTAACTGATTTGATTTCTACAGGATTGAGTTGGTTAACGAATATCATATGCTAGATCAAGGAATAATTAGTAATACCTGATTGTGGACAAGCTTTTGAGTATTGCTATGATTATCAGAAGGCAAGTTAAACGATCCGAGCTATTATGTTTGTTGCTTGGAATAGTCTAATTCCCTAGTTCTTAATGTTGTTGTTATATTAAATCTAGAGAGCTTGTTCTAGGTTATATAATTGTTAGAATCTTATGAAAAGCTTGTTTCATTGAGTGACAATCTAAGGGGAGTTTTGGGTAGCAGAGCTTGTTGTTACCTAGGGTAGCAGAGCTTGTTGTTACACTTGGTTAATCTATTGTTGTAAAAATGTGATACTGAACTAAAGAGCTGAAGATTTTTATTCATTGTTTATTCTTATTAGTTTATTCTTGTTAATTTAGTTAATTAATTCAAAATTCCCTTTTCATTAGAAATCATAGGATAAATATATAATAAATCACTCTCTGTGGGATCGATCCTTGCTTACTACTATGCTAATTGTTTGAATTTGTAAAGTGAAAGTGAGGTTAATTTAGGAGTGTAAACGAAAGCTCCCAAATTTTGGCACTGTTGACGACAATTCCCATTTTTTGAGGGGGTTCAGATTACTATTACCAATTAGAATAATTTATGGTTGGCTTGGTTGGACTAATAAAATGAAGTATCCAGGCTCCGTTTAGAAAAAACCCAATTGGAAATAGATCTATGATTACTACTTGTATCATAAGCGGTTGCTATTTGTAAAGAGAAGCGATCTCAAACTCTTAATCAATCGAGTAATATGCACGAATACATCAAATATTTGGCGGAAGCATGAATTGAAAAAGAGAAGTCATAACAAAAAGAAGTGGTAATGGAAGCATTTGTCCTATATGTACAAATCGAAATCGGGCGTATCTTTCTTTACCCGGAGTAGAGCATAAACCTAAAAAGATTAAAGGGGCCCGTTCAGGAACAAGAAAACGACATCGTGATTTGGATTGGATCTCGATGAAACAATATATCAATGAGAAGTTAATTCGATAAGTTTAGTGAATTCTTTTTTTTATAATAAGGAAGGGAGTAAAAACTCGTCTTTTTTGAAAAATCGAAGAAAAGTCCTTTCGTTAGAAGTCAGAAAGAGGATTGGAATCTAATCTACACATTGATTCTTTTTTTTCGAATTTTTTGTTGAACCGTATGCGCCAAAAGACGCCTGTACGGTTTCTAAGGGATACAACTTAACCCCAATCAATCGATTTTATCGAGAACGATTACTTTTTTAGGCCAACCACAAGGGGTTACAAGCTGGTTGTGTATAACTTAAACACGTCAATTATTGGAATTGAGTTTCAGATTCATTGATTAAAACCCGAATGGTTCCTAGGCTCACATCATATCATTTAAAAGCTTGCGAGCAATAGATATTGCTATAAAAATTAAATATTTACAAAAACTAGAAATAAAATTAGATCTATCTAGATTTTAACCATTCTAGCTCAACGGTTCTATGTTTTAGAACTTTTGAACCAATTAAAAGCAAAATCTGGCTATCTCTAGGATAGATCTAGTCAATACATCTCAAATATTGATTATTTATAATAAATTAATGGTTAAAAACTAAATCAAACCACAACCAAACAAGATTTATGTTATATCTAGCACTTTTATGCAAATATAGAAGCAATAAATAAGCCCAGATCTGAAGAGTAATATGGCGCTAGACTCACAAATGAATGGCTAAAAGCTGCTAAAAACTTAACTTCTTCCGGTTAAAATTTGATATGTTGAAGTATATAACTGTTGAGAAATATTTACAAAGATTGAAGCAAGATTCTCTCTCTCTCTCTTTTCTCTTTGTGAAAATGAGCTTGAGGGCTGATATTTAAAGACTCGACTAGCCGCGAATCTACTACCTACGACAGCCATAGGTAGACCTATAGTTTGCTTGAAACCTTCATATTTTGCAATCCGGGAATCCCATGGAGGTGCGCTATGCCATTCTGAAAAGATCTTTTCGAGAGATACACAATGACATTGGGTAAACCCGCTGAGTTGTCTTGTGCAATTTGCACTCGAGATTGCTGCTTGTGACCTTGTGACTCCTTGTGACCTTCTCTCCAGCTAGATAACTGTTATTTATATTGTGTTTTCAATAGAAATATTATCTCCAGGGTTAAGGTGGCTTTTGGTTGACCCTCGGGGGTTGTCTCTAGGGTTTGACTGCTGTTGATTCTGTCTATCCTCGGGGTTGTCTCTGAGGTTGATTTGATGTCCCATGGTTCTATCTCTGGGGTTTGATTTGGTATCCCACAGGGCTGTCTTCATGGTTTGAGGCTTACTGTAGTGGTGCCTGAAGCACTGGATCAACATGAGATGTTGTAGTATTTATATAGGCCTGAGATTCACATGCATGACCACTAGTCCAAACTGACCCCTTCATCCATTAGAACATCCATGAAGCTTCAAACAACTATCCCTGGTTCCCTACAGTAATCACATTCACGGGATTTTCTTCTCAACATGAGATTGAAAAGTGGAGCCAAAACTTAGAATATAACGATCAACATAATTTAGAACCATCACATGACCGACACCTACTTTCATATGAGCCTCTCATAATTATGTAAAAGGCGAAAACAGTTCACTCATCTTATCAATCTTATCTTAAGAATTTTATCTTATCTTTTCTAGAATCTTATCTTATTTCTTTCTTATCTTATCTTAAATCTTATCCAGAATCTTATCTTATCTTATCCAGAATCTTATGGTATACAAAATATTATCTTATACTATTTATCTTATCTTATCTTATCCACAATCTTTATCTTATCTCATAATCTTATCTTATCTTATCCAGCCAGAATTTTAACTTATCTTATCCAGAATCATATCTTATCTATTATCTAGATAAAATCTCTTATCTTATCTTATCTTATCCAGAATCTTATCTTATTTTATTCAGAATCTTATCTTATCCTCTCTATCTTATCCAAATCTTATCATATCTTATCTTATCTTATCCTAGAACTTATCTTATATATTATCTATCTTATCTTATCCAGAATATTATCTAATGGATCTTATCCAAAATCTTCTTATCTTATCATATCCAAAATCTTATCTTATTTCTTAATTTATCTAATATCTTATTATCTTATCTTATCCAAAATCTTCTTATCTTATCTTATCCAGAATCTATCATATCTTATCCAAAATCTTATCTTATCTTATCCAAAATCTTATCTTATCCTGAAACTCCTATCTTATCCAGAATCTTATCTTATCTTGTTTTATCTTATCTTATCCAGAATCTTTTCTTATATTATCTTATCTCTTATCCAGAATCTTATCTTATCTTCTTATCAGAATCTTATCTTATCAATCTTATCTAATATTATATTATTTAGAATCGTATCTTATCTTATCTTATCCATAATCATATCTTATCTTATCCATAATCTTGTCTTAAATCTTATCTATATCTTATCTTATTTTCTTATCTTATCAATCTTAGAATCATATCTTATTAAGTCTTCTTATCCATAATCTTATCTTATTCATATCTTAATCTTATCTTATCTAGAATTTATCTTATCTTATCTAGAATTTTATCCAGAATCTCTTATCTTATTATAATTTATTAAGTTTATCAACCATTATCTTATCTAAAAGCTTTATCCAGAAATCTTGCTTAATCTTATCCTATCTGTTAGTTCCCGGAGGTACAATTGTTATCTAGAAGGGGGGGGGGGGGTTGAATAGATATTTAAAAACTTTCCATTTTAATTAGTTAGTGATTAAAACACAACGGAATGAGTATTTGTTTAATCTCCTTTTAGATATCTTGAATTAATGAGAGTGAGGCAGTTATGGCAGTTATAGCAGTTATAACACAAATATAATAGACACAACAGTTTTAAGTTGTTCAGAGCACTTAAGGCTCCTAATCCACTCTTCTACTCCTCGAGTAGGAAATCCACTAAGGATGTCTGTTACACTTTCTGAATCTCATAAATTCCTCCTAGACCAGCAGTCTAGGCACTTCTTAGTTCATTCTTAAACTCTTCAAGTCCAGCAGACTTGGTTCTTCACATTTCACTTAGAACTCTTCAAGTCCTTCTGACTTGGAACTCTTACTTCTGTTGGTTGGTAGTTGTTGAGTTCGTGATTGATGCTACTCAGCTGTAGTTAAGTACTTGTTCAAAAGAACTGAGTAGCTGAGCAAGTTTCTTCTTTTTATCAGATCGTAGAGTTGAGCGTTGAGTGTTCTTGTGCATTTTTGTTCAATGCTTGCTTAGATATCTCATCTGCATATGTTTTGCATATATGTGATCCTTGAAATCTATCCGTTGAAGCCATTTGTTGAAGCATTAAATGCGTGTGACATTTCTGAACTTTGATGGAGACTCTTCTGCACACATTCTGAATTGCATTCTGGCTAACTAACGCACCAGACTGATTTCTCACCTAACACCTGAAAAGGTGTTTTTCCTCTATCCTATGGTCCTTTCATTAGCTTCTTGAATACGTTCCTTTTGTTGAATACTAAGGATATCTTTCGTACCGTTGGGACTGGAGAGGACTTCAACGTTTCAAACCCATTCCACTTTTGTTGGAATTTATCTTTAAACAAAAGTAGGGTTCAATGCTTCTGACATAAGACATATTATACTCTACGATCCATATCGTGGTGTCTTGTCACATTGGTGCTTGGACTGAAGAGAACACTATGATCTCTCTCAAGGATTTGTACACTACGATCTTTGCACACTACGATCATTACTTGCTCATCTTGCAAGCTCTACGTTTCCGAAAGTACACTACGATCTCTGAGTTAGCTTCGGTAAGCGTCTGGACCACTCTACGATTTCTGGAGAGGCCCTTTAAGGCAGATACACTACGATCTTCTAAGCTCTATGATCATGCCTTAGCTTCTACATTCTGTTGATCAGCTTGATAAAGAGATCAAATATGTTAGGTTGATCAAATAGTCTTTTTAAGGACTATCTATTTCTTTCAATTCATAGATCAACCTAACATATTTGATCTCTTTATCTATACATTCGTTTATAGAATGATGAACATTAAAAGCTAAGATCAACTTAACAATTTTGATCTATCACTAAGTCCTTGTACATATATTCCTTGAAGGACTTTACATATAATCATGAGCATTTACTTTAAACATCAAATCAAAATATGCATTCTTCCAAAAATCTCCCCCTATTTGATGTTGACATAACCAAGGAGATTTGTTGTCATGATTATCAAATTCTATATGTATTTGCAGCAAAGTAAATATGACTTAATATTTCAGTGAGCAAGTGAAATTTCTAGAGAATAAGCGTGAATTTATTGATGTATAAAGATAGATATTACATTTAAGTTTGACTACATCAATAAGAATTAAAATTCAACTTATCTCTATTTCTTCGGCCTTTTGCTTCTCGGAGGATTTGCATATTCCTCAGCTCTCCTTTTTCTGCTTGCTTCGTCTCTCCTGACTAGATCTTCCAGCTCACTTGGGCTTAGTCTTGGATTGTGATAATGCCTATTCATGAATGCAGGATCTCCAATTGGCATTCTTAGGCCTGTTGTTGTCACCTCATGAGAGCTGGGAGAAGGCCTTTGACTTCTTAATGGTTGAGCCATTAAAACTTCCTATTGATCAGATCGTTGAGTATGATGGCTGGATCGTGGAGTCTGTTGGTGGAATTGCCTTGTAGGAGGATTCCTTGAAGATTGAATTTGGGATTGACTTCTGCCCTTGCCTTGAACTCCTTTCCCGCCTTGAACTCCTTTCCCTTTATTCTCCCCCTTTATGTCAGTATTAAGGGTTCGAATGTCCTCTAAAAGGCGAGTTACTCCTTGGACAAGCTCGTTAAGTTGACTCTGAGTTTGAGCAATATCCTCTCGATTTTCTTGAATCAGCGCATTAGATCAAGCTTCCCATTGTTGAAGAACGACCAGTATGTTGTCAGTCTGTTGTCCTTGGCTGACGTAAAATTATTGAAACTCTTTTACGGCAGTTTGCAGATTGAGGAAGTTCTCCATCATCAGTTTATTCTGAGCTTCCTGAGTGGACTACAAAACAAGAAAAACATCTCTGTGTCTTTTGGCTGCTAGAAAGTGAATGTCATCCCTGTCCTTTATGCTCTGAATCATTTCCTTGATGAGCTCTTTAAGTTTCTTAGTGAGCGTATGTAAGACCCCAACTTATTATTAATGAAATTTAATTTTCTCTATTTATCATTTTGAAATAGTAAGGGTTGATTTGATTAATGTGGATAGTTATGGGTAAAATACGCAAATATTTCAAAATAAGCAAGTGGTTATAAAATATTCACGGGAATATTCGTTTGGTCGTGGAATATTCGTACTGTCGGGGAATATTCGTACGACGGCGCATCCATGTGTGGGCCTCATAACGGAAAACGATTGGATGAAGAAAACGACAAATATAAGTTGTTTAAAAATAACAGCGTAGTTGTTACCGTTAATACTGTTAAAATACTCGGTGGTTAAAACACAGTAGCACACTGTATTGCACCAATTATTGATTCTTACGTAAGAAGGCACTACTCAATAATGGTTAAAGTAATTACTATTCAGTATTTTATTTTATTGATTCAATAATTGCTGCATTGATATTTTATATTACTGGTGTTTCAATAAATTGTCATTACACAGTATTTTCCATTATCGAAGCAATAATTCATATTATCAGAATAATATTATTAGAAAACATTATTGGCAATGTCTAGAAAGTTCTATCTAAGGAGAGGTTTGGTCACCTAATTGCGCGCCAGTAAGGAGAGATCCTTATTGGAAAGCCCCCTCTTTCCTGGGAACGGCCTGGTTGCCAGTACTGTGATTCTGTAATATTATTTGTGAATAATTAATTATTGATTTATATGATGAGGAAAATATTGATTTTATGTGGATATAGATGCAGAAAATTTTTAATGTGACAATTGTTGAAAATTAATATTTTATCTTTTTCTGATAAAATAATACATTTAAATATATTATTTTAATAATATATTAACGGTGATATTTTTATAATGAATGTGGGATATATGAGTATATGAGGAGGAAGAGTATTTTGTGGCATTAAATGTTTAACACATATTTTGTGTGTTGGTGGACACAATTATTGACCGAAATTTGATTATAGCCTGTAAAATCTTCCGTTTGTGGATTTCGGTCAATTTCTGTTTGGAATGTGGAAAAACTTTCTTCTGCAAAGTTGTAGAGAATTGAATTTCCTATAAAAAAATGCAAGATTCGAATTTTCTGATAAAAGGGCTATTTGTTATGAATTATTGAAGTTCCGGAGTTCAGAAATAATTGATTTTTGGAAGTTTAAATTATTTTAAATTAGAAAAACGTTTTTGATATGGTTGGTGGGCTTGGTTGGCTGTTGAAATGAGCTGATTTCAGTTTATAAGAGTGTGCGTAGGAAAAATTTTATATATATTAATATTATATTAAATTTTCTACTTTGGTGTTCTAAGCATTTTCCTATAAATAGGGTGCTTAAGTTAAAATTGAAAATCACACCAGAAACTGAAGTTTTTTCTCTCTATATATTATCAAGCGTATTCTTGTGAGTATTTTGAGTATATTTTGAGTATTGCTATACGGTGCAAGTTCAAGTCATAGCCTATATCCGGTATTTCAGCTAGAAGTACTGATCTTTCGAGGTAAGGGATATTATTTTTTTTAAAATGATATTATTTCTTCTAATATCATTATGCCGAAGTATTGATCTGAACTTTTAATCAAATTTAGAACTTTTTGTGTCGGAGTTACTATTCACGTATACGGTACTATTCACATATACGACACTATTCACGAATACGGCACTATTCATCGAAAAATAAAAATTTTCCTTTTCGTCTAAAATATCTATTGTGGATACTAGCTTTGATTGTATGCATGTTTTGATCATTCTTGAATTTTACACCACTATGATTATTTTTGAGGTATTTTTGGACATGGTTAAAACAAAGTACGAATCCTTAATCCTTAATCCTTGTCATTTTGTTTCACTGGATTCGTTTCTTTACAAATATTTTTCATTATCCTCAGTCTTAAATGATGATATTATTGAATATCTTTGGCCTGTAGTGCAAAGATGAACGATTTCTGATGAATATTTTTGGCCCGTAGTGCAAAGATGAACAGGTGTTTAGATTAACATGACCAACTGATGAATATCTTTGGCCTGTAGTGCAAAGATGAATATTTGATTCCAGATATATATTGATTGATGTTACAGGGATAAAAGATAGATGATGAATTTTTAAATTCATACATAGAAGATAGTAGTTTGCATTCTCTACTTAACTCTTCTAATGAATTATTATTTCCGCTGCAAATATTGATTTAAAACTTGTTGTCTATTGTATTCTATTAGATTTTTTTCACTGTTGAAGACTAATGATAATTTGTTGTATATTATCTTAGTCATAATATTCTTTACTGGGCTAGTTGAGCTCACCCTTTTCCTTTTAGTTCAATTTTTCTTCTCAGGAGGCGAGAATATAGCGAGTACGAGTCGGGGTATGGAATGAAGGTTCTAGAGAGAGTTGTTTAGTAGTACTCACCATTTTTGTAAAATAATGTATCAATAAATGTGATGATGATTTATTTGAGTATAGATATTGTCTAGAAGATAATGTTTGTATTCAAACTCACAGTTTTACTGTTGTAATAATAAAGTTGTAGTTATTTCTGTACCATGTATTGACAACTCAGAATGGGTGATGTATACCTATTTTGGGGGCGTCACAGCGTAGAGCTTAGAGAGCTTGGGAGATTATTTGCAGCATTGATCATTATTGTTAATCTCATCTGAATGAGTTCAGTGTGTTCTTCAAGACTCTCATCGAGTTCCTTGACCACTTTCTTGGACATTGCTGACAAATCAGCTTTGGTGGGCAGCTTTGACAGAAGTTCATTGAGATGGGGAATTTGTGAAGGAGGTGGCGTGCTCTTGAATTGATCTTGCATTGAGTAGAGGGCAAGATCAAGGTAGAAGTATTCGTTGCTAGATGAGGAGGGAATATCGGATAGAAGGGCCTGTGTTTGGGTGTGTGTAGTAGGTGGCTCTACGATTTGGACTTGGGACTCTATACTGGGGTTAGAGTCTGTAATCGTAGAGATGATAGGAGGTGGGAGCAGTATAAAGTTGGTCAAATTTGTTTCATCAGTTACAGAATTTTGCGATTTTGCAACTGGAAATTGATTTAGTGGATGTAGAATCACTTCCAACCATCGTGGGAATTCATAAAATTGACTGAATGAGGATGATGGAAAGTGATTAACTCTGAAGAGGGTTGGGATAGACAGTACCTCATGTTCATTCTTTGAAAAGGAGTTATTTATGAGTAACTTCTTGGCAAAGTTAAAACTTCCTGGGAATCCATGAGCTAGCACAGAGATGGCTGGATATTCTTTAAAGCTCCAAAACATGTGATTCCAGGAGTTTAGAATTTAAGCTTGATGGAAGGGCATTATGGGTAGATAATAAAATAGTTGCTCATAGTTAGCTTTTTTGTACCCATCAACGCCCACAGCTATGATATCGACCTCGTCATCTTCATCCTCTTCTTTGTTTTTGTTTGAGGATTCCATTATATCAATGGACTCATGATGTTCTTGTACTGGTTCTCCCTCATTTTCTACAGGAACCTCTTCTTCTGTTATGGGGATGTCATGAGTTTCCCCCTCAGCATGATCATCCTCCTGCACGATTAGTAGCTCCCCCTCAGCTGGAGCATTTTCTAGGATGAGAGCTTCAGGCATCTCCCTCTCAGCTGACGTATTCTCTATGAGTAAAACTTCAGGTATCGCCCCCTCAGCTTAAGCTCTGTCCTTTTGGCTTTCTTTGGACAGTTCCTTTTCAGCAGCCAGCTCTTTATCTTCCTTTTTGAGCACTCCTTCATTAACAATGATATACTTCTTAACCAGTTTTTTTCTTATTTTTATAGGCTGAGTCACATCCTCAGGACTTTCTTGAGCTTCATCTTTTTCCTGCTGATCAGCTAGAGCATCTGATGTAGCAGCTTCGGTGTTTAATCTGGTCTCTATGATTGATAGAGACTCTACGATTGAAGAGACATATGGCCTCTTGGATTTATGGCTGATTTTATTCTTCTTCAGCAGCTGTGATATGGTAGCTCTGTCTTTTTCTACCTCAGTATGCTGTTGCTTCATTCTCAGGATCCTTAGAGTCTCAATGTCAGAGGACTCTACAGGTTTATCAGTTGTGGATCCCTAGGGTTCTTCTGCCATTCTAGCCTTCAGTTTTCTCTTACCCTTGCTTTTTCTAACCAGGGAATTGGGTTCTTCTTTCTTAGTTTCTTCTTCTTCTTCAGTCTCTCTGATAACTGACATATTCCCTAGAATCCCTAATTCCTTTATATCACCAGTTCTTCCACTAGACTCAGACATCATACGCACATTTTCTACCGAATTCCTTTTCCAGTTCTCGAATAGTTGCTGGGTTATTCGTCTGTTTGGGTTGATGGATTCACCTTTATCGTCCCCAATTTTATCACCCAGAGCAGACTGTAGGATGATGCTTATAAATCACTCGTAGAGCATCTTTTGAGAGATCTTTGTCTTCTTTGAGCTGATGATCCACTTTCCAATCCACTCAAGCAGTAGAGCTCCATAGTTAAGTTGTATTTCATAACTTATGACAGTCATGAGCTTGAGTTGCACCTCAATTACAGAGTCATGACCAGAGCTCTTGTAGCATATACATTTTCCAACAATGTCAGCCAGAAATTCGTACCTCTATGGAAAGTCCTTCTTCTTGTATCATTTGACAAATGGGGATTTCTTGTGATGCATCTTTTTGAGTCCCTCATAGAAGTCTATGCCATTTATGGACGAATACCCTTCAGATTTGAAACCTAGGGATAAGTTGATGTCTTCAGCCTTTAGCCTGATTTCCACGTCCCTGAATTTCGTAGTGATGGCGTCATTTTCAAACACGCCATTTCTGTAGAATTCTTTCACCAGCTTAGGGTAGATCAATGTGTCTGTAACCAGACCCTCTTCGAGACCAGCCTTCTTTAATAGTGACAAAGTTTTGTGAAACTTGGGTTCAACTATTTTGAACTCATTAAAGCAGAGTCTGTAGCCAGAGATGACGTTGGAAGTCGTCATTGATTTCTTTGAAGGGAGTATGACTGTCTGAGCTTTCTTGAGATTTAGGGTTTATGGCTTGAGAGAGAATGAGAGAGATAAGCTTTTTGAACTTCCGATTTCAAAAAGGCGATTTTAATTTGTACTTGTAATTTCCATCTCTTCATTTCGCTTAGTGGGACATGTGTCGAAATCTGCTTGGCTCTACGAATCTGACTGAGGAGGGTTATACTGAATTTCCCATAACCTTTTTCTGAGCTAGTGTATCCTTAGCAAGGACTACGATAGTTGAGATGGTCCTTGTAATCGTCGAGTCTGTCCTGCGTTCGTCGAGTCTGAACTGTAATCTTTGAGTCTGAAACTTTTATGAATAAAGATGAATTTTCTATAATTATCATTTTTAAATATTATGGAATGAATTTGTTATAATGTTATAGTTGTGGGTAATATTTAAAAATTTTGCAAAGTACGCAAGTTGTTTATAATATTCGATTGGTCGGAGAATATTCGTACGATGGCACAATCATTGGTGGACCCCACAATGGAATTATTGTCGGTTGAGAAAATGACAAAAATATTTTTATAAAAATAACGGCGTAAGTTTTACCGTTAACTGTTGAAACACCCGGTGTTAAAAGTACAGGAATACGCGTGATTGCATAGTAGCACACGGTATTGATTATTAATGCTTACGTGAGAAGTCACTCAGTTTTGTTCAATTATTGCTTCAGTAATTGTTGCATAGTATCTCACGTTAATTGATTCAATTATTGTTGATATTTTATATTGAGATGACGAAGTTATTAATATTATTATTTGCAATATTAACGATGTCTAGAAGTTCTGCCAAGGAGAGATTTGGTCACCTAATTACGCACCAATAGGGAGAAATCCTTATTGGAAAGCCCCCACTTTCCTGGGAACGACCTAGTCGATTAATAGTGTGAATAATAATAATGATGATGAAGTTTTATTTTATTAGTATTATTAATGTAATAAAATATAAAAGCTTTTTATATAAAATAGAATACTTTTATAAAGTTATTCATTTTATTAGGCTAATAGTAAAATCTTTTTATATAAAACAAAATACTTTTATAAAGTTATTCATTTTATTAGACAATAATTAGAATATATTATATTTTATTATGCATAGTATTTGCATATTGCCTGCATAGTATTTGTATAGTAAAATCTTTTTAAAAGTTATTCATTTTATTAGATTATAAATATAATATATTATATTTTATTGTAAACCAATCTGGACCGTCCGTTTAAAGTAAATTGATCTGAAACGTTCATGGATTGGTTACTATTCAGTCCATTCTTCTATAAATAGAAGCTCATTCCTTCATTATTTCTTACGAATTCTTTGAAACTCTAGAGAGAGAAACTGTAGAGAGAATTATTCTTCTATCTTGAGCGTATTTCTTTAGCGTTTAAGAAAGCTTTGAGCGTAGTGCAAGTTTCTTCAAGTATATCCCCGCCCTACCATCGGAGTACTCTTCTTTATAAGGTAAGGGGTATTATTTTTTTTCATATTCAGGAAAAGAACTTCTGTTATTCCATTCTTTATTATTTTGTTGGAATAACCTGTATACGCGGTCTACCTTATACTTGGTGAAATTCTTTTGTTATTCCATTATTTATTATTCTGCTGGAATAACCTGTCTATGCGAAGTACCGCATACATGGTGAAATTCTGTTATTATTTCATTCTTTATTATTCTGTTGGAATATCCTGTTTGTGCGTTTTACGCCAGACCTGGTTTCGACTTTATTATTTTGTTGGAATATCCTGTCTGTGCGTTTTACGCCAGACCTGGTTCCGTTATTTATTATTCTGTTAGAATAACCTGTCTATGCGAAGTACCGCATACATGGTGATTTTTGTTGTTATTCCATTATTTATTATTCTGTTGGAATATCCTGTCAGTGCATATTACGCCTGACCTGGATCCATTATTTATTATTCTGTTGGAATAACCTGTCCATGCGAAGTACCGCATGCATGGTGATTTCTTTTGTTATTCCATTCTTTATTATACTCAGTTGGTTAAAGTTTTGACTTTTATAATCCATGAAATTAGTGGAATATCCTTGATATTTGCGCTTCATCCAGTATCTTTTTATGGAAATATTATTCTGAGCATTCTTGAATTTTACTTTATAAAGAAGTATCATGTTGACAATTTGGACGTTATTAGTTCCTGAATAAATTAATTTTTGAACTTGTTTTATTGAATTCTTATATCATTGTCATCATCCTCATATTTATATTTTGTTGAAAGTCATCTGTGGCCTGTAGTGCATAGATGGACTTGGTATGATTATGACCAAGGATTATTCGGTGTAATCATGACCGTAATGTTACAAATGATGTGGTAAAAGTCATTATTGGCCCGTAGTGCATTGATGGACAGTTGTTGACATGATCATGAACATTAATGAATACACAAATATCCTTTGCCCATAGTGCATGGATAAATTATGGTTGTGATACTAATGAATATCCTTGGTCGTAGTGCAGGGATGATGTAGATTATTTATTAAGTTGAGTCCCAGTGATAAAAGTGATGAAAACCTTTTAAATCATAAAAGATAGTAGATTTTATTCTCTACTTGACTCTTTTAATGAATTGAATGTTCCGCTGCAGTCAAAATTGATGTCTATTGTATTTTATCAGTTTAACACTGTTGAAGACTAATGATAATTTATTCTGCATTATCTTAGTCATAATATTTCTTACTGGGCTAGTTGAGCTCACCCTTTCTTTCAATGTTCTCTTCAGGAAATGAGAAAGTAGCCGGGACTAGCCGGGGAACGGAGTGATGGTCCAGATGATAGTATTAGTAGTCCTCACTATTTTGTTAAATAGTGTGACAATAAATGTAATGAAGACTTATTCTGAGAGTGGATATTGTCTAGAAGATAATATTTGTATTAAAACTCCCAGCTCTCTTGTTGTATATTAAAGATTGTATTTGTATTTTGTACCATGTATTTGGCGACTCAGAATAGGTGATGTATACCTATTTTGGAGGCGTCATAGGTCGTCTGTAGTTGGTGCAAGCTTTGTAGGAACATAGGGCCCATTCTGAACAGTTTCAAATAGATCTTCATCTATTGAATCCATGTAAGCTTGCATCCTAACCTTTCAGCTAGCAAATTTATCTTTGTTGCACATAGGTGGCTTGCTGCCTCCTCCAGTCTTTGATTCGCTTGATAAGTGTGCCATTGGATCTACTCAAGCTTTGTAGGCTATATTATAGAACCTGCTTTGATACCAATTGTTAGTTCCTGGAGGCATAATAGTTATCTAGAAAGGGGGGGGTTGAATAGATATTTAAATTTTTTTTATTTTAATTAGTTAATGATTAAAATATAGTGGAATGAGTATTTGTTTAATCTCCTTTTAGATATCTTGAATTAATGAGAGTGAGGTAGTTATGGCAGTTATAGCAGTTATAACACAAATATAATAGACACAGTAGTTTTAAGTGGTTCAGAGCACTTAAGGCTCCTAATCCACTCTTCTACTCCTCGAGTAGAAAATCCACTAAGGATGTCTGTTATACTTTCTGAATCTCATAGATTCCTTCTAGACCAGCAGTCTAGGCACTTCTTAGTTTACTCTTGAACTCTTCAAGTCCAGTAGACTTGGTTCTTCACAGTTCACTTAGAACTCTTCAAGTCCTTCTGACTTGGAACTCTTACTTCAGTTCGATGGTAGTTGTTAAGTTCGTGATTGATGCTACTCAGTTGCAGTTAAGCACTTGTTCGAAAGAACTGAGTAGCTGAACAAGCTTCCTCTTTTTCTTAGATCGTAGAGTTGAGCGTTGAGTGTTCTTATGTGTTTTTGTTCAATGCTTGCTTAGATATCTCATCTGCATATGTTCTGCATATATGTGATCCTTAAAATCTATCCGTTGAAGCCATTTGTTGAAACATTAAATGCGTTTGATATTTCTGAACTTTGATGAGACTCTTCTGCACACCTTCTGAATTGCATTCTGGCCCACTAACACAGCAGACTGCTCTCTCACCTAACACATGAAAAGGTATTTTTCCTCTGTCATATGGTCCGTTCCTTAGCTTCTTGAATACATTTCTTTTGTTGAATACTAAGGATATCTTTTGTACCGTTGGGACTGGAGATGACTTCAACGGTTCAAACCCATTCCACTTTTGTTGGAATTTGTCTTTAAACAAAAGTAGGGCTCGATTCTTTTGACACAAGACAAATTATAGTCTACGATCCATATCGTGGTGTCTTGTCACATTGGTGCTTGGCCTGAAGAACACTACGATCTCTCTTAAGGATTTGCACACTACGATCTTTGCACACTACGATCATCACTTGCTCATCTTGCAGGCTCTACGTTTCCGAAAGTACACTATTATCATAATCTTATCTTCTCTTATCTAGAATTTTATCTTATTTTATTTAGAATTTTATCTTATTTTATCCAAATCTTATCCTATCTTATCTTATCATATCTTATCCAGAATCTTATCATATTATATTATATTAAGAATCTCATCTTATCTTAATAGTAATCTTATCTTATCTAAAATCTTATCCTATATAATCTTGTTTTATCTAGAATTTTATCTTATCTTATCCAGAATCTTATAATCTTATCCAGAATCTTATCATATATTCTCTTATCTTATCAAAATCTGATAATCCAAAATCTTATCTTATCCAACATCTTATCTTATCCAAAATATTATCTTATCTTATCCATATATAATCTTATCATATCTAGAATCTATCTTATTATCATATCTTATCCAGAATCTTATCTTATTTTATCCAAATCTTTATTCTATCTTATCCAAATCTTATCCGATCTTATCTTAATCTTATCTTATTTATTTCTTAATCTTACTTATCTTATCTCTTTCTAAAAAAGTCCCTCGATGGTCTGACAAATTTATTATCGAGTTGGAACAACAGACGAGCGTAATTGAATAAGGCGTATGAGTGGGCCATCAGATTCGTTCAAGAAAAATTTACGATATAGTACTTTTTAATCTTATCTTATTTATTTCTTAATCTTATCCTATCCCATCTTATCTTAATCTTATCTTATTTATTTCTTAATCTTTACTTATCTTATCCAGAATCTTATCTTATTTTATCCAAATCTTATCATATCTTATCTTATTTAATATATATCTTATCCAAAATCTTATCTTATTCTTTTATCTTATCCAGAATCTTATCTTATCTTATCTTATCCTATCATATTTTATTCATATCTTATCTAAAATCTTATCTTATCTTATATTATTTTATCAAGAATCTTATCTTATTTTATCCAAATCTTATCCTATCTTGTCTTATCCATAATTTTATCTTATCTTATCTTATCTTATTTTATCTAGAATTTTATCTTATTTTATCCATATCTTATCCTATCTTTTCTTATCTTATCTTATCTAGAATCTTATCATATCCTATCTTATTCAGAATCTTATCTTAAGAACCTTATCTATAATCTTATCTAGAATCTTATCTTATATAATCTTATTTTATCCAGAATCTTTTCTTATCTTATCAAAAATCTTATAATCTTATCCAGAATCTAATCACTCTTATCTTATCCAAAATCTTATCTTATCTCATCCTATCTTATTTTATCAAAAATTTTATCTTATCTCTTATCTTTTCTTATACATAATCTTATCTAAAATATTATCTTATTTTATCTAAAATTTTATCCTATCCAGAATTATCCAGAATCTTATCCAGAATAATCTTATTTTATCCAAATCTAATCCTATCTTATTTATTAATATTATCTCAATCATAATCTTATCTTATGTTATCTATAATCTTATTTTATTTTATCCAAATCTTATCAAAATATCTTTTCTTTTCTTATCCAGAATCTTATCTTGTCCAAAATCTTATCCTATCTTATCCAGAATCTTATCATATCCCAACTTATTAAGAATCTTATCTTATCTAAAATCTTATCTTATATAATCTTATTTTATCCAGAATTTTATCTTATCTTATCTAGAATCTTATAATTTTATCCAGAATCTTATCCTATCTTCTCTTACCTTATCCAAATCTTATCCTATCACAAATCTTATCTTATCTTATCCTATTTTATCTTATCTAAAATATTATCTTATCTTATCCTATCCATACATAATCTTATCTTATCTAGAATCTTATCTTATTATCATATCTTATCCAGAATCTTATAATCTTATCCAGAATCTTATCTTATTTTATCCAAATATTATCCTATCTTATCTTATCCAATCTTATTTTATCTATCTTAATCTTATCTTATTTCTTAATCTTATTTATCTTATTCGGAATCTTATCTTATTTTATCCAAATCTTATCTTATCCAAAATCTCATCTTATTTTATACAAATCTTATTCTTTCTTATCTTATTTTATATATCTTATCCAAAATCTTATCTTATTCTTTTATCTTATCCAGAATCTTATCGTATCTTATCTTATTTTATCTAAAATCTTATCTTATTTTATCTAAATCTTATCCTATCATATTTTATCCATATCTTATCTTAAATCTTATCTTATTCAGAATCTTATCTTATCTTATCAAGAATCTTATCTTATCCATAATCTTATCTTATCTTCTTTAGAATCTTATCTTATTTTATCTAGAATCTTATCTTATTTTGTCCAAATCCTATCTTATCTTATCTTATTCAAATCTTATCTAGAATCTTATCTTATATAATCTTATTTTATCCAGAATCTTATAATCCTATCTAGAATCTTATCATATCTTCTCTCATCTTATCCTATCTTATCTCATCCTATCTTATTTTATCCAAAATCTTATATTATTTTATCTAAAATCTTATCTTTTCTTATCCATAATCTTATCTTATCTAAAATCTTATCTTATTTTATCCAGAATCTTATCCAGAATAATCTTATTTTATCCAAATCTAATCCTATCTTACTTATTAATATTATCCAAATCATAATCTTATCTTATCCAGAATCTTATCTTATTTTATCTATAATCTTATCTTATTTTATCCAAATCTTATCATATCTTATTTTATTCATATCTTATCTTATCCAAAATCTTATCTTATCTTATCTAGAATCTTATTTCATCCTATCTTATTAAGAAAAAAATCTTATCTTATCTTAATTACTATCTTCTTATCTTATCCATTATCTTATCTAAAATCTTATCTTATATAATTTTATTTTATTCAGAATCTTATCTTATCTTATTTTATCAAGAATCTTATCCACTCTTATCTTATCCATAATAATCTTATCTTATTCAGAATCTTATCTAATCTTCTTATCTATAATCTTATCTTATCCAGAATCTTATCGTATCTTATCTAAAATCTTGTCTTATGCAGAATTATCCAGAATCTTGTCTTATCTTATCCAGAATCTTATCTTATTTTATCTAGAATCTTATCATATCCTATTTATCTTATCCAGAATCTTATCTTATTTTATCCAGAATCTTATTATATCCTATCTAATTCAGAATCTTATCTTTTCTTATCCATAATCTTATCTTATTTAAAATCTTATCTTATTTATCCAGAATTATCCAGAATTATCTTATTTTATCCAAATCTTATCTTATCTTACTTATCCTATTATCCAAATCATAATCTTATCTTATCCAGAATCTTATAATTCTATCCAAAATCTTATCTTATCTTATCTAGAATCTTATCTTATTTTATACAAATCCTTAGGAATCTTATCCAAATCTTATCCTATCTTATCTTATCCAAATCTTATCCTAGAATCTTATCCATAATTTTATCTTATTTCTTAATCTTACTTAATTATCGTATCCAAAATCTTATCTTATTTTATCCAAATCTTATCATATCTTATCTTATATTATCATATTTTATCTTATTCAGAATCTTATCTTATTTTATCCATAATCTTATCTTATTTTATCCAAATCTTATCCCATCTTATCTTATTTTATCCACATCTTATCCAAAATCTTACTTATCTTATCTTATTTTATCTAAAATCTCATCTTATTTTATCCAAATATTATCCTATCTTATCATATTTTATCCATATCTTATCCAAAATCTTATCTTATTTTATCCATAATCTTATCTTACCTTATTCTCTTATCATATCCAGAATCTTATCTTATTTTATCAAGAATATTATCTTACGCAGAATCTAGAATCTTATCTTATTTTATGTAGAATCTTATCTTATTTTATCCAAATCTTATCTTATCTTATCCGGAATCTTATCTTATCTTATCCAGAATCTTATCTTATCCTATCTTATTCAAAATCTTATCTTATCCATAGTCTTATCCTATCTTATCTGATCCAAAATTTTATCTTATCTCTTATCTTTTCTTATCCACAATCTTATCTTATCCATAATCTTATCTTATCTTATTCAGACATAATTTTATCTTATCAAGAATCTTATCTTATTATTATCTTATCCAGAATTTTATCTTATCTAGACAAAATCTTATCATATTTTATCTTATCCATAATCTTATCTTAATCATATCTTAACTAGAATTTTATCTTATTTTATCATATCTTATCTAAAATCTTATCTAAAATCATATTTTATCTTACCTTATCCAGAATTATCCAGAATCTTATCTTATCTTATTTTATCCAAATCTTATCATATCTTATCTTACCCAGAATCTTATCCTATCTTATCTAGAATATTATCCTATCTTATCTAAAATCTTATCTTATCTTATCCACAATTATCTAGAATCTTATCCAAATCTTATTTTATTTATCTCTTATCTTATCCAAAATATTATCTAATCTTAGAATCATATCTTATATTAACTTATCTTATCTTATCTTATAATCGGGTTAAATGCTTTCTAGGTCACTGTGACGCCCCCAAAACAGGTATACATCACCCATTCTGAGTTGTCAAATACATGGTACATAATTAACTTCAACTTTATTATTACAACATATAACTGCGAGTTTAAATACAGATATTGCCATCTAGACAATATCCACATACAAATAAATCCTCTTCATAATTATTGATACATTATTTTACAAAAAATGGTGAGGACTACTAAATGACTCTCTCAAGAACCATCAATTCATACCCCGACTCGTACCCGCTATATTCTCGTCTCCTGAGAAGAAAAATGGAACAAAAAGGAAAAGGGTGAGCTCAACTAGCTCAGTAAAAAATATTATGACTAAGATAATATACAACAAATTATCGTTAGTCTTCAACAGGGAAAAATCTAATAAAATACAATAGACAACAAGTTTTAAATCAATATTCGCAGCGAAAAATATTAATTCATAGAAGAGTTACGTAGAGGATGAAATCTACTAATGTCTATGAATTTAACAGTCCATCAACAGTATTTTTATCCCTGTAACATCAATCAATGCACATCTTGAATCATATATTCATCCTTGCACTACAGGCCAAGGATATTCATTTGTTGGTCATGTTCATCTAAACACATGTTCATCTTTGCACTACGGGCCAAAGATATTCATCAGACATCATTCATCTTTGCACTACAGGCCAAAGATATTCAATAATAACATCATTTAAGACTGAAGATGATAAAAAAATATTTTTAAAGAAGCGAATCCAGTGAAACAAAATGACAAGAATTAAGGATTAAGGATTCGTACTTTGTTTTATCCATGTCCAAAAATACCTCAAAAATAATCATAGTGGTGTAAAATTCAAGAATGATCAAAACATGGATACAATCAAAGCTAGTATCCACAATAGATATTTTGGACGAAAAGAAAAAAAATAATTTTTCTGTGAATAGTGCCGTATTCGTGAATAGTGCCGTATACGTGAATAGTGTCGTATACGTGAATAGTAACTCCGACACAAAAAGTTCCAAATTTGATAAAAACGTTCACCAATATTTTGGCATAATGATATTGAAGAAAATAATATCATTTAAGAAGAAAATAACATCCCTTACCTCAAAATAGCCGTACTTCTGACTGAATTTCGGTATAGTGCTGACAGAAACTCGCACCGTATAGCAACACTCAAAGTATACTCACAAGGATACGCTCGATAATATAGAGAGAGAAAGAGAGAAAACTTTGTTTCTGGTGTGATTTTCAATTCTAACTTAGCCCTCTATTTATAGGAAAATGTTAGAACGCCAAAGGAGACTAAATTAATAAAATATATTATTATTTATTCAAAATTCTTACCCATATGTTTTGAAAACTCTAGCATGCCTTCTTTGGTCAAAAACATCAGCCACCCATGTGCCAACAACCACAAAAACGTTTTTCTTATATAAAATAATTAAAACTTCCAAAAATCAATTATTTCGGAACTCCGAAACTTCAATAATTCATGATAAATAGCCCTTTTGTCAGAAAATTCGAATCTCGCGATTTTTTATAGGAAATTCAATTCTCAACAACTTTGCAGAAGGAATTTTTTCCAAATTCCAAACAGAAATTATCCGAAATCCACAAACGAGTGATTTTACAGTCTATAATCAATTTTCGGTCAAGAATTATGTCCACCGACACACAAAACATATGTTAAACATTTAATGCCACAAAAATACTCTTCCTTCTCATATTCTCATATATCCCACATTCATTGTAAAATATCACCGTTAATATATTATTAAAATAATATATTTAAATGAATTATTTTATCAAAAAAAGATAAAATATTAATTTTCAACAATTGTCACATTAAATTTTTTTTTCATCTATATCCACATAAAATAAATATTTTCTTTATCATAATAATCAATAATTAATTATTAAAAATAATATTACAGAATCACAGTACTGACAACCAGGCCGTTCCCAAGATAGAGGGGGCTTTCCAATAAGGATTTCTCCTTACTGGCACACAATTAGATGACCAAACCTCTCCTTGACAGAACTTTCTAGACATTGCCAATAATGTTATCTGATAATATTATTCAAATAATATGAATTATTGATCTGATAATGGAAAATACTGTGCAATGATAATTATTGAAACAATAATAATATAAATATCAACGCAGCAATTATTGAATCAATAAAGTAATGAACAGTAACTCCTGTAGCAATTATTGAGTAGTGCCTTCTTACGTAAGGATAAATAATTCAAAATACTGTGCAATACCGTGTGCTACTGTGCAACAACGCGTATTACTGTATTTTAACCACCGGGTATTCCAACAGTGTAAACGGCAACAACTACGCCGTTATTTTTAAACAACTTATATTTGTCGTTTTCTTCCTCCAATCACTTTCCGTTATGGGGCCCACACATGGCTGCGCCGTCGTACGAATATTCCCCGACAGTACGAATATTCCACGACCAAACGAATATTCCCCGACAACAATGAATATTTTATAACCACTTGCTTATTTTGAAATATTTGCGTATTTTACCCATAACTATCCACATTAATCAAATCAACCCTTACTATTCAAAATAATAATTAAAGGAAATTAAATTTCATTTATTAATTATTTGGGGTCTTACAACCTCCCCTCCTTATGAAATTTCGTCCTCGAAATTGACATACGTACCTGGTGTTTTGAAAAGGTGAGGATACCTCGCTTTCATTTCCGTTTCCAACTCCCAGGTCATTTCCTCTATAGCATGATTCCTCAAAACTTTAACTTGTGGTATTACCTTCGTGCGTAGGACATGCTCCTTCCTATCCAAGATCTTGAAAGGTACCTCCTCATATGTTAAATCTTCGGCTATCTCGTCCGGTTCTAACTCAATGACGTGGTTCAGGTCTTTCACATATTTACGAATCACAGATATATGAAAAACATTATGAACACGAGACATACTTGGAGGTAACGCGAGTCTATAGGCTACATTACCTACTCGATCAAGAATTTGAAATGGACCAATAAATCGTGGATTAAGCTTTCCTCTCTTCCCGAATCTTGTAACTCCCTTCCACGGGGCAACACGCAACAATACATGATCCCCAACACTAAATTCTACGTCCTTTCGATGAAGATCCGCATAACTCTTTTGTCGATCTTGTGCCGATTGTATACGTTGTCGAATCGTTTGGATCTTCTCCGTAGTCATACGTACTAACTCGGGTCCCAACAATGTTGTTTCACCCACCTCGTCCCAACATACTGGAGAGCGACACTTTCGTCCATACAATGCTTCAAATGGGGCCACACCAATGCTTGCCTGATAACTGTTGTTGTAGGAGAATTCCACCAATGGTAAATATTTATCCCAACTGCCCTTGAAGTCTAGGACACAGAGTCTTAATAAATCTTCAAGAGTTTGAATAGTTCTCTCTGATTGTCCGTCCGTTTGAGGATGGTATGCCGAACTGAACCGTAACTCCGTACCCATAGCTTTTTGCAAGCTAACCCAAAATCTTGAAGTAAATCTTGGGTCACGATCCGAAACTATGGATACTGGCATGCCATGCAATCTTACAATCTCATTTACGTACATTTGAGCAAGACGTTCAAGGGAATAAGTCTCCCGTATCGGCAAGAAATGAGCAGACTTAGTTAATCTATCAACAATAACCCAAATAGCATTGATGCCTTGAGAAACCGTAGGAAGACCCGTAACGAAATCCATAGTAATGTGTTCCCACTTTCATTTCGGAATCTCAAGTGGTTGCAATGGACCCTTTGGCACTTGATGCTCCGCCTTTACACGTTGACAAGTTAAACACGTTGAAATAAACTTTGCAATCTCTCTCTTCATATTGTTCCACCAAAATGTATGTCGAAGATCACGATACATTTTGGTACTTCCAAGATGAATTGCAAACAGTGTATTGTGTGCCTCCATCATGATCTTGTACTTCAAATCAGAATCATTAGGAACACAAAGTCTGGAGTGGACTCGAAGTATTCCTTCTTCATCAATTCTCGCTTCTGGAATGGCACCTTCTTGTACTTTCGTCTTCATATGCATCAGCTCCGGATCGGTGGCTTGAGCAACCTTAACTTTTTCTATTAAAGTTGGCTCTATGCGTATACTTGACATCATTGCACTCATTCCTGCATATGATCTTCTACTCAATGCGTCAGCTACCACGTTCGCTTTTCCAGGATGGTATTGAATAGTGTGGTCGTAATCTTTCAACAACTCGAGCCAACGTCGTTGCCGCATGTTGAGTTCTTTCTGTGTGAAGAAATATTTGAGGCTTTTATGATCTGAATATATCTCCACTTTCTCCCCGTATAGATAGTGCCTCCAGATCTTTAGCGCGAAAACGACTGCTGCCAACTCTAGATCATGAGTAGGATAATTCCTCTCATACTCTTTAAGTTGTCGCGAGGCATAGGCTATGACTTTCCCACGTTGCATGAGAACACATCCTAACCCTTTGTCCGAAGCATCGCTGTAGATAACAAATCCATCCGAACCAGATGGTATTGTTAGAACAGGTGCCGAAATAAGTCTCCTCTTAAGCTTTTGGAAACTCTTATCGCATTCCTCGCTCCATACAAATTTTGTATCCTTCCGAGTTAGCTGAGTTAATGGAGTAGCAATTCGAGAAAACCCTTCCACGAATATCCGATAATAACCAGCTAAGCCCAAAAAGCTACGTACTTCAGTGACCGACTTCGGTTGCTCCCAACTTTGTATTGCTTCAATCTTTATCGGGTCAACAGATACTCCATTTTTTGACACCACGTGCCCAAGGAATGTTACTTCCTCAAGCCAGAACTCGCATTTCTTCAACTTAGCATATAACTTGTTTTCACGAAGCCTTTGGAGTACCAACTTCAAATGGTGCTCATGATCTTCACGGCTTTTGGAATATATGAGGATGTCATCAATAAAGACAACAACGAATTGATCCAAATAATACTTGAATACTCAGTTCATCATATCCATGAAAGCAGCAGGAGCATTAGTCAATCCAAAAGACACAACTAAGAATTCATAATGCCCATACCGAGTTCTGAAGGCAGTCTTTGGAATATCCTCAGTTCTAATTTTCAGCTGATGATATCCAGAACGAAGATCGATTTTTGAAAAGAATTGTGCTCCTTGCAACTGGTCAAACAAGTCATCAATACGAGGTAGAGGATACCTATTCTTGATGGTGACATGGTTCAATTCCCGATAGTCAATACAAAGTCGCATACTCCCGTCTTTCTTCTTTACGAATAAAACAGGAGCACCCCAAGGAGATGTACTAGGACGAATGAAACCGATGTCCAATAACTCCTGTAGTTGGACTTTTAACTCATGAAGTTCAATAGGAGCCATTCGATATGGGGTTTTAGAAATGGGCTTTGTACCAGGTTCAAGATCAATAAAGAATTCAACTTCACGTTTTGGGGGTAAACCGGGAAGTTCTTCAGGAAATACGTCAGGAAAGTCAATAACAACAGGAATATTATTCAATTTTGACGTGTCTTTATTCAAATCCATAACATGGGCTAAGACAGCTTGACATCCGTTTTTCAATAAACGAATAGCTTTATGATTAGATATGACAGTGATTGATTTCAATGGTTTAGTTGCCTGAATTCGAACAACAGGTTGATTAGGAATATGAAAACTAACAACATTACGAAAACAATCAATTTTGGCATGATGAGTAGTTAACCAATCAATCCCTAAAATCACATCAAAAGCAAGTATCTTTAAAGAGATAAGGTCAACAGGTAAGGTGATGGTGCCAACTTGAATCAAACAAGATTTATAAACAGTGGATGTGATGAAAGTTTCTCCTAACGGAGTTTTCACAGATAAGTCAAAGTCTAATTTCTCCAGAGTCAAGTTTAAACGTTGAGCGCAAGCAGGAGAGATAAATGAATGGGTAGCACCGGTATCAAGTAAGGTATAAACTTCGCAAGAATTTATAAATAGCTTACCCGTGATCACCTCGTTTGGGTTCCTCGTATTTTGACCAGTCACAACAAACGCTCTTCCAGGAACCGTTGACTTTGACTTTTCTGGGACAGCCTTCTGAATCACCGTCCCCGCTGGAATTGGTTTTGCTACCGTACAATCTCGAGCGATATGTCCTTCCTTTCCACAATTATAACATACCTTGAACTGTTGTGGGCAGTTTGGACTGATATGTCCCTCTTTCCCGCACTTATAGCATATAACCGGTGGTCTTTCTCCTCCTTTAGAACCAGTTGCTGCCGGCACTGTCGTCTTCACATGGTCGTTGTTAAATCTCCTCTTTTTAAAATCTCCTCCTGACTCGCTTCTTCTATTTTCATGGCCATGATTACCACCAAAGTGGTTACCATTTTTGTCCGTCTTTTTCTTTCTCCACTGGTTATCGTTATTTTGTTGACTGCTATCTCCGGTATGATCCTGATTATGGTACCTCGGTAGACCGTACTCGTTATCTCGCTCCAATAATTGAGCCTTGTTAACAACATCTGAATAGAGAGAAAATTTATGAGAGATGAGATATTGTCGTATGCCGGGTTTCAAACCTCTCAGAAACATCCGCGTCATACGTTCCTCATTCTCCACCAAATGAGGTGCAAACCTGGATAACTCTGCAAACTTTGCCTCGTACTGAGACACCGTCATGTTATTTTGTTCTAATCTGATGAACTCCACTTCCTTCATATGACGAACACTTTCAGGAAAGTATTTGTCATTAAATAGTTTCTGAAACGTCTTCCAAGACATGCTAAGTGCGGCTGGATGAGTACGCTTCACAGACTCCACCAGTAATCTGCCTCGCCACGGAACATAAAGGTGGCGAATGGAGCATTCTGTTCCTCCGTGCATCCCAAGACATCGAATATCTTGGTAATTTGCTTAACCCATGTCTCCGCCATGATCGGATCTGGCTTTCCCTTAAATTCTGGTGATCCCAACTCTTTGAACTGCTTGGCTGTGACAACCCGTGAATTGTTATCATTTCCTCCTGTATTTTGAACACGAGTCTCCCTCGTCTGATTTTGCATGAACTGCAAAAAGCTTCTAAACATTGCGTCGTTCATCGTCTGATCAGTGGTGTTGTTCACAGGAGGAACATTGCCAGCCTTTTGCACGTTCTCCTCGTTGGTGAGTACAGGCGTCTCCACGGTCTCATTTTCACTATTAATATTCTCAGTCGACATTCTCAAATACTGTCATAAAACAAGGGTTAATTAAGAAAATCAATATATCACATAATATCCCTATATACTGAACAACTAACAAATAAGCTTAGGTAGGACACACTAGCGAAGGATTTACTCGTCTCTGCCCTCCTAGTTCTATTCCCCGATCTCCGCCAGAGATCATATCCCTAAGCTCTGATACCAACTGTGACGCCCCCAAAACAGGTATACATCACTCATTCTGAGTTGTCAAATACATGGTACAAAATTAACTTCAACTTTATTATTACAACATATAACTGTGAGTTTAAATACAGATATTGCCATCTAGACAATATCCACATACAAATAAATCCTCATCATAATTATTGATACATTATTTTATAAAAAATGGTGAGGACTACTAAACAACTCTCTCAAGAACCATCAATTCATACCCCGACTCGTACCCGCTATATTCTCGTCTCCTGAGAAGAAAAATGGAACAAAAAGGAAAAGGGTGAGCTCAACTAGCTCAGTAAAGAATATTATGACTAAGATAATATACAACAAATTATCGTTAGTCTTCAACAGGGAAAAATCTAATAGAATACAATAGACAACAAGTTTTAAATCAATATTCGCAGCGGAAAATATTAATTCATAGAAGAGTTACGTAGAGGATGAAATCTACTAATGTCTATGAATTTAACAGTCCATCAACAGTATTTTTATCCCTGTAACATCAATCAATGCACATCTTGAATCATATATTCATCCTTGCACTACAGGCCAAGGATATTCATTTGTTGGTCATGTTCATCTAAACACATGTTCATCTTTGCACTACGGGCCAAAGATATTCATCAGAAATCATTCATCTTTGCACTACAGGCCAAAGATATTCAATAATAACATCATTTAAGACTGAAGATGATAAAAAAAATATTTTTAAAGAAGCGAATCCAGTGAAACAAAATGACAAGGATTAATGATTAAGGATTCGTACTTTGTTTTATCCATGTCCAAAAATACCTCAAAAATAATCATAGTGGTGTAAAATTCAAGATTGATCAAAACATGGATACAATCAAAGCTAGTATCCACAATAGATATTTTGGACAAAAAGAAAAAAAATAATTTTTCTGTGAATAGTGCCGTATTCGTGAATAGTGTCGTATACGTGAATAGTGTCGTATACGTGAATAGTGTCGTATACGTGAATAGTAACTCCGACACAAAAAGTTCCAAATTTGATAAAAACGTTCACCAATATTTCGGCATAATGATATTGAAGAAAATAATATCATTTAAGAAGAAAATAACATCCCTTACCTCAAAATAGCCGTACTTCTGACTGAATTTCGTTATAGTGCTGACAGAAACTCGCACCGTATAGCAACACTCAAAGTATACTCACAAGGATACGCTCGATAATATAGAGAGAGAAAGAGAGAAAACTTTGTTTCTGGTGTGATTTTCAATTCTAACTTAGCCCTCTATTTATAGGAAAATGTTAGAACGCCAAAGGAGACTAAATTAATAAAATATATTATTATTTATTCAAAATTCTTATCCACATGTTTTGAAAACTCTAGCATGCCTTCTTTGGTCAAAAACATCAGCCACCCATGTGCCAACAACCACAAAAACGTTTTTCTTATATAAAATAATTAAAACTTCAAAAAATCAATTATTTCGGAACTCCGAAACTTTAATAATTCATGATAAATAGCCCTTTTGTCAGAAAATTCGAATCTCGTGACTTTTTATAGGAAATTCAATTTTCAACAACTTTGCAGAAGGAAGTTTTTCCAAATTCCAAACAGAAATTATCCGAAATCCACAAACGAGTGATTTTACAGTCTATAATCAATTTTCGGTCAAGAATTATGTCCACTGACACACAAAACATATGTTAAACATTTAATTCTACAAAAATACTCTTCCTTCTCATATTCTCATATATCCCACATTCATTGTAAAATATCACCGTTAATATATTATTAAAATAATATATTTAAATGAATTATTTTATCAGAAAAAGATAAAATATTAATTTTCAACAATTGTCACATTAAAAATTTTCTTCATCTATATCCACATAAAATAAATATTTTCTTTATCATAATAATAAATAATTAATTATTAAAAATAATATTACAGAATCACAGTACTGACAACCAGGCCGTTCCCAGGATAGAGGGGGCTTTCCAATAAGGATTTCTCCTTACTGGCACGCAATTAGATGACCAAACCTCTCCTTGATAGAACTTTCTAGACATTGCCAATAATGTTATCTGATAATATTATTCAAATAATATGAATTATTGATCTGATAATGGAAAATACTGTGCAATGACAATTATTGAAACAATAATAATATAAATATCAACGCAGCAATTATTGAATTAATAAAGTAATGAACAGTAACTCCTGTAGCAATTATTGAGTAGTGCCTTCTTACGTAAGGATCAATAATTCAAAATACTGTGCAATACCGTGTGCTACTGTGCAACAACGCGTATTACTGTATTTTAACCACCGGGTATTCCAACAGTGTAAACGGTAACAACTACGCCGTTATTTTTAAACAACTTATATTTGTCGTTTTCTTCCTCCAATCGCTTTCCGTTATGGGGCCCACACATGGCTGCGCCGTCGTACGAATATTCCCCGACAGTACGAATATTCCACGACCAAATGAATATTCCCCGACAACAATGAATATTTTATAACCACTTGCTTATTTTGAAATATTTGCGTATTTTACCCATAACTATCCACATTAATCAAATCAACCCTTACTATTCAAAATAATAATTAAAGGAAATTAAATTTCATTTATTAATTATTTGGGGTCTTACAGTCACTGTACTATAGGCCGACTTACAAATGGGTCACTGAACTTTTTTTTTCTTACAGTCAACTCACTGAACTTTAGTTTACTAACAAAAAGTTACAAAAACCGTTAGGTTGACTTAACGGAAGTGATGATGTGGCAGCTGACTTGTCTAAAAAAAAGCATATGTGGCAGTTAGTATGCGACATGACAGTGATGATGTGGATTTGGAGGAAAATTTTTATGAAAAAATGGGAAAAAATATTTTAAAGTATAATATAAATTATAAAAATTAGCCAAAAAAAGAAAATAAATAAATAAAAATAATTATTTTTAATAAAAATTAAAAAAACGCAATTTTTTTATTTTTTATTAAAAAAAATTAAAACGCATTTTTTTTAATAAAAATAATTGGTTTTTTTTATTTTTAATAAAAAAAGTTAAAATGCAGTTTTTTTAATAAAAATAAAAAAATGCAATTTTTTAATAAAAAAAATGTACTTTTTTTAATAATAAAAATGCAGTTTTTTAAAAAAATAGCGTTTTTTAATAAAAGGAAAATGTTGTTTTTTTTAATAATAAAAATGCATTTTTTTAAAAACAGCATTTTTTAAAAAAGGAAAAACATTTTTTTATTTTTTTTAAAAACGCAGTTTTTTAAAAAACTGTAATTTTTTAATAAAAAAACTACATTTTTTTATTTTTATTAAAAAAACTGCATTTTTTTATTTTTATTAAAAAAAATGCATTTTTTTATTTTTATTAAAAATATTTATTTTTATTAAAAAAACTGCGTTTTAAATTTTTTTTAATAAAAATAAAAAAAACCAATTAATTTTATTAAAAAAATGCGTTTTAATTTTTTTTAATTAAAAAAATGCATTTTTTAATTTTTATTGAAATTAATTATTTTTATTTATTTATTTATTTTCTTATTTTTGGCTAATTTTTATAATTTATATTATACTTTAAAATATTTTTTTCTATTTTTTCATAAAAATTTTCCTCCAAATCAACATCATCACTGTCACGTCGCATACTAACTGCCATATATACTTTTTTTAGACAAGTCAGCTGCCATAACATCACTTACGTTAAGTCAACCTTGGCTTAACGGTTTTTTTAACTTTTTGTTAGTAAATTAAAGTTCAGTGAGTTAACTGTAAGAAAAAAAAGTTCAGTGACCCATTTGTAAGTCGACCTATAGTACAGTGACCTAGAAAGCATTTAACCCTCTTAGAATCCTATCTTATTAGAATCTTATTTTATCATAGAATCTTATCTTATCTTAGAATCTTATCGTATCGTATCATATCTTATATTATCTTATCTGCGTACTTTTTTCAATCTCATAACTTGTTGCGACTCGAAATGGATCCAAAGTCATTTTCTTACTTTCATTACGTACTCGGATTTCAGTGTTACCCAACATTCTTATGAAACTTCACTAATTATGGTTCATTAACTTACTTTCTAGATTTCGTTCGTATTTTACGAAATTTCGCCATAACTTATATAATAAATGAATGATAATTATATAATAGTATAATTATATTAACATACTTTACCCCTCAAATCCATCACTAAATCTGAATCCCACTACGTTCTTACAACCTCCTTTTCTTTTCAAACAGACTACTACTCTTGTCAAACCTATGCATGTTCTCAAACAATATTAAAAAAATATCGATAAATAGTACCTCATGTTCCAAGAGAAGTAAATTCTTCTAAATTTAGCAAGTTTGCTTAAATCAATGCAACCTAGAAAATATTTTGAAAATCTTGTTCAAACTTAAATCGCATTAGTACCATTCAAACATAGCAAACAAGAATTTATAATTTCAAGAATTTGAATCTCATATCTTGTACCCATCTCCAGCTTACATAGTTGTGAGTTGTACGTTACAAAAATTCACAACAAAATTATATCTCAACTAAAGTATAAAATAAACTAGAATATGTACAACACAACAAATACACTAAATAGGTGCACGAGAGAAATCATTCAAAATTCATATCACAATAAGCCTAATACAATATTTAATAATAACCACCAACAAAGCTGACATTCAAGCAGGACCAATCAAAAAAATTATTATATTCTAAACAAAGTTTAGACTTGCACATTATTCATATATTGGTCCACCAATAAATTAATCATTAAACATATGTTAAACATATTTTTAATACATTATCATAATTTATAATATAATAATAATAATATAATATTATAATATAATTATAACAAAACACTACTATAAAATAGACTAAATAAAAAATAAACAAAAAACTCATTCAGAAATGTGTAAGCGTAAAATTATATCTCAACAAAAATATAAAATAAACTAGAATAGTAAGTACTAATTAAACAAATACATAAAAATAGATGCACGAAAAAAACTCATTTAAAATTCATATCACAAAGCATCACATTCAAGATCAATAAAAAAAATTATTCTATTCCAAACAAAGTTTAAAATTACACATTATTCATATGTTGCTCGATCAACCCATAAAATAATCATTATTATATGTAACATACTTTTTACAATATATAATATATAATACATAATATAATATATAAGATATAATATATAATGTGTATGTATATATACATATGTATATTATGTATATAATATAATAGATATATAGACATATATGTATACATACAATTTATAATTTCAATAATACCTTTGCTATTGAAATTTCTTCAAGCTTGCAAATACCAACAGTGATCCAATTTCATGAAGCTATATCTCATATCTTTTACCCTTCTTCAACTTACATAGTTGTGACACTACTAAAAAAATGGTCATTTGTGATGGCCAAAATCCATCACAAAAAGTAGAAAACCATCACGAAAGGTTTATGTGATGGCTTTAAGCATCACAATGGTCGTTTTGTATACGCCCATCGTGAAAGGTTTTACGTGATGATTTTGACAATCACGCAAACGCTTAGTGCTTTTGTGATTATTAATACAATTACATTAACACGTAATCTATTGTGATTGTCAAAGTCATCACAAAAAAAATAAGACTTTAGGGATCAAATGTAAGAACGTAAATCTCTATTTACGTATAATTTATTTCACTGTATTAATTGTATCTATATTAATTGTATCAAATGATACTTATAGGATTCGAACCCTCTCCCATTTGCAAACTAAATAACGAGTATTACCACTACACCAAAGTCCACATCATGATTATAATTTTAAAATAAAATATTAAAGGAAACATATGTGAGTTGACTTACTAAACAAAATTACTTACATATAAGATTTGGTGATTGCATTGGCAGTCACAAATACTCTATGATGATGGTAAAATTAGTCATCACTAAGAGTCATCATATATTTTATTGTTTTGTGATGGCTTAAAAATTCTATCACAAAATACCTTCTTTTTGTAATTGCAAATAAAAGTCGTCACAAAAATCTATCTTTTTTAATGATTGTCACGACCGTCATAAAATATTGTTTTGATTATTTCTTACATCAAAGTATTAGTGATAGTTTAAATGCAATCACGAAAAAGGTATATCTATAAGTGATGACTTAGTGCGTCACAAAAAGAAAATTTATTTTGCGTGAAAAAATTGGTGTGATTGACATGACCATCACAATTATAATACATTGATGGCAAGATTAGTCATCACTAAGAGCCATCATATATACTATTATTTTGTGATTGCTTAAAAAATCCATCACAAATTACTATCTTTTGTGATTGTTTTTAAAAACTGTCACAAAATTCCGTCACGTATTCTTGTTTTTCTAGTAGTGTGAGTAGTACATTATAAAAATTTACTCAATCTTTTCAAGCCACACTTTATGCCTTATATTTATATTAAGTTCTACAATACAAAATTTTCGCTTGACACAACCATATAGACATACAAAAAGATATCAATACATATTCAAAAATGTGCCCCAAGCCTAAAATTATATATCAACAAAAGTATAAAATAAACTAGAATATTAAGTCTAGTACAACAAATACACTAAATAGATACACAAAAGAACTCATTCAAAAATCTATATCACAATAAGCCTAAAACATTATTCTTGGTAGTTTAATCAATAACCACCAACAAAGTATCACATTCAAGCATGACCAATCAAAAAAATTATTAAATTTCAAACGAAGTTTAGAATTACATATTACTCATATATTGGTCAACCCATAAACCAATCCTTAAACATATGTAACATAATTTATTCAATATATACATAAAGATATAATATATAATATATAAGATATAGGTTGAGCTATATGCACAATTTTCATGCATGTAAATGTGATAGAACATACATTTTTTATGGCATAGCTTATAATTGAGCCTAATACACGTTTGTTTGTTTAATTATGGATCCTTCACCCTTATTTAATTTGTTATCTCTCAAGAGTCCTTCATTCACTATATAAATTAATCTAGAAGACCGAGGTTATCTCCAAAGTCCAGGCTTTTGTGTGGTCCATTGCTCTAGATAGGAGGTTTCATACCAATAGATTGTTACAGCAAGCAGGCTCATGAAATTCAGCCTAACTCTAACTCTCTAAGATGGCAGGATTTTGCTGCACTCCAGCATGCTTGTGGTCATTCAGGTAATATGGTTTGCAAAGGAATGCTTAAGTTCAAAGTGTCACTTCAATCTAAGCATCAAATGCTAGTTTAGTGCTTTAAAAGCATTGCAATCTCTAATATTCAAATGAACCAAAAGCTTGTCCTTAATCGAGGTTTCATGTTTCCCTCTTTCCTAGTTAGGACTATTATTTCTCTCTCCGCTCTGAGCTTCTTCAATTCTAGATTAACAATTAAACAACTCTCTCTCTTCACAAAGATCTGAAATAGATTAATATTTAACAGATTAATTAATTTGCATTCAGTTTGAACAAGAAAATTATATTTACACCATTTGAAGTAAAACCAGAAACAAAAAAACCTAGGTGCTCCTGAACATACATACTCCATCCGCATGCTCAAAGACAAAGTATATTAGACAAACACAGGCACAGAAATATGATATGTGGAACAATTTACCAAAGATTAATACAAGTCAACAACTGGAAATTCATCACCAAGTTTAAAAAAATAGTATTTCAAGTATAAAAAAATTGAACAAACAATTCTTATCACGCTTTATTGAAGGAAACATAAAAAAAGAAACAGTAGTTCCAAAGAACAATACAAACTAGGCTAAATAGCTGTGCTTCCAAAATGTCTTTGCAACAAACTAAAAAAATCCACTCTTACACTAAAAAAATTCTAATAATAAAAACCCACACAACTTCAATAAGTATAATAATATCTTAAAAATGTCTTTGCAACAAAACTTTGAAATAAGTAAAAGACATTTGAAGAGTAATTTCAAGAAACGGATGAAGAAATCAATTTTCAAGCAATTTTAAATATAAATAAGCAAAACCTCCAAGCCTGTCCGAATCAAGATGTCTCCATTTAGATTCCAACCACTTTCTAAACAAACTTATGTGAAAGGTGTAAAAGTTTTATACACTTTCAAACTTCCTTTTTCTGGACTCCACCCTATATTTATTTATTTTCCAAAACAAGGCAAAGTGGAAAGTGGCAAGTGGTAACATTAGGAGTATAATTCTTAATTTCTTACTCAAAATAAAAAGAGAACTTTGAGATGGTGATTTTAAAAGTAGGCAATTTGAGACATTGTAAAAGTGAAACTGAAATCTCATTTTGGGACAATATGCATATAAAATAATTTATAGAATAGTGGACATGGACTCGCAAGCAGTCTTACGTTGGAGATGGTCGACCATTTGCTTCATTATGAGGTTCCCAAGGAGTTTATGGACAGTTGTTTTCCCGCAATGTTGCATCTATTGGTGATCATGACAAGATCAATGAGTGAGATGTGGCGACTGACAATTTTGAAGGAACAGACCTGCTATTTTGATAGAACAAAACTGCTATTTTGAAGGAAGAGTGTCTTTTGGAATCATAAGGTGTTTTCAAGATCCATTGTGCCTTTTGAGGGTTTTAATGGGAGAGTTCGCTCTAGGAACTTTTAAAACTAGAGCGACTTTTATTAAAACTATATCCTTTTGTATTACTGTGCTTGTACTTGGGGAACACCACCTTTAGCGTTTCTAGTTGGTTTTATGTACTTGGCAAAAAACAAGGTCGCAAATAATGCATAAAGCAAGAGGGTTGACAAAGACAAACCATTAGAAATAAGTGACGTGCCAAATAATGCATAAAGCAAGAGGGTTGACAAAGACAAACCATCAGAAATAATTAAGAATATTTGGATAAGGTTCAAAAATGTCCCTAACATTTTTCCTAATGTCTACCGAGCATCTTATACTTTTTTTGTCTAAAAATACACTTAACGTTATAATTTTTGAGTCATTCGTGCCCCTGCCATTAACAGCTGTGCCAACTAGACTAACATCAGTCCAAATTGATTACGTGGCAGCCACATGGACATACTAAAAATACTAATTAAAAAATACTAAATACTAATTAAAAAAAATACTAAAATACTAATAAAAAAAATACTAAAATACTAATTTAAAAAAATACTAAAATACTAAAAAAAATTAAAAAAATACTAAAATTCAAATTATTTTGTTAATTAAAAAATACTAAAATACTAAAATACTAAAATTATTTTACTAAATATTAGTATTATATATTTTTTTTCTATTACTAACTTTTTTTTTTACTAAAATACGAATATATTTAGTATTATATTTTACTAAAATACGAATTTACTAAAATTTAACGTTAAATTTTTTTCAATTACTAAATTTTTTTTATTACTAAAATACGAATATATTTAGTATTATATTTTACTAAAATATGAATTTACTAAAATTTAACATAATTTTTTTTTCAATTACTAAAATACGAATATATTAACGTTATATTAATAGTAATTGAAAAAAAAATTAACGTTAAATTTAAGTAAATTCATATTTTAGTCAAATATAATACTAAATATATTAGTATTTTAGTAAAAAAAATAGTAATTGAAAAAAATTTAACGTTAAGTTTTAGTAAATTCTTATTTTAGTAAAATATAATACTAAATAAATTCGTATTTTAGTAAAAAAAAAAGTTAGTAATAGAAAAAAAAATTACGTTAAATTTTAGTAAATTTGTATCTTAGTAAAATATAATACTAAATATTTAGTAAAATTTGATATGTTATACTAATATTTAGTAAAAAGTAAAAAGTATATAATACTAATATTTTGTAAAATAATTTTAGTATTTTTTTAATTAACAAAATAATTTGAATTTTAGTATTTTTAATTTTTTTTTAGTATTTTAGTATATTTTTTAATTAGTATTTTTAGTATGTCCATGTGGCTGCCACGTAATTAATTTGGATGGATGTTAGTCTAGTTGGCACGGCAGGGGTACGAATGACCCAAAAATTATAACGTTAAGGGTATTTTTGGACAAAAAAAGTATAGAGTGCTCGGTAGACATTGGAAAAAATATCAAGAATATTTTTAGACCTTATCGGTAAGAATATTTGTTAAAAAGGGTAATGCCAACTGTTAATCAAAATTGGGAACTTTGCCCTTGCATTGCATCTCTCGTGGAAGAAGCTTCATCGTCAAGAAGTATGTAGTCCACCTCATCTTTATAAATACGTTCATTCATCTTCCATACTTTGAAAAGCCTTATAAAAAAAACAAATTTAAAATATGCACAACTTTCATGCATGTAAATGTGACATCACATCCATCTTTTTGATGGCATAGCTTATAATTGAGCCTAATACATGCTATATTGTATTCAGACTGTTTCATTATGGATCCTTCACGCTTTTTTGTTTTTAACTCTCAAGAAGACTTCCATTCACTATATAACCTCATGTTATATAACCCAAGTCCAGGATTTTGTGTTGTCCAATGTGTAATTTTTCCTCATACCTGAACCATACCCCCCCCCCCCCCCCCCCTCCTCTTTCTCAAATTAAATCCTCTAAATTACTTTTGTACAATTATTTTTAATATAAAATCAAACAACATGCAATATTTCTCATCTAACAAGGAGGTGTATTTCAAATGTACATATAATTAAAAATATGTATAAGTGGGTCGGGGGGGGGGGGGGGTATCCCATCAGTGATCCTAACTTTATAGTTTAAAAAATGGAACAATTACATATTCTATTACATTTTTAAAAATAATTACAACAATAATGCCCTCATAAAAATTTTACACAACTAATACACTTCCATATTTATTCACAATACTAGTGCAATACTTAATTACAAAAAGTGTAATTTTATCCCTTTAATTATGCACACGATTTTCTCCCCCATCTCTCCCACAATTTTCTCCCCATCTCTCCCACTCCATTTCTGTTTCCCTTCTTCTCCTCCCTCCCTCCTCCTGTCCAATCCCTCCCCACCCTCACGCCTCCTCCCGCCTCCCGCCTCCACCCTCCACCCCCTCCCGCCACTCCCTCCCCACCCCCTCCCTCTCCTCCCACCCCTTTCTCCTCCTACTGCCGCCCCCCTCCTCCCGCCCCTCCCCCCGCCCCTCCCCCTCCCCCTCCCCCTTCTTCCTCCCTTTGCCTTCCCCCTCCTCCCGCCCCCGCCCCCGCCCCCGCCCCCGCTTCAGCCTCACCACCTCCCCTCCCTCCGCCTCCCCTTCCTCCCGCATCCCCCTCCTCACGCCTCCCTTTCTCCTCCCCCTCTTCCCGCCCCCCTTTCTCCTCCACCCTTCTCTCCCCCACCCCACCCCCACACCCACACCCCACCCCATCCTCCTCCCGCCCCTCCCTCTCCTCGATCCCTCCGCCTCCCACAACCACCGGTCCATTCTTTATTTTCACCGATAACGAAATCTTCCGATAAGGTAATCAATTTAATTTTATTAGGTTACTAATTTATTTTGGATGTGATGCAGTTGGTAATCAAACTTCATGTAGTTGGTTACCAAATCATTTGATAAGGTAACCAATTCAGTTTTATTAGCTTACTAATATATTTTGAATGTGATGCAGTTGGTAACCAAAATTTATCCGGTTGGTTACTAGACCTTCCGATAAGGTAACTAATTTAATTTTATTAGGTTACTAATTTATTTTGGATGTGATGCAGTTGGTAACCAAATTTCTTATAGTTGGTTATCAAACCATTTGATAAGGTAACCAATTCATTTTTATTTGATTACCAATTTTATTTTAAATGTGATGCAGTTACTAGTCAAAATTCGTATAAAGGTAACCATTTCAATTTTTATGGGTAACCAAATCGTCAAAAGAAAATCAGAATAGCAACTCCGGCGGCGGTGGCGGCGAGAGAGGAGGATGATGAACATTAGCTCCTTCATAATTTTTTATTTTTAATTTTCTCATTTTGATTTGAATTTTGAAATATGGATTTGAAATTGTTGTTAGAGACAAGATTTGAATTTGAATTTGAATTATTAGTTATCCTTGATTTTAGGTTTCTTTATTAATGTGAATTGTACTATTTTTGTAATATGAGTCCTAACTACGCTCTTTTTGTAATTATTTAGTTGATGCACTTTTTTGTAATTATTTTTTATTTGTTGTATAATTATGTAAAGGACCCAAAAATGGAAACAATCGCAGACTGTCCAATGGGCTTTAAAAATCATGGAACCAGGTCTAGTCTATTCTTTTACTAAAACCCAACTTATTCAACTTTGGCATACACGACTACATATCAATTTTAATTGTTAATTGAATTTTTTTTATTACAAAAACATTTTTATACTAAAAAAAATATTTCAAAATGGTCATTGCTTAACATTATGTCCAAAAAAATGAATGAAAGTGTTGATTAGACTAACGGTTAATATGTATTAATTATGTGGCAAGTGATATGGATCGGGTTAATTAATATTTTTGGTCATTATACTAGGAACCGATCTGATTAGACCATAGTTCATTTTAATTATGTACCATATCTGATTCATAGTAAGCATCAATTTTCTTTTAGTATTTTTTGCACATTGCGATGCGTCGAAAACACCTATTTACATTATCTTTCAATTACAGTAATAGTTGAACTATAATGTACAAATATTTTCAGAATAGAAAAACAGACTTAAATTATAAGTATAACTATTTTTGTTATGTCTTGAAATCTGTTGTGCCAAAAAACACTTAAAATTTCAGAAAAAGCTGATGTAATTGCTAAGGGGTTTCTTCTGCTGCTGGATATTAAAAAGTGTTTACATATTTTCATCTATTACATCCTCTACTGCAGTTACTTCAAAGGCGATACTCATACTAAGTACTGGCCAAGTAATTCCTGTCTAACTATTATGTTCTTTGTAGAGTCTCAAGAGATAATTTCAAGTGGTTGGCCAGGCTTGATTTCTATTCATCTAGAGGTTTGACTCTGCTGCTTTCTCTTGCGTTTCTTATTGAAGTAGTTGCATCCACCTGCTTCACAAGGATTTCAGAAGTACAATATGTAAATGTATTACTTTTTGATTTTATTATTTGTTCTGGAATTGGGCTTGTTTTGCAAGTTCATTCCTGCTTTTTGAATATATAATTTCATCTTTCCATTTTATTGAGTGGCATTGTAACTGGTGGTTTCAAAACTTGTCCTTCCTAACCAAAGGAGTAACTCTGGTCGAGCCTTGGTGACCCATATGATGTTTGCTCGTCTCTTCTCAGAAACTCAGAAAGATTAATGAATTGTGGAGAGCCTTGTTGAACAGATTAGTGTCTAGCAACTGTAAGCAGTATGGCCTAGTATGAAAGGTATTCTGGTGCTGTGGATGTGTACTTGTTAGATAACATCGATTCAGGAATCAGAATTCTATTTAATATAATTGCTGCTGATTACCAGATTTAAATAACTACAAGAATCCTTGCTACTGCATAATTGACTGGGAAATTGATTACCAAGAATATTACATGAAGCCTACCAAGGCTTAAGATTCTATCATATGGCCAAGGCAGAACAGCTTCCCAGTACCCTGTAGTTTTTTTAAGCCCATATAGGGCAGCTGCAGGCTATCAATATAGCTAAGCATGCCATGCAAACTGCAAAGGCACACCGGCTTGAAGGAACCCTCCGTGGAATCGAGACCAACAAAATCTGTAACTGAAGTTCTTGGAAAGCTGCAAAAAAGGTGATAGGAAGCACAGGAGTAACTCTATCACCAAGAATGGTTTATTCTGACACATGTAGTAGCTGAACATGCAAATAAGGTTTCCCTTTAAACCAAAAAGGCTCCAAACTGGAGAGCCATCCGGTGACTTAAGAGAATACATATTGTTTGAGGAAGAGCTTGTCACTTCCTCTGTCCATGAAACACCCCATATAGCAGAATTTGAAAGTTTACATCCCATTTGAGCACAAGAAAGGAACATGGTGGTTAATTTGTCAACTAGTCTTCCAGTCGTGTTGGGCAGCACAAAGCGAGGACTCGAGTTGGGGCCTGTTGCTAAGTCAAGTGCCTTGGCTGCTAGGCGTGTCAAGTTGTCACCAAGGTAACGTCTTGGACGTCTAGTGGCCAAGTCGCTGGACTTAGCAGCAGGTCCATTTTTTTTAAAAGCCCAAAACCCATGAGTCCAACCCATCTAATTAAAAGAAAGAAAGGAAGAGGGATTAGCACTAAAACTATAGCCCTAACAATCGCGACCACTGCCAATCGACTGCAAATTAGTAAGAAAGTAAGGGAAAGAAGGAACTATGATCTTCACTTTGGAGACTGTGATTGCTCTATTAAAATACTTTAGTTGAAACTCACAGGGATTAAATTCTAAGCTTTCATATGGATTAATTTTTAGCCTACCCCAATTAGTTTGGAATAGAAGGCATTGTTGATTTGAGTTGTGTACTCTTCATTCTGTTAGTACAAATAGCAAGGCAATCCCATGCTTTATTCGTTTGGCCATTTCATTCCCATTGTGTACTCATTGTTAGCTTATTGCCATTTAAATTAATTTTATTGATACCACATGTATTCTTCGTCAATAGCAATTGGGTGAGTTTCCCTTCTATTATGCTTATTAACCATTTGCAGCCACATACATGTCATACACCCAGTAATTTTTCTAATGAATCTTTTGCCTTCAGAGCTCTCACCCGTTTTACATGTGCTCATCTTGATATATAGGACTGTGGAAAAGTAACAGCAAATGGTATTGCTGCACTTTTTGGCTGTCAAGCCCTTGAAGATCTCTTACTGCGTCATAATGTGAGCATTCTATAACTGGTTTTTCTTGTGCTTGCTTTTTTATGTGACGGTGAGGAGTATAAATGAAGAATAATGATCTAATACTAATAATATGATTTCCATTAGGTTCATATTGCAAATAATTAATTGGTATTCTGTTTAGCAGACAGCCTCAGTGTTTTTTAGAAGTTGCTTCAGCTTAGTAGTTTTAAAACCTTGGAGTAGCGAACATTGTATGCAACTGTTGTGGAAGTTGCTTAACATAGAATTTGGAGAGGTAATGGTTGCTTTGACATCACTTGGGGAAGCCAGTACCATAATTAGTATGCTAACTGCAATTGGGCAAATGAACTTTTTGATAAAAGCACTCGTACCTTATTAAAAGTTGTGGGATGGATATATAAAACCTTTATGATGGTTATTACTTAACTAACGCGGCTAAGTTCAGGAAAACTTCAACTCCACAACTACTAGTCTCCGATATCTATCCTTAAACTCTGCATATTAAGTTCTGAACTTGCAGTTTTTATTCTGCCCTCAAATTTAATAGTCAAATGCAGGGACATGGAATTCAGAGGAACTTTATTCTTGATGCTGCTTCAAAAGTAAGTTATGAATGTCTGCTTAACAATGTTTTGCTCTTTCAAAGGAAATCCATGTATGTAAGGATTTGCAATTTATGATGAGTGTAGATGCCAATGCTTCGGAAAGTATCCCTTGATTTGTGTGATGCAAAGGATGGAGACTTCGACATTCCAGAAGTAAGTTATAAGACCTATTTGATGATCTTGGTTTGGATGAAGTCCACTTTGAAAATATATTTTAGAGTTTCTGCTCCTCTAAAAGGCTAAAAGCTTGGTTCTGGTGTTCAGCCTCTCCTACGGGGCAATCTAAATGTTATGTTGCGTTTAGAAGTGGAATAGCTTTTGACTTGAAAATAAGTAACTCATCCTTTAAAAATATTGAATATACATTTAAGATACATAGAGGGAGAGAGAGTATGGTACAAACCACTTCAAAGAAGCAACTGCAGGGATTTAATTAATTTGTTGAGGAAAAAGAGATGAGATAGAATCAAAGTTCTTTACCAAAAATATCGTTGAAGCTGAGGCTCATGGACACACTTTGAGGGCAGAATCTCTCCTTAACTTCCAAGTAGAATTTTGTAACAGTTACTCTCTTAAAAAAGCTCGGTCAAAGTATAATGCATTCTTCTAGAAAGTTTAAAAAAGGAAAATGATAAAAACCAGCAACAGAAATAATGGTGACCATTCCAAACAAGCCTGTAGATACAATGGAGTGTTTTTTCATCTGATTTATGTTGTATCCTATTTTGCCAATGGTTCTAACCCAGTGGAGACTTCCCCCAGGTAAGGTTCTGACTTTTATGTATCTGTTTCAGTTTGCTGACAGGTACTTCTTGAGTATTGTGAAAATTGCAAGATGTAAGCCTGAAAGATGCTCTTTGGACCTCCAACAGTTGGAGTCTCAAAGAACACCAGTGCATAAAGAGACGTTAGTAATGGTATGGGACAGCAAAAATCTCAGCAGAACACTAGTCAAGGAAAGAGTGTAGCATTTAAAAGATGAATGAAGTTGCTCTACATTGAACTATAAATTTTTATGAGCTAAGGCAAGTCTTTATAATTTGTCTATTTTAAAAGCATCGCGGATAAGGATATGCGAGTGCTTGAACCATGGATCTGGTGTTAATGGGGAATTGTCTTCTGGAGCTTGAATCACTTTAAAAATTTCATGTAAAGTGCAACATGATTACATGAAGCTGTTTTAGATTGTTGATAAAATCTTCATACACAGTTTGTGATGTATAATAACATACTTAATTTAATGTTGTGGTGAAAAATATAAAGCAAATGCTACAATTTTGTTAACACTGTTCAATGTCAATTGTACATTGTTGCTAAATTTCCTTCCAGGTATGGTGCTCTTTTGTTAGTGATTGGTTTACGATTCTCCATACCTTGTTTTGGCATGGTTTTTGACTTGATAGCATACTAGATTTTGTGTTTGTAATTGTAATTATAATAATCATTTTCATAGTTTTTTTTTTCAATTCTCAATCACGAGTTGTTCCCAAAATAAGTGTCATTTGGCTTTTTGAAGTTAGTTTGTGAGCTTTTCAAATTTAAAATTGATATAAACAAGTTTGACTAAGTAGTACTAAAAATTGTACAAGAGACTTAAATTGATTTAAGAAAGCCAAAATTGTGCTTTTATTTTGAAGCATACTTGTCTACACTCGGATTCTGATGAAAAACTTGAATTTGTTCTATATTCAAGAATGGAAAAGAAAACTAGGATATATTCTTAAGTAAATTTGGCGGTATGGGGATTGGATTAATTGAGGAAATTAACTAGCTAGCAATAGCAATAGCAATAGCATGCATATCTATTCATAAAGAGAAAACTAGAGTCTCGAATGGATGCAATCCATCAAAGGAGGGTGTGGGTCTCGGCTGCAGTGACTTCACCATGCTACTTTTCTTGACTGCGTCATCGCAAACTTCCACATGTTTAGAAACTGGCTTGACATGCTTATTCTTCTTCCTCGTAACAAACAAGGGAGGTACAAGCACACCCAAGTCATCACCAAAATAGTCACCAGAGATGGCGTTTGCACTTAATGAACTGAAAAGAGACATCCTTAATATATAGTTGTTGAATTCAACACCATGCACACGCAGACTAACACTAAACAAAGCCTGCAAGAGAGTTTTGTTGTTATTCGATGTGATGGTAATTAACCTCCCCATGCAAGATACATCTATATATATATAGATAGATAGAGAGAGAGAGAACCCCGAATCCTATCCAATTGGGGATTGGATTGGGGAATTAAGGATCCTGGCTTTAAGGCTTGTTTTAGAAACTTGGCCGAATCCTAGATGGAGATGGAACTTGTAATTTCTTAAATTTTATTTCTCCAATTATTTTAGGCTATAAATTATTATTGTCGTTTTCTTTTCTCGGTAATTACTCTTTTACTCGTTTTCCTTTTAACACAAGAGTCTCTTGTCTTGGCTAAAATTCCTGCCCAAGGTTATGTTAGAGACTTGATCCATCTAATCCATAAACAAATTGCTTCAGCCACACCCCAATGTTTTTTCATATGTATTTTTCCTAAAATTATAAATGTCAATAAATAAAATATTATATTTGGGAATGTTGTCTCAACTTTTTGATCTCAAATTAATAATGCGAGATTAAATTTTTTAATAATACTTTATGATATAAGAACTAATCAGTTATTTTTATTGCTCTCCTTTTATAAAATAGATAGATATTGATACTCAACTATTTATGTTAATACATATATAAAAGAAGTTAGGAGGATATATATATATAGTTTTATAGTTTTATGTTTTTGCTACCAAAAAATTCTAAATAGATTTAATGTTTTAGAAAAATATAATAAATAATTTTTCATTTTGTTGTATATGCATATATCATTTTTATGCGATTTGTTTAACTTTTTAAAACTAATAGATTTTATTATTTAAAATTGAATTAATTCAGTTCAATTTTGTATTTAAATACCAAATTAACTCCAAAAAAAGTCAAACTTAATTAATATTACTAATTCTTGACGTCCTAAAATATTTAATAATATTATGGTGACTAAAGATTTGTAACAAAAAGGAAATACAAAATGATGTGTGTGATTTTAGTTGGTTAGAATTATTTGATATATCCATGTGATCATCTACTTAATTATATTTTGACACATCATTTTATAAATTAATTTACAAGGTAGCAATTCTCGAAATATTTACGACAATAAAGCACTCAAAACCTTGAATGGAAGTGGGCCGGTTCAGCTTAACTGGAATATAATAGGATTAATTACATATATTAGTACATTTTTAAAAATAATTACAAAAATAAAACACCTATAAAATAATTACAAAATATTACATTTTTTTAATTTTATTTACAATATTACTATAATTATGTGTCCTTAATTAAAGGGATGAATAATATTAATGGGGCATATTTTTTAAAATGCGTGATAACCTCCGTGTATTGTCTGTTTAGGACTCTTCGTTTTCGTATACTACCCTTTACACGCTGAAACCCTCTTTTCTATCTCCTTTCGTGTTTCAACATTCTCCATTGATCGTTATCGAAGTTAGCAATTTCGTTCTCTTCAGCATCATTTCTACTTGTTTTCGTGATTACTCAGTGTTCATTGAAACCTCTTATCTCTTTCATTCATGTTTCAGTATTCTCCATTGTTTGTTATCGAAGTTCATAGCCATTTTGTTTTCGTTCTGTGTTCGTCACCATCGTTGTTATCTGTTTTAGTGATTACACAGTGTTCCAGTTGGTTTATTATTTTTCGGTATCGATTCTGGTTGTGTATATTTTCAGGTCAGTTATTTTGAAATAATTTAACGTATTATATATATTAATGTAGTTTATCAGTCGAATGTAGTATTGATTGTTGTGTGGGTTTGTGTTATTTTTTATGTTATGTATAGAATGGTTGATACAAAGAAGAAGGATGGGAAGAGGAAGAGAATATCGGAGCGTGAGTCTGTCAAGGACGTGAAGAAGTTTGGTGTGGATATGAAGGGGAAGGAAAATGATGTATGTAGGAAATTGAGTAAGAATGAAAATAGGCTGGTGATACACAGTGATATCAAGCATTCTCAAGTGCAGTTAGATTCTGAGCTTGACATTCCTGTAGTTAAGGCCAAATGTCAAGTGCTTATCCAGAATATAATTCCAACACAGAGAAATTTAAAGGTGTGTTATTTTTAATTTTCTTATGGTTACCATTTTATAATTATTTGGTTACTTATTAGTATGTATTTGGGTACTGTAAACTTTTAATGATTTGGTTACTTATTAGTATGTATTTGGTTACTGTGATATTATATTACTGTGTTACTTTTATGGGTTGGTTACTTATTAGTATGTATTTGGTTACTGTGAATTTTTATTAGTATGTATTTGGTTACTGTAAAATAATAATTATTTGGTTACTTATTTTTATGTATTTGGTTACTGTAAACTTTTAATGTTTTGGTTACTTATTAGTATGTTTGTGGTTACTGTGATTTTATAGTTTGGTTATTGTTATATCAGATTTTGGTTACTGTCATATTACAGTTTGGTTACTGTTTTGTATTTTTTATGCTTAATATGTTTTTGTCTAGTATACATGTTTTAATAAATTGAGTTTAGTGTATAGGTTGTTTATGTATTGGTTACCATTAAAAGATGGTTTGGGTATCATCATAGAATTATTTGGTTACTTGTTAGTATGTATTTGGTTACTGGATTGTGTGTATAACACTATTTTTTGAATAAATTTTATTATACTGGTTACGAATAACTGTTCAATTCTGGTTTTTATTTGTATATAATATCTAAATAAGTATTATTCAGTAACGAATATAATGTTAATCAGTAACCAACTCAGCATTAATTAGTAAACATATACATATAAATGTTCAAACATAGGAAACTATATACATATAATTATTAGACGTATACCAATATATTGTTACATAGTAAACTATGAAGCATTACATAGTAACTAATAAATCAGTATATAATATGATGTTACAAAGTAACCAATATATCATTAGACAGTAGCCAACATATTGTCATATAGTAACCAATAAAACATTAGGCAATACAATGTTACAAAGTAACCAAAACATCATTTTTCGGTAACTAACATATTGTCATACATTAACCAAGCTAGTATTTGATAGTATCCAAGACAACATTGAACAATATATTGTTATACAGTAACCAAAACAACAGTAGGAAGTCACCAAAAGTTGCAATAGACATTAATGTTTTTTGTAGTAACCATTTTAAGTGGGAAAAAAACTTAAGAAAGGTAATCAATATATGAATACCGTAGTAACCACAGGTAACTATAGGCATACACAGTGATATCAAGCATTCTCAAGTGCAGTTAGATTCTGAGCTTGACATTCCTGTAGTTAAGGCCAAAGGTCAAGTGCTTATCCAGAATATAATTCCAACACAGAGAAATTATTAGTATGTATTTGGTTACTGTGATATTATATTACTGTGTTACTTTTATGGGTTGGTTACTTAGTAGTATGTATTTGGTTACTGTGAATTTTTATTAGTATGTATTTGGTTATTGTAAAATAATAATTATTTGGTTACTTATTTTTACGTATTTGGTTACTATAAACTTTTAATGTTTTGGTTACTTATTAGTATATTTGTGGTTACTGTGATTTTATAGTTTGGTTACTGTTATATCAGATTTTGGTTACTGTCATATTACAGTTTGGTTACTATTTTGTATTTTGTATGATTAATATGTTTTTGCCTAGTATACATGTTTTAATAAATTGAGTTTAGTGTATAGGTTGTTTATGTATTGGTTATACTGGTTACGATTAACTGTTCAATTCTGGTTTTGTGTATTTACAGTTATGGGATCTTTACTACGAGGAATGCAACAGAAAATTCACTGGAAAAGTAATATATTGGTGTGACATGGAAGTCCCCATAATTATTGCCAAGAAATTGAATGAAAGTCAACTGGAGAAGTTTAGGGCAACATGTTTTGGAAATTTTTTGGAGTTTGGTGAGCATCAAATGTATTCACAGATTATTCACCATGCTCTTGTAAGGGAGGTTCACCAAAGGGATGATGGTGAGATGTGGTTTTTGTTTGGGGAGAAAAGGGTTAGGTTTGGGCTGCCTGAGTTTTGTCTGATTTCTGGGTTGAGATGGCAAGGCAATGATGATATAAATGCATATAAAGGTATGTAAAATCTGATTATTGAAAAATATTTTGGGGCAGAAGTTGTTACTCGTAGTAGTATAGGTAGGATATTCCGGAAGGCAGTTTTTGATGATGATAATGAGGCTATTAGGATGTCATTGATTTTTATGGTGTTTAATTTTATTCTTTCAACAGTTTCTGAAAATTTTATTGATGTTGCAATGGTAAATTTTATATGTTATGGTGATGTTAGTAGTTTTCCTTGGGGGAAAGTTGCGTTTGAAATGACAAAGTATTCTTTGTCAAATGCATTGAAGGGGAATATAAAGAAAGGAAGGAGTTGTGTTTCAACATATAATTTCTACAAGAACCATTATATTAAATTGTATAAGTTGAATGGTATTCCATATGTATTTCAAGTGTTTATGTTTGAAACAATTTTAACTTTTAAAACTCGTGGTATATGCAACGACGAGCATTTGTCAGATATCCGTTTATGTAGATGGAAGGAGCTCATGAAGCCTCCTTCAAATGACAAGTTGAATGAGCTAGTATTCTATTCTAGACAGGTATGCAGTTTACTTTTAAGAATGTAATTTGTTACCTTTAGTTAATTATTTGGTTACTGATTATTCGTGTGAAGTTTACTCTTAACATAGTAGTTAGTTACCTTTATATACTAATTTAGTTACTTATTATATTATGTGTATGTTAACAATAAAAATGTTGTTGTTTATTAGAATATACGCAATTGGATATTTATTATATTACACTCATGTAACTAATAACATTTTTGTTGGTTACTAGAATATACACAGTTTAGTTACCTTTACTAACATTTTTGTCAGTTTGATTAACAGTATCTATGTTTTTGTTTATTGATTTTGTTTTCTGTTTATTTATTTTATCTTTTTGTTATTGTAATTGTATAATGTTTGTCAGATGTTATATTAAAGTGTACTTATTGTTTTTCAGCTTAGGGTAAAAAGTTTGATTCCCACGGATGAGGAGAATGAACGTCTTGATTTGGGCAGGTTTCAGTTTTTCAGTGGGAGGAATGCTGACAAGAATGTTGAAAAGAAGTCGAAAGATGACAACATTGGAAGTAATATATCTGTCATTAAAGATGTAATTGATACACGGTTACGGTCGTTGGAGAAAAAAGTTTCTGAAATTAAGAAAGACGTTGTAAAATTGCGGGCTGATATGAAGGATGAGCTACAGATTTTACATGTTCAGCTATGCAGAGATTTTAGATTAATTATTAGAGATGAGTTACGGGGGATAAAAGATGGTGGGGTCAAAGAAGTTGACAGTGATTCTGTTGATGATTCTGATTCTGATTCCGATGAGGGTGGTGATTCTGATGATGATGAAGCTGATGATGTTGTTGATGAGCATGCTGGTGAGGATGGTGATGATGGTTTGAAAGCTGATGACGTTGGTTATGATGGTTTGAAAGATGATGAGAAGAAGGATGAATTTGTAAATGAAGCTGGAAATGAAGGTGATGATGTTATGCTTGAAGACCGTCATGTTGATGTTATGGTTGAAAAATGTCATGTTGTTGAGGAGGTTGTTGAGGATGTTATGGTTGAAGCCATAAATTTTGTTGAAGATGTTGTTGAGGATGTTGTTGATGTGTCAGATTTTGTTAAGAAGAATTATGGTAATGAATCTGAGTATGATAATGAAGTTGAACTTGATGGTATGGTTGAAGAACATCATAAAATAATAAGTAATGTTGTTCAAGAAATTGTCAAGGTTAGACTTTTTTTGTTTGTTTTGTTTTGTGTTAGATGTCTTTTTTTCATTTTTTTTAAAGATAAATTGATTGTTTTGTATTTTGAACAGACTGTTAAGAATAATGTTGACATGCCAACTTTTGACATTTGAAGCCAATGCACGGGGACAGAAATTTTTGTTTATGGTGCTGCTGAGGTTAGTGTTATTACGACATGCCAACTTTTTTTTTACATGCTTTAGGTTTTGGTTACTGTTTTACCATTACATGCTTAAGGTTTTGGTTACTGTTTCAATTTTAATCAGTATCCAACTCATAAATATATAGTAACCATTATATTGTTTTATAGTAATCAAAACAACATTAGTTAGTAACAAGTATAATGTATCATAGTAACCAATAATGCATTAGACAGTAACTAATATAGTATTAGATAGTATAATTTTACCAATACATAATTAATTAGTAACAAGTATAATGTTTCATAGTAACCATTACAGCATTAGACAGTAACTAATACAACATCAGATTTTAATTTGAAAATATAATTATTTTCGTTACATTTTCTGTCATTTGTAAAAGGGGAAAAAGTTTGAGGCGGAAAGCAAATCTGTATTGGATGATATGGTTCTGACTACCCAGGATATAGTCCAGTGTGATGAATTGGAGAAGAGCGTCAATAGAGTCAGTGGCAGACCTGTGCGTGAACATTTAAAGAGTGTTGTTCTAAAGTCTCCATATACAGGAACATTTGGATCGGCTGGGTTATTGTCTAATGCATCGGGTGCTAGTCAAAGAGTTGCTGTTATTTCTGCATTTCCCAAGGTTTGCATGGATATGTCGTCCAAATTTGAAGAGGCATTGTTTGAAAAGTGGTTTAAAATAGGACTTAACAACAGGAAAAGGTTTGTTTTTTACTGTTAACAATGCTATAGTTTTTTTATGAAACAAATAAATTTGCTTTTGGGTAGTGTGTATATTAACATGGTGATTGTTAATGTCAACGTGTATACTAATATGTTTTTATATTGAAGGACGGACAAATTTCCTGGGAAGAATGACATTATGGAACCTGCTTTTGTATTTGGGTCTATCCCAATTTCATCTAAAATGTGGTTTTATAAATTAAAGACTCCTGGGCAATGGTTAGACGATGATGTGAGTTCTTTTTTTTTTTAAAATTATGTTTCTATATTTATGGTTACATTATTTATTTGTTTAAGTAAATAACTTTAATAGTGTTGGTTATTGTCATATATCTGTTTTGTTACTGTCATATGATTGTTTTGTTATTGTTATATTACTGTTTTGTTACTATCATACAACTATTTGGTTACTATTATATAATTGTTTGGTTACTATCATAAATGTTTTATATATATGTTGGTTACCATCATATAAAATGATATGTTAATATTTAAGCATGTTTTGGTTGCTATGATATAAGTGGTTGGTTACTGTCATATATATGTTTTGTTATTATTATATTACTGTTTGGTTACTAGTAAACAACTATTTGTTTACTATTATATAATTGTCTGGTTAATATGATATATGTTTTATATATGTTTTGGTTGCCAACATATAAATTGATATGTTACTATATAAACATGTTTTGGTTGCTATGATATAAGTGGTTGGTTACTGTCATATAACTGTTTTGTTATTGTCATATACCTATTTTGTTACTATCATATTACTGTTTTGGTAATATCGTACAACTTTTGGGTTACTATTATATAATTTTTTGGTTATTATCATATATGTTCTATATATGTTTTTGTTAACATCATATAAACTGATATGTTGATATATAAACATGTTTTGGTTACTATGATATAAGGGGTTGGTTACTGTCATATAACTGTTTTGTTTCTATTATATTATTGTTTGGTTACTATGTTACAACTGTTTGGTTACTATTATATAATTATTTGGTTACTATCATGTATGTTCTATATATGTTTTTATTACCATCATATAAACTGATATGTTGATATATAAACATGTTTTGGTTAATATGATAAAAGTTGTTGGTTACTATCATATAATTGTTTTGTTATTGTCATATAACTGCTTTGTTACTATCATATTACTGTTTGGTTACTATCTTACAACTGTTTGGTTACTATTATATAATTGTTTGGTTACTATCATATATATATATATATATGTTGGTTTGCATCATACATGTTTTATGTTTTTTTAAAATTATGTTTTTATAGTTATGGTTACATTATTTAGATGTTTAAGTAACTAGCGTTAACAGTGTTGGTTACATTGATTACATAATGTTATTTTTCAACACTATTAATATATTTTTTTTGTTCAGCATAACAATGTTGCATTATATTACTTCCGTAAATTGGCCAGACATTCTGATCCTGTGCAAATAAGGGCAACGACTACGGATTGTTGGTTCCATGCCAAGATGACCTCTCTTTTTGAAGAGTATACAAGTAAAAATGCAGATGGGGAGGGTGATGTTGCTGAGTACATCCATGGACTGTTTATGGATGTCAACACACCATGAAAAAATGTTGACTATGTTTTGTTCCCCATACATATGTGATCACCGGATCATTGGTTTTTGTTAACATTTGATGTGTATCGTAGACGTCTAACTGTTTATAATTCTCTGCAGCCGAAAAGAAAATCCATGCAAACAAAAATCATGGATGTTTGTGAACCTTATATATTTATTATTTCCACTTTATTGCGCAAGACTGGATTTTGGAGGGATAGGAGTGACATTGACTTTAGCAGCGAACCGTATCGCAATAAGGAGGAAGATGACATAATTGAGTTAGAATTTGCAGATTCGGTTCCTGAACAAGTGGAGGGGTAAGGGTTACATTATTTTCAATTTTTTAAAAATTTATATTTAATTATTTTGGTTACTGTCATATAATTGTTTTGGTTACTATTTTGTAACTGTTTGGTTACTTTATAAACTGATGTGTTATATATTGGTTGATTCTAGTATTGATTTTGGTTATCTTTTGTGCATTTGTACAGTGATTGCGGGTTGTTCACAATTTGTTTTGCCGAGCATGTCATTCATCAGAAGATTGATGAAATTCCTATTCCATTCCCCGTTGCGCAATATCGTAAGAAGTTATGCATAAACTTATATATGCATGGAAGGAATAAACAATTGGAGGGATATGAGACTGACAGAGAATTTCCAGGAAGATTTGTTCCAGATTTTGATTAGTTCAGATATTGTTGTGTTGTCAGTATGAATTGTGTTCTGTATTTTTATTTTTTAACATACACAACAATTTTGCATGGTTCATTAAGGATGATTACTGAATCTTATATAGATTGGATTTCATATGCTATGATAATGTCAGTTTTGGAATTAATTTTGTGTGTTGTATTTGATTCGTTTTAGGCTGTGTTTGCTACATTATATTGAAATGTACAGTTGGTAACCAAATATATATAAAAGGGTAACCAGCTAATGTTTTGATAGTAAACATAGATATACAATATTGTTTAAAGACATATAACTGTTGTTAAATGTGTCAGGACATATAATTATTGTTAAATGTATAGGTGAAAGTATACATTAGTTAACAAAAAAATTTGTTTTGGTGATTGTTATCTAAATATTTGGTTACCTATTTGTTATACTTTGTTTATTGTTATAACAAATAAGTAACCAAATAGTTTACTCTTATGGTCACCATATTATGTTCATACAAGTAAACAAATTGTAATAAAATTTGATAAAATCATTATATATCAGTTAACATATATATATGTTAACAATATTTGTTATAGTTTGTATCAAAATAGTTATAAATTTGTATCACGAATGTTATGAATTGTTAAATGTATGTGTTTTTTTAGTGTATCATCATGATGGAAACACATTAATTTTAATTAAGAGATTCCATTTTTATATATGATGGTCATTTGTATAACTATCATATTAAATTAAATATATTTTTGAGATGTTCAGTTGGTATCCAAATTGTTATATAAGAGTAACCATTTGACTTTATGTTAGTAACCAAATAATTTACATCCTATATTTGGAATAATTGTCAAGTAAACAGTGTACTTTTTGTGGGTTCCCAATTGTATTGGCAACTCATAATGAATTCGGAAATCAAATGCTTTAATCAATAAAAATGTTCGTTATTGTACAAAATCAAAAATGTTACAATCTATGTGGTTTATGGTTAATGATAGTAAACAATTATATATACATGTATCTACACTCTTAATGTAAATGCATTATATCAGGGTTTTTTTTGTCTTAAAACCGGTGGATTATTGCAGGTTTTCCTGTTGTGTCCTTTCTCTTGGCACCTGCTGCATTTGTTTTGAATTTTGATTTCAGATCCGTGTTTGTACCTCCATACTTTTGGTCTTCCAGCTGGTCTTCTTGTGTTTGGTGGTTTTACAACCATGTTTCTTACTTCTTCTGGTACATCCCAGTTTTCTTTGTCATCTAACGGCATGATTGAAGCTGAATATGTGTCGACCAAAGTTGTTTATAGTATTTTTTTGAGCAAAAATCATAACAGCTCAAATTTCGCTTGCTCATAACAGCAGCAGCATGCGGACATGGCATCTCATGGTACTGAAATTTTCCACATGTGCATGTTCTTTGATCGATGTCCACAATATATTGTTTGACGACATCGTAAACAATAAAAATCACTAAGTTTGATGTCTCAACCTACATCACAAATTAACTGTTGTTAGAATAAAGTACAACTGGAATCATATTCATTATCTGAAAAAAGACTACATATTAAATTAAACAACTCAATTTATAATTACAAAACAAGTAACTAAGCATTAAATAACTTAGCAGTAACATTATAATTATACAGAGTAACCAAATAAACATCAGTTAGTTACCAATATAATGATACTATCAATAACCAACTCAGCAGTAACATTTTAATTATTAAGAGTAACCAAACAAGTATCACTTAGTGACCAGTATAATGATACACAGTAACCAACTCAGCAGTAGTCGGTAACCATTGTAATGATATGCATTAAGCAATTAAGTATTAATTGACAACCAATATAATATTTCATAGTAACCAAGTTACCATTAGCCAGTACACAAGTTATTATTAGTTAGTAAATATTATAGTGTAGCACAGTAACCAAATCAGCATTAGACAGTAAACAATTCAACATTAATTAGTAATATTATGCAGTAAGAAGGCAGTATTAATAAGTAACCAGTACAATGATACACAGTAACCAACTCAACAGTGTCACGTAACCATTATAATGTTTTGCAATAAGCATCATATAAACTGATATGTTGATATATAAACATGTTTTGGTTACTATGATAAAAGTTGTTGGTTACTATCATATAATTGTTTTGTTACTGTCATATAACTGTTTTGTTACTATCATATTACTGTTTGGTTACTATCTTACAACTGTTTGGTTACTATTATATAATTGTTTGGTTACTAACATATATATATATATATATATATATATATATATATATATATATATATATATATATATATGTTGGTTAGCATCATACATGTTTTATGTTTTTTTAAAATTATGTTTTTATAGTTATGGTTACATTATTTAGATGTTTAAGTACTAGCGTTAACAGTGTTGGTTACATTGATTACATAATGTTATTTTTCAACACTATTAATATATTTTTTTTTGTTCAGCATATCAATGTTGCCAATATAATATTTCATAGTAACCAAGTTACCATTAGCCAGTACACAAGTTATTATTAGTTAGTAAATATTATAGTGTAGCACAGTAACCAAATCAACATTAGACAATAAACAATTCAACATTAATTTAGTAATATTATGCAGTAAGAAGGCAGTATTAATAAGTAACCAGTACAATGATACATAGTAACCAACTCAACAGTGTCAAGTAACCATTATAATGTTTTGCAATAAGCAATTAGGTATTTGTTAGTAACCAATATAATATTACATAGTAACCAAGTTATTATTAATCAGTAAACAAGTCAGTATTAGTTAGTAAACATTATAGTTTAACACAGTAAATAAGTCAGCATTAGTCAGTAAACAATTCAACATTACTTAGTAATATTATGCAGTAATCAAAACAACATTAGTCAGTAACAAATACAATATAAAAATTAATGCAATAAATTATAATTTGTATTTGTTACCTTAAGTTTCCTTGATTTAATGATATTAGATTGCAATCTTTCTTCAGCTATTGTGGAAAGTGTTGTGAATGTTGATAGGGCTGCTTGTTTGTTTGTGAAATACCATCTTTGAACCAGACAACGTAGGCATTCAATCATTGATGCAACTGGAAGATCCCTAATCATATTAATTGCGTTGTTAATAGATTCGGCGGTGTTTGAAGTCATTGTTGAGTATCTGCTTACAGTCCCATGGAGCCTGGTGCACTTTTCCAACTTGACCTCTTCCTCCAAATATGTCCTTATTCGAGGATCAATGGCATCAAGTTCAGCCATGTGTTTGTTGAATTGTTCAATGTTGTATGCTCTACATGCTCCGTTGTAAGCTTGTTTAAGTTCTTCTCCTCTCTTTTTGAATCTATTTTTTATATTTTTCAGTATATGGTATGTGCATGAAGCATGCATGACATCTGGAAACACATAATTCAGTCCTTGTATTATTGCTTCATGTCTATCTGAAACAATGCATGTGACGCCCCCAAAATTAGGTATACATCACCCATCTTGAGTCGTCAGATACATGGTACAGAATTCAAATACAACTTACTAATACTACTGTCGTGTATAAAACGACAAAATACAACTGTGAGTTTGAATATAATAATTATCTACTAGAGATCATACAAACTCAAAAGGAGTCCTCAATACAATTATTGTCACACTATTTAACAGAATAATGAGGACTACTAATACTATTCTCTGGTCCATCACTCCGTTCCCCGACTCGTCCCAGCTATATTCTCATTTCCTGAAGAGAACAGTGAAAGAAAGGGTGAGCTCAACTAGCCCATTAAGAAATATTATGACTAAGATAATGCAGAATAAATTATCATTAGCCTTCAACAGTGTTAAACTGATAAAATATAATAAACATCAAGTTTAACTGCAGCAGAATTAGCAATCCATTAAAAGAGTCATGTAGAAAATAAAATCTACTATCTTTTATGATTTAAAAGGTTTTTCATCACTGTTATAGCTGAGACTCAGCTTAATAAATATTCCACATCATCGAATCACCCCTGCACTACGGCCAAGGATATTCTTTAGTATCACGACCACAATTATTCATGCACTACGACCAAGAATATTTGTGTATTCATTAATGGTCATGATCATGCCAACAACTGTCCATCAATGCACTACGGGCCAATGAGGATTTTTAATTTTTACATCATTTGTAATATTACGGTCATGATTACACCGAATAATCCCTGGTCATAATCATACCAAGTCCATCTATGCACTACGGCCACAGATGACTTTCAACAAAATATAAACATGAGGATGATGACAATGATATAAGAATTCAATAAAACAAGTTCAAGAATTATTTTATCCAGGAATTATTAACGTCCAAATTGTCAACAAGATACTGTTTTGTGGTGTAAAATTCAAGAATGCTCAGAAGAATATTTCCATGAAAAGATACTGGATGAAGCGCAAATATCAAGGATATTCCACTAATTTCATGGAGCATAGAAGTCAAAGTTTTATCCAACTGAGTATAATAAAGAATGGAATAACAAAAGAAATCACCATGCATGCGATAGACCGCACAGACAGGTTATTCCAGCAGAATAATAATAACGGAACCAGGTCAGGTGAAATTCACACCGACAGGATGTTCCAACAGAATAATAAATAACGGAACCAGGTCCGGCGTAAAACGCACAGACAGGATATTCCAATAGAATAATAAAGAATGGAACCAGGTCCAGCGTAAAACACACAGACAGGATGTTCCAACAGGATAATAATAAAGACGGAACCAGGTCCGGCGTATAGCACAGACAGGATATTCCGACAAAAATATAAAGACAGAATAGTAAATGGATGTCACCAAGTATAGGGTATTCCGCGTATACAGGTTATTCCAACAGAATAATAATGAATGGAATAACATAAGGATTTCACCAAGTATAGGGTATTCCGCGTATACAGGTCATGTATAGGGTATGCCACTTTTACAGGTTATTCCAACAGAATAACAAAGAATGGAATAACATAAGTTCTCTTCAAGAAGAAAGAATAACACCCCTTACCTTATTAGGAGATTGAATACTGCAGTAGTGTAGTAACCGAATACTCTTCTTCTTTCTCTCTTACTCTCTCTATACTTTCTCTCTCTATAGCTTGAACGAATTCGTGAAAATAATGAAGCCCTAGGCCTCTATTTATAGAAGATTTATTACTATTTACGAAAGTATTTACTATTTACGAAGGTAATTACTATTGACGAAGGTAATTACTATTTACGAATGTAATTACTATTGACGAAGGTAATTACTATTTACGAATGTAATTACTATTTACGAAGGTAATTACTATTTATGAAAGAAACTCTTAGATGATGACATATGGCCCCCCCATAAATAATTAAACTTACCACAAACGTCTAATAATAGACTCTTTATATACATCAAGGATTGAATAAAAATTACCAGAAATCATTTTATTTTTAATCAACACATATTTAATCTTTCAACAATTATTAATCATTTATAACTTGTCGTCTCAATTATTGTTTAAATAATATAACATATTATACAGATGATATTGTGACAATAATTGAATCAATAATATAAGAGATATGATGCAGCAATTACTGTAGCAATAATTGAGTATAGCTGAGTGACTTCTCACGTAAGCATCAATAATCAAAACCGTGTGCTACTATGCAGCAACGCGTATTACTGTACTTTTACTACCGAGTAGTTCAACAGTTTTAACGGTAACACCTCCGCCGTTATTTTATAGAAAGATAATTTTGTCGTTTTCTAACTACGACAATACTTTCGTTGTGGGGTCCACCAATGATTGTGCCGTCGTACGAATATTCCCCGACAAAAAGAATATTCTCCGACCAAACGAATATTTTATAACAACTTGCGTACTTTGCAAAATTTATAAATATTACCCACAACTATAACATTATATCAAATTTATTCCATAATATTCAAAAATAATAATTATAAAAATTCATCTTTATTTATAAAAACTGGGGTTTTACAATGCATTGGCCTTCCCTTACTCCACAAGCAGTTCTTAAATTCATGAAAAATCATCTCCAAGATAATTCGTTTTCGCTGTCAACCACTGAAAAAGCAATCAGAATAATGTTTCGGTTTGCATCTTGTGTGCTTGCTATCAGTAGTGTCCCTCCGTAAGTTGATTGAATGAATGTGCCATCGATTACAATAATTGGAAAGCAATGATGCCATGCTTGAATGGATGCTCCAATGGCAAAGAATAAATATTTGAAACGAGCCTTTGTTTCCAACTCAAGAGCTGTGACGGAACCTAATATGAAACATCAACATTATTAATAGAATTATAAGTAGTATAATGCTACAACGTAACCAAGACAGCATTAGACAGTAACCAAATTATTATCATACAGTAACCAAGATAGCATTGGACAATATAATTTTATACAGTAAACAAGACAAGAATATACAGTAACCAATGTATTTAATGTCAGTATCCAAGTCAACGTTAGTCAGCAACCAATTATCCAAACATTAGGCAGTAACCAAAACGCTAAGGAATATATTGTTATACAATAACCAATCAGTAACCAATATATTGTTACATAATTAGTAACCAATATATTGTTACACAGTAACTAATACAACATTAGTCAGTAACCAATAAAACATTAGACAGTATAATTTTACAAAGTAACCAAGATAGCAAAAGACAAAAACCAACATATTTGCTTATAGTAACCAATATAACATTAGATATTATAATGTTTTCAGTAACCAAGACAACATTATACAGTAAACAGCATATTTAATGTCAGTATCTAAGTCAACGTTAGTCAGCAACCAATTATCCAAACATTAGGCAGTAACCAAAACACTAAGGAATATATTGTTATACAGTAACCAAACAGTAACAAATATATTGTTACATAATTAAGTAACCAATATATTGTTACACAGTAACTAATACAACATTAGTCAGTAACCAATAAAATATTAGACAGTATAATTTTACAAAGTAACCAAGATAGTAAAAGACAGTAACCAACATATTTGCTTATAGTAACCAATATAACATTAGATATTATAATGTTTTCAATAACCAAGACAGCATTATATAGTAAACTGCATATTTAATGTCAGTATCCAAGTCAACGTTAGTCAGCAACCAATTATCCAAACATTAGGCAGTAACCAAAACACTAAGGAATATATTGTTATACAGTAACCAATCAGTAACCAATATATTGTTACATAATTAGTAACCAATATATTGTTACACAGTAACTAATACAACATTAGTCAGTAACCAATAAAACATTAGACAGTATAATTTTACAAAGTAATCAAGATAGTAAAAGACAGTAACCAACATATTTGCTTATAGTAACCAATATAACATTAGATATTATAATGTTTTCAGTAACCAAGACAGCATTATATAGTAAACTGCATATTTAATGTCAGTATCCAAGTCAACGTTAGTCAGCAACCAATTATCCAAACATTAGGCAGTAACCAAAACACTAAGGAATATATTGTTATATAGTAACCAATCAGTAACCAATATATTGTTACATAATTAGTAACCAATATATTGTCACACAGTAACTAATACAACATTAGTCAGTAACCAATAAAATATTAGACAGTATAATTTTACAAAGTAACCAAGATAGCAAAAGACAGTAACCAACATATTTGCTTATAGTAACCAATATAACATTAGATATTATAATGTTTTTCAGTAACCAAGACAGCATTATACAGTAAACATCATATTTCTATACAGTTACCAAGATATCATTATGCAGTAACGAACAGTTGCAGCAGACAGTAACCAAGATAGCATTAGACAGTAACCAACATATTATCATACAGTAATCAAGACATCATTAGATAGTATAATGTTTTTCAGTAACCAAGAAAGCATTATATAGTAAACAATATATTGTTATACAGTAACCAAGATATCATTAGTCAGTAAAAAACAGTTGCATTACAGTAACCAATGTATTTGCTGAGTAAACATTAATATAAAAAATCAGTAGAACTCATTTAAAATTATAAATATGAGGTAGTTAACCAATGCACATTATAGCAACCAAATCAGTTGAATTGACTAATCACTAATCATGAAAAATAATAATGTGTTTAAATTGTTACCTGGATTTGTTTTCTGCAGCATGTGTAACCATGATGGGATCAATGAGTAGTCGTGTGGATTTCCTCTTACCTTTTCCAACACTTTCTCTTTCGATCTCCATGCTTTTTGGTAAGAGATAGACACATTATATTCTGTCATCATGTCGTCGACAATATCGGTTAGTGTGTATATTTTCTTCAAATTTGTTAATTTATACATTATGCATTCGCTAACGAACTCACTATTTGCCTGCCTGTGGTCTCCAAGCAATACATTGACTGAACACGTGTGAATGTCGTTGAATTCCCTTACCTTGAACAGGCTAGTTTTTCGAATACTTGATGCTCTCATCTTCCATTTGCAATTTTCATCATTTACGCACACTAGCACAAAGTCTCTATGACCTGTTCTTTGAACTTTGTGTTGTCTATTTTTCTTGATTGAATGCAATCTCATTGATTGTGATAGGATTTTCTTGTCTTTGTAGGTTTGATGTAATCTTACTTCACATTCATTCGGATCTGTTATTACATCTTCATATCGTTCTGTTGTGTATGATTTGTCATGTTGTTTGTCTTGCTGTTGTTCAATAATTTCCATTGCAAGTTGATCAGCATATTGCGTTCCAATTTGGGAATCTTGTGTTGCTAGTGTAACTAGTGCTGAATTCCCTTGTGTTGATCTGATTGGCGTTACATCGTGAACAACAGATTCTTCTATATTTGTCAAGTTACGCAAGATTGCTGTGCGGCCGCTTCTTTTTCCAATATCTATAATAAGTGGAAATTTTCCTTGTTCATCAGATTTTTTACTGGCTTCAATAAAGAAACTCAAGGTTGCTTCATCTGATATACAGATTGGTGGAATGTTGTTTTTGATGTGAAATTTGATAGACATTGTAGTTGTGTTTGTGTCTATCCGTAATGCAATGCATATCATGTTTTGCATTTCACTGAACGAACAAGTTGAGGGAACTAGTATGCCAGTAACTTCAAAGTTATTGTACTAGTTACTATTAGTTCATGTACCGTTGAAATAAAGCAAAACAGGAATCATCTCCATTATCTGAAAACAGAATATGTATTGCATAGTAACAAAATCAATGTTAATGAGTAACCAAACTATATAATGTCAGTAACCAAAAAATGAAATACATTTGTACTATCATTCTATAATTGAATTAAGCAATCAATTATACTTTAGTATGTATATGTTTACTAACTAACTAATATACAATAATTATAATGTTGAGTTGGTTACTTATTAGTATGTATTTGGTTACTGAATAATGTTGGTTATTAGTAGTAACTAACATTATTCAGTAACCAAATCCACTTTAGATTGTAACCAAAGTAACCAAGTCAGCATTATAATTAGTAAATAGTGTAACAAATGTAATCAGTGTAATAACCAAAGTAACCAAGTCAGCAATATAATCAGTAACTAATTCCATTTTAAATTGTAACCAAAGTAACCAAGCCAACATTCAATCAGTAACCAAGTTAGCATTATAATTTTACACAGTAACTAAGTCAGCATTAGTCAGTAACCATTATAGTTTTACACAATAAACAAGTCAGCATTAGTCAGTAATCAAAATAATGTTACATAGTAACCATATAAGCATTAGTCAGTAACCAATTCAGAATTATTTAGTAATTTTATGCAGTAACCAAGGCAACATTAGTCAGTAACTAATATAGTAATAGACATTTTAATGTTTTGCAGTAATCAAAACAGAATTGTCAGTAAACAAGACAACATTAGACAGTAACCAGTATAATGTTAATCAGTAACCAAATAAAAATTAGTCAGTAACCAAGTTATCATTTTTCAATAACCAACCAGCATTGTTTAGTAACCGATTCAGCATTAATTAGTAACCAATATATTGTAACATATAATCCAATATATTATGCTAAAGTAACCAATACAGCATTAGACAGTAACCTATTCAACATGAGAGAGTAACCAACAGTTGCATGAAGGTAACCAAATTATTTGATGAGTAACAATTAATATAAAAAAAATCAGTAGAACTCATTTAAAAATTATAAAGCCATTAAAATAAATATTATTTAGCAAACAAATACACAATAAACAGTAACCAATTTATATCTATTTAGTAACCATAATAGAAAACATATCAATGTTTATATCTATTTAGTAACCATAATAGAAAACATATCAATGATTCAACAAATCGTTATATTAATTTGTAGTAAACATTTTAAATCGTGAAAAAACAGATGAAACTATATGTATACGATTTTTAACCTCACATACCTCAATATCCAGATTTTTGTCGGAGTTGCTGCGATTTTGTTTTTGAACTTCAACAATGACGGTAGTTCGATTGGTTTTGTTTACTGGAATTGAAGTTGATGTTTATTTTGTATGCTATTTTTCGGTCTTAGCGTGCCGTCGCGACGAACAGTTTTGTCTTCTCTGATCTCACTCGCGCATGAAGAATTGGATTTCTCCGATTTCAAAATATGAATGTTATGTTTCGCTCGCTTGATTTTAGGAGCGGTTGGAGGATGAGAGAGAATGTAACCGACGTGTATATAGAAAAAAGATCCGCGTAATATTATGTTAACGTTATTTTTGTAATTATGTTGTTTGTGTTTTATTTTTATAAATATTTTTTAATTGTTGTATATTAGTGTTAAGGACCCTTTACAAAATCCTAACCGAAAGAGTAAAAACAGCCCACTATAGCTCAACTAATGCTACGTGGTACATGAAACAAAGAAATTGTCAACTAAACAATAACAACTCTAATATTAAGAGATTTATTCTAACAGAAAAATATCCTAAAAATAAGGTACTTCTCATCAATTTTATATGTATTGGTGGGTCCACTTGAAATGGGCGGTGGCAATTGGGAATTGATTGAATCCAAAAAGACCATAACTTCAACGATATGAACATGTAAATTTGATATATTGGCCAAAGCCACTAAATTTCTAGCTTTTGACTTCTTTTTGAGCGAAAATTCGTCCTTTTTTATATTGATCTTTTAAGATAAAAAAATATGGATTAATAAATATTAATTGTAAATTTTTAATATTATTATCCTTTTGAAATTCACTTAAAAATGAAAAATAAATAAATTAATATTAATTTTTACGGATAATATAAAAAATTAAAGCCATTAATTTTTATTCAAAATCTACACAGATAAAAAAATAAACAAACAAAATCGGAAGTAATGATCTATTTACGGGGAAAATGATATTATTGCATTTATATATTAAATCATTCTTATAATTCTATCATTTTATATACGGGTGTATATCGCAATTATAATTAAATAAAAATATAAAAAACGAACAAAGCTGCGTTCACACTATTTTCTCTCCCCTCTAAAAACCCACCTGTTCTTTTCAACTCCACGTTATATGTATGGAGCCTGAATTCCGTTTCTCGGCTGCATTTGTGTTAGCGCGTTCACACTTTCAGTCGCACATTTCAACAGCAAATACTTCCTCAGTCTTTTTTCTAATTCATTCTTCTATATGAAACTCCCATCTTTCCACGAAGGAGGAGGAGGAGAAGAAGAAGCTGATTACTCCTATATCTATAATTTGCTTAGAGATACATTTGATCAAATGAATGAAAACCCAGAAATCCCCAGAAAAAGTCAAAGAAGAAGGGTAAAAGAAGAGTTCAACGGCCATGGAAGTGATGAAGGTGATCAGTCAAATGTAGAAGCAACTGGGAAGCAAGGTGGAGGTGTTAGAACAAAAGGGTTGAAAGAGATTGTGACTTCTTTGTTGTTGCTTGAAGAGCAAGAAAAGATTGATAAAGAGGAGAGAGAAAAGACCCAAGAAGAGGAAAGTGATTTGTTTGAGGTTAATCACAAGAAGAAGACTAATGCTATGTTGGATTATTACTCTAAGATACAGGATTACCATGAGAATTTAGATAATTCTGACGGGATTCGGAAAATGAAGTCGAGAAATGTTGTTGCTGCTGCTGCTGCTCTGGCTGTGGCTGATGTAAATAATTCGACTGCTACTGTTGGTAGTGGCAGTGGTAGTGGTGGTGGTGGTGGAGTGGCTGGAGGCCAGCCGAGGCGGCTGTGGGTGAAAACCCGGTCAAAGGCGTGGTGGGATCAATGTAATAGTGCTGATTTCCCTGAAGAGGAGTTTAAGAAGGCGTTTCGGATGGGGAAAGATACTTTTGAGATGATTTGTAATGAGTTAACTTCTGCTGTGGCCAAAGAGAATACAATGTTGAGGGATGCTGTGCCAGTTAGGCAGCGTGTAGCTGTGTGTATATGGAGGTTAGCAACCGGAGAGCCACTTAGGCTTGTGTCAAAAAGGTTTGGTTTAGGAATATCTACTTGTCATAAGCTTGTTCTTGAGGTTTGTTTGGCAATTAGGACTGTTTTGATGCCTAAGTATCTTCAATGGCCTAATGAGGGCTCAGTGAGAAAGATTAAGGATGAGTTTGAATCGATTTCTGGGATTCCTAATGTGGTGGGATCAATGTATACTACTCATATACCGATAATTGCTCCTAAGATTAGCGTGGCTGCTTATTTTAATAAGCGCCATACAGAGAGGAATCAAAAGACTTCTTACTCCATTACTGTTCAAGGTGTTGTTGATCCAAATGGGGTTTTTACTGATGTGTGCATTGGTTGGCCTGGTTCCATGCCTGATGATCAAGTTTTGGAGAAGTCTGCCCTGCATCAGAGGGCTAATAGAGAGCTTTTGAAGGGTATGTGGATTGTTGGGAGTTCTGGGTACCCTTTGATGGATTGGGTATTGGTGCCTTATACACAGCAGCATTTGACCTGGACTCAACATGCTTTCAATGAGAAAATTGGGGAGATTCAGAGTGTTTCTAAGGGAGCATTCGCGAGGTTGAAAGGGCGGTGGTCTTGCTTGCAGAAGCGAACTGAAGTTAAACTTCAAGATTTACCGGTGGTGCTTGGGGCATGCTGCGTTTTGAATAATATATGTGAAATGAGGAATGAGGAGATGGATCCAGAGTTGGTAATCAATCTTGTTGATGATGAGATGGTTCCCGAGATTGGATTGAGATCGGTAAGCGCAATGAAGGCTAGGGATGCAATTGCTCATAATCTTTTGCACCATAGCCATGCTGGTACTTCTTTTTTGTCTTGAAGAAGAGTAGCATTTTGTACCCTGGTTGTTTTGTTTTGTTTTTTTGTTCTGCATATTGAATGCATCATTTGTGTTATAGCCTGTAGGATCATAGCAATACCCATTCATCTCAATTTGATTAAGGGGCTCAAAAATGTATTTTCCCTTGTTCGGATATATAGATGAATATTGTCTATTTAGGATGAAGTTATACAAATAGATTGCGGACACAGGTTGTATCTTAGTTCCTATACTTGAATCAACAACAAATTTTTTAAATAATTTTCTGTTTATTGATTCAAATACAATCTTTGGTGCTAGAGATCTAGTATATTAATTTGGTAATAAATCTTGAAGCATCTTGGGATGAGGAGGATCAGTTAACAAATAGAATGAAGATTTATGATTATGATTATGATTATTATTATTTTAATATTGTGTTGGGTTAGTGGCTGTTAAATTTATGGAACAATGTCCTTGGCCAGTTTCTCAGGATCTTAAGATACAACACTGCGATTTTGATTTCGATTAGTTTACAATTTCTAGCATTTGGTTTTGATCTTACTGAGATCTTACTGAGAATAGGCTAGTAGAGGTGGCATAAAATACAGTGTGGCGGAATTAGAACATTTTTAGAGGGGGGTCAAAATACATCAATAAAAAAATTATTTATTGACGCTTGCAGTGCTACTTTCAAATTTATTTTGCCCAATTATAGTATTTTACAAGATCCTATCCCAACCATTGTAAACTTATGAGTTGCGAGTCTAATAACTTTAAATGTATATATATATATATATATATATATATATATATATATATATATATATATATATATTAATTTCTCCCGAACTATGAGACTATTAATCAGACTTTGAATTTTTTAGTCAACTAATTAGCTACTTTTATAGATAAATTACAAATTATAATATTATATATTCAAAACCTTATATTGTGGTTCTATCTTCTTTGGAGACAACTGAGAGTAACCACTCAAAGCAAGAAAATGAATTAAGTTATTCTCATTTACAAAAAAATTGATACCAATGTATGATTAAGTCAATAAGACAAATGAGTGTAATATTAATTAATTAATTATCAAATTTATTTAATATTATTTTATCTTATAGAAATATTGTTAATTTATTATAGGTGAAAATACATGAAAAAATAAATAAATTAATACCATCCCATAACAAAGATTAAATTTAACTAATATTAACATGGTTCAGATTTCAGGGCTGGGGGGTCATATGACCCCCTCGACCACCCTAGTTCCGCCCAATAGCTTTCAGTTAATGTTAGTTACCAATCTAGCCTACTTCTAGATTCCAGATTGTTTTAACTTTGATTTATGACAAGGATGCAAATTTTCAACGCTTGAATCAGTATATCTTACTAGAAACTATGATCAAAAAGCCTGCAATAGAAGCGCTATTCGAAAATTAAAATTTACAAAACGAGAAAAGAAGGGACAATCAGTTGTTGAATTTTGGAAGCTGGGCTTGTTAAAATACTGGCAAAAGCTTGAATTTGTCTAACCAGCTGGGTTTATATCGTGTAAATATTTGCTTGATACTTCATCCATCCCAAAATATTTGTCCCACTTGATTCAACACGCCCTTCTTGATGGTACCCCTCCCTAAATTGAGACAGCAAAGAAGAAAGAGGGACAAGTTATTTGGGAGTAGATAGTACTAGAAAAGATCTGTTAGACTAATGGGAGAAAGACATTGCTAAGATCTGTTAGACTAAATGCTTGTTCGTCTGCTAGCTTATGGCGTGTTTAGTGTTCTTGGAGTTTCAAACACGTTTGAAAATTTTGTTCGTCTACGAGAGCAACTTATTATTTAATTAACATACGCAACGTTTGAAACTCAAACGCACTAACGCTATAAACACTGGTAACCGAACATTCTAAATAGTTGATAAAGTGATTAAACCTTGTTGGGGTCGCTGAGTTTTGGTCTCATGCTGAATTTCTAAAGTCATCAAGTCGGTTTCACATGAGAAAACAATACTTAAATTAGGTTTGGTTAAATGATGATTGAGAACTTTAGATTCTAGGTTGTCTTTCCCTTAATATATATTTTATCTAGATAAAAATCATGCCTTAGCTATAAAACAAAACATGATTATAGATTTGGTAAGAGATAAACAATTTGTAGGATCGCATATTTTATGCCCGGACACATGCAACCCTAGACAAGAATGATGTCAATGTCTACTTTTTAAAAATTCCATATAATGTTGTTTAGGTACATCTCAAGATTAAACACTTTTAGAGACTATGCTTCCCTCCATTACATTTCTCCTTCAATTCCTAAAATACATATTTAGTAACAAAAATATGACATTAATTAAACGACAAATATTATTTACCGCAAATAATTGTATATTTATAGCTCAATTCCCAAAATACATATTTATCAATAAAAATATGACATTAAAAAATAAAATATTTATGTTGTTAAATATATAATGAAAAAATTTGTAAAGGATGGGTCCTAGTCCCACTTTAACAAAGATGGATGTTTCTTGGTAGTTTTCAAGAGCTAATCACTGACTTCACCCTTATCCCTTTCGTATAAATGTAGTTTTCAAGAGCTAATCAATGACTTCACCCTTATCCCTTTTATATTTCTTAAACTCTTCATGTTGATCAAAGATAATACCCTTTTATTCATATATATATATAAGACACGGCCGTGCACAGCCATTTTACCCTATATATATTGTATATGCTTTATTTTGCGCTTTTGCAACATCATGCCTGTCGGTTGATAATGTTTCAACTATTTGGTTAGAACTAATGGACCGGTCAATTTTTTTTATTATTTTTTGGCTTTTCTTATGACTCCTAAAAAATGTATAGTATTTATTTCAATTGAAATTTTTACAGAATACAATATTTTTAGGTATAATTTAGATACATATACAAATTACACTTAAAAATACTGTAAAAATTTCAATTGAAACTATACATTTTTTGAGTAACAAGAAAAGCAAAAAAAAAAAAAACGACCGGTCCATTGAACCTGTCCCCCAAGACATTGATTTGGTTATCAAGCTTAGAATAGAGAGCATGTCAAACTAATTTAATTTGGACCAAAAAGTGCACAAGGGAAAATCAATCACCTAATTTATCCATGGAAAAGGAGATGAAGCCTAAATGGTTCATTAAAATCTTGATTAAAAAAGGGAGACGAAAATACAAGGTACTTTAATCACCATCTAGCACAAAAATCAAGTGAGAGCATTGGCCAAGATCCACCCACAATGGAAGTGAGAGTTCGATTCTCAGCACCCCATGTCCACGGTGTATTTGAAGTACAATGGAAATAAACTAGTAGATAACCCATCAAACATAACAAACAACTTCTAAGTTAATTTTATTTAGTAATGTCTAATAGTAATATTAGCATGAGCTATGAAAATTTATTTTGAGGACCATGCTGCAAGAACAAAGGAGGGTAAACAGAATTGAATCCTAGTACTTCCTGTATGCTAGCTCCTGCACAGCATCAGTTAGATGTTTTTCATTCTCGATGCTCTGGACCCACTTTGCATTTATGTAAACACGCTCAAGGCTCTGCTTCAAGGTCCTAGCAATTGAAGGCTTAGTACGGGTTGCGAAAAACTCTTCTACTTCTTTTGCCTTCTCAAAGGAAGAGAACTAAGGAAAAGAGAGAGTGCGAGGAAAAGTCAGAATACTATAACTATAATTCCCAGAAATAACCTTTTGAATAGGTAATAGAAGAAAAACAAAGGCTTATAATCTGAAAATCATCTCCTCCGGTGCATGGAGGGGGGAGGGGGTGGGGGAGAGAGGGAGAGAGAGAGAGGTACAAACCGGTGACACACTAGCACTGACAAATCGGGTTATTAGGAATCCAGAACCAAAAGTTTTTGAGATGTGATCCCAGTTATCCTGTAAACGATTAATCAACAGGTCAATATACAACAATTATGTTATGATCTCTCTTCTTGAGTAGTTTTAATGACAGTTGGTGTATCTGAATAAGAGTGACAAAGTTCCCAAAAATTATGTTGTTCTTTTGCCACACAAACCTCAAACTATATTTTCTCCTGAATTTTTATACATCATGAATACGTGAAAGAAGCAAAAGTATGAAAGTTATTGTGTGGAACCACAGGTATTAGAAGTCAGAAAGATGTAGAGGTGCAACAGATTTACTTGCTTATTATTTTTGGGCTAGTTGGGGCAGACTAGGGTGAGGGTCAATCAGACCAAACCCATGTTTTTGGCAAGACCAGGCACGGCACAGACTTGGGCGCTAAGCCTGAGCTTAATCAATAGTAATTAATGGGGTTCAAGCTGGGCTTTAGATAACAATATACTGATTCTTTTAATTATTCAACCAGATGTGTTCTTAATCTCAAAAGAAATGAAATGAAAACCCTATGTATTCTTTCCTGCATCAGCATCGTTATTCACGTAAACTCGTTATTTTGTTCTATATTGGCAAATTCTAATGCGTCCATGCATAAATCCACAACATATGTATTGATTTGTACTTCCATAAATGACTACTAATGAAGTTACCTTCATCCAATTCCAAGCTATTTCACGTCCTTCCCTGCTTACAGCAAGTCCAAAAACAATATCTTGACTTCGAACCTGTACAAGACAAAAACTTGTCACAATTACATTTTCAATGATTTGCTGTCCTCAGTTTAAACTTTCGACTTATTTAACAATTAAAGAAATACTACAGTACCTCAGGTGACAACAAAAAGTTGAGAACTTCAAGAATAATGTCAGGATCCCTGCAAGATCCTAGAGAACCTGAATAAACAAAAATGGATATGCAATTGTCAGTAACTGAAGAATGTAATTGCTTTGCAACAAAAAATTTACAAAAGAAAAATAATAATTGAATCACCTAAAATCCGTGTCTTCTCCTGGCTCAGGTCAGTCTCCCTATAAATTCTCAAAAGAGATTCATAATTTGACCGATTTGAAGTGCTCACATTCTGCAGCACTGCAATATATGCTGCCTGCCTCAGGAGAAGAAGGTATGTTAAATACACAACTAAGGAACAGTTATTGGGAATACACAAGTCTCTGTTTATCAACCAACCCTTCTTATGTCAGGAGGGAGAAGAAGTGTATCTCTATCATTTAAGAATGCATGGAAACGCTTGCTGGCTTCCTCTATGGTCACATCATGTCCAAACGCAGAGAGGGCAGCCAAAAGCTCACCTCTCAACATGGCATCTAAGTGGCTCTCTCCTTGCTTAGGATCCCAACCAAGTCTCCTGTCAAAACATTTAACAGAACAACAATAATGTAATATATAAGTTCGACATAAAAAAAAGGAAGAAAATAACTTAACTTAAGAAGATTGAAGAGAATTAGCACTTGAAACTAAGAAGAAATGAGGATATGAGGTTATCATGATTATTTACACCTCATATAGACTATAGGCAGAACTTTTCCAAATCTAATGAAGAAAATAGCAAATAATGTGCTTACTAAATTATCTTCACCAAGAATATATTCTTTTTTTAATTCCCGGAACTGGTTCTTTATAGATTTTATTATTCATCTTATTATTACGTAAATACTAAATCAAATTTCTTTCTCTCCTTCAAACTTCTTTATTTCTCAAGTTATTGTGTTAGATGTACACAAGGTCCCAATCAATTGTACTAAGATCAATAGCTTCAAACTCGGATTTAGGTCAATATAATATGGGTATTCCAATATTCATGTGTTAAGGAACTAACTCTGCAGAATGCTGGAAAAGGTTAATGAGAAACAGCTTTATCTCGCTCACTAATTTAGGAGCACCATCAGCAGCAATTCTTGCTACTTTATGACTTATCTGCCAGGAGAAAGAAAGAAAGAAAAGGTGGCATTAAGAACATGAGAATGCTTGAAGCAAAAAAATTAACATTTAGAAACAAACATACGCTAATCAAGTTCGACAAGACGGTGTAATCGAGTTCCTCCCTGAAAGCACCCATCCAGGTAAGCAATGAGGTCAAAGACTGCTTGCAAGCCATGCATAAGGCAAACGAGTCATCCAAAATGCCTGTTGAGAAGGAACAAACTTGATCTTAACTACTATTCATTATGACCATATACAAGAGTAAAAGGAGAACATCAAAATTACCATATCTATCCGTTGCAGACAAGCATTTCTTCTCTATTGCATGTCTAAGTCTAGATGATAGGTCATCATCATACTTCACCCTATAGAAACCTGACTGGTCCACATTAAGCTTTATCCAAGCACATCCTGAATCCTTATTATTTTCCCCTCCACTTCCAGTCTGCATAAGGCTGCCTTGGGAAATTGAGCAACCCAAAAATTCCTTCATATCAAGAACTTCAGATTTTGTTTGGAACAAAACATTTCTTCGAGCATCATATGAGCCACAGCATAGTGTTATAGGAACAATCCATTGTCCATCCCCATGAGAACCGCTTAACAAGAATTGTGACTGGCATTAGATTAGATAAACAGATTGTTAGAATTCACAGAATTCTCAAAAATAATGTTATGAATCTGCTGAGGGACTATATATTCTTATCAAGGAGTGTCACATCAAAAAATCCCACTGAAAAAGGAAATACAATCAAAGTACAAGTTGAACATGAGTAACCTGCTCAAGCTCCAGTGTTTGACCTTTGACTTTAGCAGATACAACAGGGTAACCTTGTTGTTTGGTCCATGAATTCATAAGCTTGTTTACAGGTTCACCAGATTCCTCCTCAAGGACAGCCCATAAGTCTTCAGTCTTTGCATTTGAACAAGCATGTTTTTTTATGTAGGAGGCAAGTGCCCTCTAATTGCCATGAAAAAGTCCCAAATAAATTATGTCAGCTTCCAAGCAAAACAAAGTGAATAGATAAATACACACATATAGAGTTATATATACCTATATAAGTAATTTCAGATGCACCAATGAAATGAGAACTACACAATAACAAAATTCTATTTGCTCAACATAATCATCATTATCAGAGTTCTCTATCAAGTTAAGAACAAATATTCAAGGTATATGGAAAATTATCATGATTATTAAACAACATTATGCTTATAAAGTAGGAATCTGTTCAAAACAACATCTAATAATTTTTTCCTCCGCCATATTATGGAAGATAAGGATATTTTAATTTTTCTTTCCAGCTATTGGGAGCAAATGATACAATCCTGATCAGTCTTGCATCATCCGTTAATAACTCAATACAAGTCCTAGGAGTTCATCGAATGAGTTTAAGTAATTGGGCTGAAATTTATTCAAATTTGCTTAAAATGGTGCTCAATTCAAGCGAACCATGTGGCAAGGATAGATTATATGATTTGGGTCTTCTAAATCAAAATATCCAGCAAGACCAAATCAATGCAATGCATTTAAGTCGTCAAGTCCGTGTTCATTTATGTCGCTTAATTGTCCGTAAATCTAACTGCCAATTCATGGAGGGTTCAATATTTGTGCGATAATATGAATCACCAAATCAAGCAAGGAGTTTACAAGCTAATACGCAATACAAGTTTGAAATGCACAGAACGAAGGAAAATAAATTTAAGCTACATGGCAAGGCATTCGTTATATATATTTCTCAGTTCTTATGTTGCAAGCAAAGGAGGGCAAAGGAGGGCAAGAAATGGATCTTTCCAGACTTGAAAATAAAGAGGGGCATACCGGCGCTGCTATGTCGGCGTCAGTACTACCAGCGGAGCTGCCGCGCCAGAGAAATGGTTCTAGAGGGATGGCGCTGCTGCGCCAGCGCCACTGTGCCATAGTAGCAGAGAGGCTTCTGGGGAAACAACACGGCGCTGCCGCGCCAGTTCCAGTGCAAGTTACGGCGCTGCCGCGCAGGGGACACAAACACGATTTTCAAGACACATTTTTATCAGATTTTCTTGCATATTTTTAGAAATTTTCAGATCTTTTCCAATTCTAATGTAATGATGTTTGTTAGATAGGATTTGATTTCCAAATTGACGTGTTAGCTAGGATTTTGATTCCAATTTGATTTCTTATTCCTTATAGAATTAGAGTTTATTGTTATTAGTATAAATAGGATACATGGTTATGTGAATGGATCATCAACTTTTATTATCAGATTTTATCAATATACTTGAGAGTTTCCTAAACTTTTGGTTCTTTAAAAATTCCTAAGCTAGTTCTTAGTTTACTTTGAGATTCAATTTTAACTTATCATACAACAATTTATAGTTGTGTGTGGCGTCTTCAACCGTATCAATTATCGATTGTATCGAAGTTCCTGCTTCTTATAATTGCGTGGTTTAGGTGTCGTGAGCGATCCACCTTACGACTTTGCTAGAAACGATCCGAGCTACGATAATCTGACGCAAGCGTGCCGTGGAGTTTATGTCACAGAAGTAGTATGCGGAAGATCACCATGTAAAGTATATCAAGGGGACAAGACCACTTCCCTTCTTGGGGTTAATACATAGTAGGAGTCCACAAAAAACAAAAACTAATCAGACCAGAACTACTTCTATAATCTATAATTGACTTTTTTAACCAAAAAAAAAAGGACTAACGACAAACAAGAAAATTCCTAACCCAAGTAAAAAATATATATCTATTAATAAAAAGAAAAGGGGAGGGGGTGGTTATTTCTTGAGACTCTATCACAATATATCAATAATTACCTTATTTTCTCTCTTATTTTCTATCCCTACTTTCTCTCCTATTTTCTCTCATCCGTATTTTTTACGTTTTATTTAAATTTTTTAATTTTTTTAATTGCACACGCATAGCATGTGGCACATAAACTAGTAGAAATAATCTGAGAAGCTCATACCAATAATCTTTCCCTAATAGACAGAATTTATACCAGTAACCTAATCATAATCAGCTTGGTTTCAACTATATTTAGTTGAAACAAGCTTCATATTATAATGATGGACAAACAACATTAAGTGGTACAGCTTGCAACTGAAACAGTAGAACCAGACATTCTGTAGTAACGGGGTTCTTCCAGTTCAGTCCCAAAAGGAAAGAAAACAATTCAGCAAACAACCGCATCTATATATAAAATAGTGATACTGCAATTCATCCAACTCAGTCTAACAAGGGTTGGGAGCAATAACAAGTATTTACTTAACAAGTAGAATTTTTGATCTAATCAAGTGGAAATTAAAAAAGGAAATTAACAAACTGACCACAACCAGAATAAATTAAGGACAGCGTCGAGATTGCACAGTAGAAAATCAAATGACTAACCTGAAAAGTTTCAGCACCCAGATAGCTCTGCAGCATCCGGATAACGGATGCCCCCTTTCTATAACTAATTGAATCAAATATTTCATCGATTTCACAAGCATGATTAATCTCTACCTGGAAATAGTACTTTAAGTTAGTTTTAAGACATTTCATTATTTCTAATATTATACACAGACACATTTAAGTTGACCTATCTACCTCAATGGGGTGTGATTCAACAAGCCCATCCAGGCGAAGACCCTCAGTACTTTCATCAAGAAACTGAGTCCAAATTTGCCATTCTGGGAACAAACTATCAGTTGCTAAATAGCTCACCTGACCACACAATCAATATATTTGTAAACAATTTAACAGCAAAAACTTGACAGAATTAAGCATGCATAAATGGATCAAATGAATAATACCCATGTTGCAAACCCCTCATTCAGCCACAGATGTGTCCACCATTCCATTGTGACAAGATTGCCGAACCACTGGTGTGCAAGTTCATGGGCTACAACAGTTGCAACCTGCACAGAATCCAATTAACAAAATTATAACATTTCTGAGATGTTGTACTATAATAACAACAGAATATACATAATTTGGTATCTGAAACAACTTTCAGCACATTCAAATTACCCTCTGCTTGTTAGCTGCTGCAGAGTGCTTATCATCAAAGAGCAAAGCAGTTTCCCGGTACGTCACTAGACCATAATTTTCCATGGCCCCCGCAGCAAAGTCGGGAATTGCAATCATGTCCAATTTGGGTAGTGAATATGGCACAGCAAAATAACTGCAAGATTAGATATAAAAATTTCAAATACGCTTCTGAAACATCTAATCAAATATCATGATATAACGTATAAGCAAAAAAGAACACAGGATATCATAAGTTCATAACCAGTAAACATATCTGAACAACTGGCCACAATATAAAATTTCAACATTGAAAATCAATGGGGCCGCACAAAGAGATATCGGAACATACTCTTTGTATAGACCAAGTGTTTTAACAGCAACATCTAAAGCAAATTTCCCTTGATTTGCCTTTCCAACTTGGCAATATACCCGAACTTTAATGCCTGCAATATAGTTAAACTACTTTTTCAAGAACAAGGGTTTCATAGCACAAGCACAAGAGCAAATGGAATGTTATGACTTTACCATCTGGCGTATGATCTTCAACATAATCAAACAAGCCAACCACTACTGCAACCAAATATGTAGACATGATTGGTGATTCCTGATAATAAACTGTCTTGAGATTTCCATCCACCTTTTCTTCAACAACTGGCATGTTTGAAAGAGCTACAAGTTCAGATGGCACTTCCAGTGTGATTTTAAATTTAGCCTGTAAAGCAAGTGATTGAACCAAATAAATACTTTTAAATAAGTTGAACAAAAGAAACTTGCAAGTTGCAACCATATAGGCTAAATAATTTAAATATTTGCCTATAGGTAAACCAGCTCAAAAAGTCTAATATAAAAAGCAGAGTGGCTGCTAATTATGGACATAATAAACTCGTTCCAAGCTAACACACATTCTAGCTAAAACATTTAATATACTATCACTTTGATAATTGTGTTGATTCCTTCTGGGATTGATATTGGGACTTCATGAGTATAATTGTGATGTAATTCAATGTTGTTTGGGCTTGAATTGGTTGTTTGTGGATTGAGTGACATATGGTGATTAGCAGTGATGGGAATGAAGAGGAAGGTTAGCTTCCTAGTGAAAGGAAGCCCTGTTACCAAATTGGCAAGCACCCAAGGACTTGAACAAACTGATATATATGCATTTATGTAGAATAGACTTGGGGGAAGGAAGAAAGGGCATAAATAGGATAGGAAATGGGTCTAAAGATGAGCTCTATGCTCTCAGATTCATATGAAGCATGAAAATACAATGACTTTATTACATACTCATAAAAGATAACCTTTACTAACTAAACTATCATGAGCCATTTTTTATGCTACACCAACTATTAGTATAACCAACTCACGTGGTTTATGCTACCTCTAGATATACCTAAATACCCACAGCTCTTTTTCAAATAATTTTTGCTCGACAGCTTCTAGAGATTCTGAAACAGCCCATAGGTTGTTAGTAGTGCAGATAATAGCTTCTAAACGTTCATGTTTTGAAAATAAAATAATGTTTTATCCTTCAACAATTCAAAAGCAAACACATCTTATTTTGTTAATTCTATAAAAAGTGCACCTACTTTTTTCAATAAGAAAGTTCATGCAACAACTTATGACATTGCAATTATCACATACATACATACATATAGATAGATAAAAAATATTTACCTTACAGGCAGGTTCATCCCAACAGGGAAAACATTTCCTGGCATCAGCTGGTTCAAACTGTGTTACCGCCATATTTTTCTTCTCCCCGTTATGTTCATAAGTACTAATAAAATAATATACACAATTTTGAACAAAATATATTAGTTAGCTAGAATGAGTGTCAATACAAGTATATTCATATCCTCTTTCGCAAAAAAAAAACAGAAACAGAAAATAATTAAACAAAATGAAATGAAATAATGCGGAATTTTTTTTAGCAACTCTTTTTCACCAATTGACATAAAGCTAGTGGCTACAAGGGTTAGTGAATATTGCTTTGTTTTCTCGTATTGCAATACCTAAACTTTAAATCTTATGTGATATACTCCCTTTGTTCATTATTAACTTTCACTAGTTAATTAAGACATTTCAAACTCAAAAATATCTCAAATTGACTTTAAAAAGAGCTCTGCCAAACCTTAGGGCCCAATTACACAAATCATTTCAACAAAATTTTCCAAAATCACAAAAATAAAATAAAAATTAGTCTTAAACTTAATACGAGAAAATCAAAAACAATTACATCTAACTATGTCAAAAGGGCAGAGTGATGATCACAAGATTTTATTTATTTTTTTCAAATGTCAAATGTCATACATAAAAGAAAAACAAAACAGAGTCGTGCAAAACAATCACAGGTATCAAAAGGAGAGCCACTAACCTTCTGTAAAAGCCTTTCATCTTATCATTTAGGGTTCCATCAAATGCAATAAACAAACTTCCAGCTCCGGCAGGAAGACTCTCACTAAACTCCACCACTAGTATCTCATCCTCTTCGAACAATTCCACCTCTTTAGCCTCCAATACCTTAACCAGAAAATAAATTCATTTTCACTAATTTATCCCTTCATCACAAATTCACACCAACATCAATTAATTAAAACTTAAATACATGGATCAGGGAATACCTTCGAACCATCCTGCGATCTGAACCGTGCGGAATTGGAATCAACGGAGAGTTCGGCGGCATTGAGAACGATGAACTTGGTGTCGGCGACGACATCGACGAAGATATTGACGTTGCCGGCGAATTTGCAGGCGGTGAGGTCCGGTTTCAGCTTTATGTCATATCGTTTAGGGACTACGAATTTGGGGAGCCTGGGCTGACCTTTAAACTGCTGGTACTTCTGCTCCATTATACTCCCTTCGTAAGAATCGTTGATAACTACGAGGGATATATAAATATATATATAGAGAGAGAGAGAGAGAGAGAAATATAGAGATTGGATCTTAATTGAAGTGAATTGGTATGTATATATATAGATATACAATTTATTTTGTGGTTTGGGAAAGTGGCTGGAGTGAGTGGGACTCTACTGCCTACTGGAGAGTGTTTAGCCGGCACCAAGCTCGTAAATGAGTAGAGGCTGTGGAGCCGATTATTAAGTACCTACTTGAGCACTATTTCGAGGCCCGAACACTTTCAACTTATCGAGCAAATTAATACAAAATTATAATTTAAAAATATTCGATTTATTTATTAAATTTTAAAATTTATTTATATTTATATTTATTTAACAAAATATAACTGATTTTGAATTTTCGTTCACTCTAATAAATTATCTGGGTCATCCAAAATTTAGGATAAATCACATCGTCCATATTGTTCGAATCGCATTTTTAATGTATATTGAGGAAAAATGAATAACAAATAAATTTGAGAGAGAGAATAAAAATTATTTTAGTAAAAAGTAATTTTGTGTCTTGGTTCACGCTTTAATACATTCGATCTAATAAGTAGATTGTGTCAGAACTAATAAAATAGACATTAATGAACCATCATTGATGGATGTTGATTCAAATTTAATAACAAAATATAAATAAAGAAAATAAATAAAAATTTAGATACAAAAAATGAATAAAAATTCTTAGATAGAAAAAGTAAATAAAATTATTAAAAATATACGTGAACCCTACATATAAAAATATAAAAGAAATGGTGTAAATATAGGTTTCCATAATCTTTTGTCATTGATTTATCAATAACATCAAAACGGGTCATACCCAGCTTCCTCTGATCCATTTCATTCTGCCGCAGCTGCCCAGGTTTTGTGAGAGAGACGGGAGAACTGAGTATAAGATTCGGGAGCTAAAAAGATTGAATTTTGCAATTTCCCATGGGAATTTTGAGAGAGAAGAAAAAGTCATCTTCTTCTTCTTCATCAACATCGCCTTGTGCAAATCTGAGAGCTGCTTATAACAATTGCTTTAACAGGTCATATCCCCTTCTCTTTTTCCTAACCCCCTGTATATAATGATCTCTATTATATATACGCAATACATATGAATAACACAAAACTAAGCCTCAATGAATGAAACCCTATTTAATTCTGTAAAACCCACTTGCCATAACCCTCCGTGTGTGTGTAAAACAGATGGTATTCAGAAAAGTTTTTGAGGGGTCAGTGGGACAAAGAGGAATGTGTTTCTGAGTGGAAAAATTACAGAGATTGTCTCTCGGTAAGCTTTTTATCATCATCATTCCCATTACCATCCACTCCTTAAATTCATTTGTTTGTCAGCAAATATCATAAATTTTTGCAATCTATATTAAAATCTCAATGGGGGTGGTGTTGATTTTTTATTTATTTTATTTTAATTTTTTAAAAGCAACATTTGGACGATAAGCACCTGAATAGATTCTTAGAGGCAGAAGGCATTGGCAATCTAATCCATCAAGTTGACTCTAGAGGTGCTTCCACATGATTGATTGATGTTTTTCTGCAGCATTTGATAGAAAAGGTTAGTGTAACTAGAAGTTGATTAAAACACTTCTATTCATTTTATATGTTATGTTTGCATTTGAATTCTGAAAATATTTTGTAATTTATATTACAACATATTATGCAATAATCGAAAACGAGCAAATGGTACGTGGAGAGAACAAATATTTGTTGTTTTTTAAATTTTATTTGCTTTAGTCGTAAAATCTGCTGGGCATAGTGTTTTGGCAACATGCTACTGCTCGTCTGATCCCGTATGATACTTCCATTTTGTGCTTGCTTAAACTGTACATTAATGAACTGTCCTAGCCAAACATAGTTCAAGTAAACATTGTTTGGGTCCATTTTCACCTTCAACAAAATTCTACATGTATAGTGGAACTTGCTATATCTGAGTTAAACAACGGGACTTCTGTGATGCCAATAATTGGACATTGTCATTGGCTTGTTTAGGCAGAATCTGATGTCAGCTACACGAATTATGGTGATGAACTCAAATTTAGCACTTGTAAATTAGTCATAAATTATCCTTATGTATTTCGGCCAAATGTGTTCTGGATAATATCATCATGCTTCATACTGCACAAGAATCAGTTAGTTTGACTGTAATGCTTTTTTCAGTTCATGATTCCTCTCTTTTTTCAAAAGCCCTCCGGAAAATTTTGTTCAAACCTTTTAAACGTGTGCGCGAAGAAAAGCCTAAAAGACTTGTAGGGAAAGTTCCTGATTTCCAATTCACTGATTCTTTTCCAGGCATGTGTACAAGGTACGTGGAAAGATTTATTATGGGTAGGAGGACTGCTTTAAGCTGCTGATCTCGCCAGATTCCTGTGCCTAGCATATCATCAGCCTTCAATTCTCTCAAATGATGCGGTTCTGTTAAATACTTGTTCAAAGAACCACGTTTTGTAGTTGCATCATGTTTCCAAGTTATAGCCATTGTATCATAAGGATAATCATTTTGCTATTTGGAACTTTGTAATGTAGTCTCTAAACAAGTGTTAATGTCATGTTGTTTAAGAGTGGGAGTCAACTATTTCTATTTTATCGATCTGAAATGGACTAGTTGTTGCAACATTGTGATGACAATTTCATCATATGCTGTATTCTGCATGACTTCTCATTGATGTGAGATTATTTTTGCACTTCTTGGCAATAGCTGGGCTATTAACATCTTTGCTCTATTGTCCTCTTTACTTTGTCCTTGCTCAGATCCTTATCCATATTACACAAAAATAGGTGCAACACAGATTACTTTAGAGATGTAGACATAATGGGGATTTTTTTAAAAAACTTCTATATCAATCAAGATCTGTTGATCTGTGAAATATGGTAGAATAAGGCCATGAATGACAGTAGCAACATGTCAACCATATTATTTATTCTCAGGTCAGGTCATCAATATCCAGACTCAACAAAGGATTAATTGACTTCATTTCTCTTAAATAAGAAATGTGCAACCATCCATTCTTCTCCATTATTGTATCCAAATAGTTCTGCAACTGCAATGAAGAATGTTCTCCAGTAGACGGTCCACTTAACAGCTGAATCCTTTCCATAAGTAGACTCCATTATTGGTCTTACAGAACTCAAATTGTTGTCCATTCTTTTAAGCCATTCTTCACTGCAAGAAATGATTGTTTAGTTTTTAAAGAGAAACCAAGAGCCCCATAATATATCCACACCCAAGCATTCATAGAGAACAATCAGTTAGGAGAACTAAGTTGGTACAATATTTTTCAGGAAAAATTACATTTTCTAAGTACAGCATATTTTGCCACCCTATATTCACAACTAATATTACAAGTACAGAATAGTTCACCCTTACCTTGTCTGTGCGTAATGTTTCCCATTCACAAGCCAATGGTTGACTACAGAAACATCATCCTGCACAATAACATAACCAACAAACATAGCAGCAAGTCAAAATTCATGCTTAGCTTTTGGTTTTCTTCTTTTTGGGCAAAAATTGTTTCTTCATTAATAATGAATTTCAGAGCTTGTTTCAAGAATAGCAAAGAGTGTCTAACCTAGTATCATTGACATATCAATCAGATTAGAGATTATGACACAACGGCTCCAATGGCAGCAAAAAATGGGAGTATTTTCCAAAATTGGCATAAATCACATCCAAATTTCTTGATTAAAATGGGCCAAAAGCCAATCCAATTGGCGTTTGAATTTGAAAATCAAATCAGACGCCAATTCAAGTGGCGTTGGACCGTTGAAAATTAATAAATTAACTTAATCAAATTATTATATTAACTTAACCAATTTTTTTAAAAATAGACGCTTTTTTTAAAAAAAAAATTATCCTAATTTTTTTTAAAAACGATTTTTTTTAAAAGGCACAAACGCCAGTTCAACTGGCGTTGGTTGGATTTTTTTTTTATTAAGCAAATTTGAAAAAGAAGAAAGCTGGTGTCAGAGGTAGAGAGAGTAAACGCCGCTTGAATTGGCATTTGATATTTTTTTTTTAAAACAAAGATGTCAGAAAGCATAATTTGAAGAGAGAGTTTAACACCACTTGAATTGGCGTTTGAATCATTATTTTATTTTTTATTTTTAAAAAGCAAAGATGTGAGAAAGCAAATTTGAAAGTGAGAGAGAGAGAGAGTTGAATGCCATTGGAATTGGCATTTGAAACTTTTTTTTAATTAAGCAAAGATGTCAAAAACCCTTTTGGGAAGAGAGAGATGAACGCCACTTGAATTGGCGTTTGAATTAGCGTTTGAACCCCTTTTTTTCAAATCTGCTTTTAAAAAATATTTAAAAATAAAAAGGGGTTCAAACGCCAATTCAAGTGGCGTTCATCTCTCTCTTCCGAAAAGGGTTTCTGACATCTTTGCTTAATTAAAAAAAAAAAAGAAAAAAGTTTCAAACGCCAATTCAAATGGCGTTCAACTCTCTCTATCACTTTCAAATTTGCTTTCTCACATTTGCTTTTAAAAAAATAAAATAATGATTCAAACGCCAATTCAAGTGGCGATAAACTCTCTCTTTCAAATTTTCTTTCTGACATCATTTTGCTTTAAAAAAAAATCAAACGCTAATCCAAGTGGCATTTACTCTCTCTCCCTCTAACACCAACTTTCTTCTTTTTCAAATTTGCTTAATAAATAAAATAAAAAAATTCCCAACAAACGCCAATTGAACTGCCGTTTGCGCCTTTTAAAAAAATTAGGATAATTTTTTTTAAAAAACGTCTATTAAAAAAATTGGTTAAGTTAATATAATATTTTGATTAAGTTAATTTATTAATTTTCAACGGTCCAACGCAACTTGAATTGACGTCTGATTTGATTTTCAAATTCAAAATTGGCTTTTGGCCCATTTTGAGAAAGCTTGGGAATTTTGGATAGAATCTAGAAATTTAAATGTGATTTATGCCAATATTGGAAAATTGCCCAAAAATGGTGTGAAAAAAAAATAGACCAGGCCACAGATAATGGGTGTGGTGAAAAGAAGGGAAATGAGAAAGGGATAATAGAAACTAGAAAAAAACAATCAGAACTATTCTGCCTAGCAAGATCAAGCAAATATACTCTATTTTTATTAGTATTTTAAAGTTCACCTGAAAATATAGTAGTAGATTCGCCGAAGGCATTGTACCTCCTGTAAAGAAGTACCTAGTTATCCAGTCATCTTCATTAATGTCCTGCATGTCAGGAAGTTACGTAATCACCATGAGTAAGAGCTTGCTAACAACAGCCTAATGACAAGTTTGCAGGAATCAACAAATATTTTAACTCATTAAACTAAAAGAATCCTGGTATACCTCAAAGTGGTAAGCAAATGCTTTATGGCAGAAATGATGAACAAAAAGAAGACTATCAGGGTGCATCCACCTGGATATCTTCTTCAGAAGTTCCTTGTAGTTCTTCATATGCTATTTCAAAGACAAAGCCAATTCTTAAAGCGTACACATAAAGTTCATGCAATACAAAGGGGTTTGAAACTGCATACCTCAAACATTTCTATGGAAAATATTCGGTCATAGGATGCTTCCATATCAAACGTGCTAATATCTGCAACAATGACCTCCACATTTTGGAGCTGAAGATCCCTATTGAGAAAGAAAGAGGAAATTCTTGAGGTCCTCTAATATACCAGTGCTTTTTTGCAAGAGATAGGAAATTTCCTTACAAAACGGTACCTCTACGGATAAAAGCAAAGAGATGCACCAAAACATGTACAGTCTCAGGAAAAGTTGAGAGAGATCATGTCTGAATGTTTACTCTACTACATAAGGTAATTATCAAGTCACATACCGGCACTGCTCCTCAATAAATGCTTTCTGGGTCGTTGAATTGCAAATCCCAGTTATCTTGCATTTGTTGTACTTCTGTGCTATGTATATGGATAAAGATCCCCAGCCACATCCAACATCAAGAACAGTGTGACCATCTTCTAATTGTGATCTATCACAATACATTTCCAACATTGCTTTCTCAGCATCATCTAAGGTGCTCGACTTATCAGGGAAGTAGCAACAACTGCATAATTCACGTACAAAACTAAGTATTAATGCTAGAGATCAACAAATTTTGATACTCAATTGTACAAACATTCCATGTCACTCTTTGCTTCTAGTATTTAGTTTTACTGAAGTCATCCTTGACATTCTGTTTTTACTCCTTAAAACTAACAATAATATGATAGCCATTCAATTCATTTAAATGAGTCTTAAACCCCAATACGTTGTTATTGGTTTTTCTTTTTTCAAGATCAGTTTGATAATGCAATAATTAAATATAAAATCACTGTGTTAGTCCCCTTCAATTCCCTGTTTGAGCTCCTGTGGCAGGCACTTTAGCTTGCGTCCAATTGCAGGTGCACATTTCTCACCATGTCATGTTATAATATTATAGAATTCATTTACCTGTATTTGAGATTCTTCCCAAGCACAAGCTTGAAGAAAGAGGTTGGCAACTCATAATGTTGATATTTTGGCTCCTCAGTCTTGATGGCTATAGACATTTCTCTCAGAGCTGCAAGAGATAACCAATTAATCCACACACATCTAGACAAATAAAGCATATACACACATATATGTGTGCGTATGGATCATCAAGTCACCATCCAAAAACGAATGCTAACATAACTCAAAGGTGAAATTCCACCAACTACTATTCCTTGAACAGTTTCAAACTCCACTACTAGAGCACTAGCATACAGTGTCTTTCACATGCTCATCAGAAGCCTTAACTACATATATAACCTAAGAACTTTAAACAGCTGTTGTCATGAACATTATAGATCCATTATTACCATAGGACACACAAACTGATATTATATATAGTATATAGCATTCTTTAACAATAATGTCTATGCAGGCTAATTAAGAAAAGATGAGGAAACAAACAACACAAGAAAACCCAATTACGTCTTCCCGTATACATCGCGAGGACATTACAAGTTTTTAGTGGTACTCAATCACATAACATAAAGACCCAATTTGTAGATACTAATACCCACACATTCTCTAGTCAATGCAAGACTGATTCATACACTAGAAATATTCCTTTCAAAATTAGGACTCCTACTAGTATTAGATTACGGTATCCTAACATAAACAATTCAACAATCTTTTGTTACCTCCTACAAGCCTGAGTCTGTTACCTTGAGTAAAAACATAACCATTAACAAATAGGAAAACTATCATTTCAAATGAGAATAATTCAACTTGTTTTAACATAGCTTATCAGATGGCCTCCATTCCCTTGTTTCACTTGAGGCAATTTCATATATTTGCCTTCAAATGCTGTATCAACATAAAAAAGATCATCATTTTGACTTAAATGCAATTTATTACTCCCTGTACTCCACAAAAAAACCTAATTTCGACTTCATAAAGTTATTTTGTGAAATCCTAACTTTTAAATTAATGTGAATTTATTTGAGTTTTGGCCGTGCTATTTATAAAGTTTAGGATATTCCTGATGGCATGGACAAAAATCAAATAAATTTCAAAAATGTTTCAAAAAGTGGAAGTGAGACTTTTTCTTTCTTTTTTTTTTGGGGGGGGGGGGGGGAATTGAGGTAGTATTTCATAATTTGACAACGTGTAACAAGATTTAAATCAAATGGGTACCAACAATCCTCAACTGCTACTAGTTAGAATCTAAGTAACAAATTAGTTAGAAGCAGCAACTAACATGAACAATTATAGGCATTTCTTCATAAAATACTCAATTTAATATAGTTTAAGAGAGAAAGAGGAGTACAATGCGCGAATTGCAGGAGGTCGGAGAGTTGTAGTTCGGCTGACGATTTGTAACCGGATCGAAGCCGGCTAGCCAATAGAAGACGAGTCAATCTCCTTATCAGAGCGTCCGGTAGTAAATTACGCTCCAATGAAGCCAACATCATGCGCACAGTAGCATCGTACGGTAATTGCACCATCGTATTCATCTCTTCAATAAGGATTCTCTCTCACATAACTCAGACGGATATATATATACGGTCTCAGACTTATCTAGCTCACCTCACCTCCCTTTAACGACAACGGATCGGGCGACGATCCGTCACTATATACATAATATGAATTTTAAGCTCACCACTTATTTAACTCACCTTGTTCACTTTCTTTTAGCGACGGATCGGACGACGATTCGGTTCGTCGCTATATGTTCGGTCTGTCGTCATATGTTGTCTGTTGCTATATATTACTCGTCGCTAAAAGCTAAGACGACGGTTCTAACGATGGATTGAATCGTCGTCCAGTCCGTCGTTTAGCGACGGACCCGATGACAGTTCGGTCATACAACCGTTGTCTATACTTTTAGCGACACTATATGTTGTCCGTCGCTAAAAGTATAGACGACGGTTGTATGACGGAACCGTTGCCGAATCCGTCGTTAAAGGGGTGAGCTCGGGTGAGTTGGATATATATATATATATATATATATATATATATATATATATATATATATATATATATATATATATATATATATATATAAATATAAATATATAGAGAGAGAGAGAGGTCGGATCATGTCCGGACTCCTGGACAGGTTTAAAATTCGGACTTTTTTTTTGTTTTTTTTTGAAACAATTTTAAAAAATTATTGAATTGGAATTTTTACATAATACAGTATTTTTGGCGTGATTTGGATGCCTATACCAAAATATTTTTGTACAGTATGGACAGACTGTACATACATTGGTTGGTATATGTATTAAAAACACACCCAAAATATTGTATTATAGAAAAATTTCAGTTCCATAATTTTATTTTATTTTATTTTTAGTTGTTCTACAAGAAAAAAATTGGGGTCCGTTTTTTGATCAGGTCCGGATTCCCGGACCTGATCTGTTGTGTGTGTGTGTATATATATATATATTGGAGTCATCAGTATTCAGTTTTTTTATTCTGTATATTTACTCCTGTTGTTTTGGTTAGATCATGTACCTAACAATTTAAATTTAAAAATAATAAATGACATAAAAGGGAACAAATAAGTTTTAGATTTTAAAATTGTAAATTATTTTATAAATATTTTTTATTTATTGATATTGCTAGAAAAAAATTGGAAAAGCTAAACAAATTTGTCTTAACTATTTAGATGACCTCTTAATACTGTATTAAGAGGTGAATTGTTCAGATGCATTAAGATGTAATCAAACACCGTCACGCCCTAAAATCCACCTGCTTGCTTGGTCGGACTTCGTATTGACTTGTACAATCTTATTCATAATATTCATTAAGCTCTCACTTTCTATTACAAAAGTATTTCGACTTAATTCTATTACACAGAATGAAGACAATAATAAAATATCTTTTCAACTTTCTCTTCATCGCTAGAATTGTCTGATAATTCTACTTTAGCTGTAATTTTTTTAAAAATATAATTGCAAGAATGAGCATAAGAATGCCCAACAAGTCTAACATATATATATATATATATATATATATATATATATATATATATATATATATATATATATGAGAAGAGAAACACATTTTCAAGATATATATACAAAATAAGTTGATAAGAGATTTCAACAATAATCAATATAGTAGATTGAGTGGTTTCTAACCCGTAAACTAATGAATTAGTTCCCCATCTTATTAATACTTCTACCAACGTCCCAATAAATTTGTATTGTTCTTTCTGACAACCACACTGAATTGTCCACATTGGTACCTACAGTATAGTTCGGTCGATTTCCTAACACATCTTAAACTCCTGGCCATACAAGAGAATTGTTTAAATCAGATACTAACATGGTTTTCAATTGAAATTCAACAATCACTATCAAGTTGTGAATCTAATAAGCATGTTAATGCACGTGGTGAAAAAGAAACAATACTTGCATAACAATAAAATTCATAAATCAGACACGTTATTACACGGAGTACATTTCAACAAATAAGTAGACTTGCCTAATTCGCCTCTACCGTTTACGCTAATTTTGCGTCTCTCGATCCATCTATACAATTATAAGTTCATGTAGACTAATTAAACGTTTACCGATTAAATCTTTTATGTGATGCCCCAAAAATAGGTCCAATCCACCCAACCTATTCTGAGTCGTCAAATACATGGTACAGAAACAACTACAATTTTATTATTACAATTGTCGTGCAAAATACGACAACACTTATGCTGTGAGTTTAAATACAAATATTGTCTTCTAGACAATATCCACACTCAAATAAGTCCTTATTACAATTATTGATACATTATTTTACAAAAATGGCGAGGACTACTAAACAACTCTCTCTAGAACCTTCATTCCATACCCCGACTAGTATTCGCTACATTCTCGCCTCATGAGAAGAAAAATGGAACAAAAAGAAAAAGGGTGAGCTCAATTAGCCCAGTAAAGAATATTATGACTAAGATAATATACAACAAATTATCGTTAGTCTCCAACAGGGAAAAATCTAATAGAATACAATAGACAACCAGTTTTAAATCAATCTTCGCAGCGGAAATAATAATTCATTAGAAGAGTTAAGTAGAGAATGCAAACTACTATCTTCTATATATGAATTTAAAAGTTCATCGTCGATATTTTATCCCTGTAACATCAATCAATATATATCTGGAATCAAATATTCATCTTTGCACTACAGGCCAAAGATATTCATCACTTGGTCATGTTCATCTAAACACCTGTTCATCTTTGCACTACAGGCCAAAGATATTAATCAGTCGGTCATGTTCATCTCAATACCTGTTCATCTTTGCACTACGGGCCAAAGATATTCATCAAGAAATCATTCATCTTTTCACTACAGGCCAAAGATATTCAGTAATATCATCATTTAGGACTGAGGATGATGAAAAATATTTTAAAGGAAACGAATCCAGTGAAACAAAAGAATAACTATTAAGGATTCGTATTTTAAACAATCCAAGTTCAAAAATACTGCATAAGTAATCAGAGTGGGGTAAAATTCAAGAATGATCAAAACATGAATACAATCAAAGCTAGTGTCCAGAATAGATATTTTGGACGAAAAGAAGAAATTTCATTTTTTCGTGAATAGTGCCGTATACGTGAATAGTGCCATATACGTGAATAGTAACTCCGACACCAAAAGATAAAAATTTCACTAAAAAAACATCATCATGCTTCGTGAATAGTATTCGTTAATAGTAACTTGTGAATAGTAACTCATGAATAGTAAATCCAACATGAAAAAGTTCTAAATTTGATAAAAAGTTCCAACCAATATTTTAGCATAATGATATTGAAGAAATAATATCATTTGAGAAGAAAATAACATCCCTTATCTCAGAAAGAATAGTACTTCTGACTGGAATACTGGATATAGTGCTGAAAGAATTTGCACCGTATAGCAATACTCAAAGTACTAAAATTCTCACAAGAAAACGCTCAATATATCAAGAGAGAAAGAGAGAAGATTTCAGTTTCTGGTGTGATTTTCAATTCTAACCTAAGCACCTTATTTATAGAAAAATGCTTAGAACACCAAAGCAAAAAATTTAATAAAATATTAATATATATTAATTTGTCTATGCCCACTTAGAATCATCTGAATTCAGCAACTTTGCATGTGTTAAAGATGCCTACCAAACACAAAAAACGTTTTTCTTATTTAAATTATTTTAAACTTCCAAAAATCAATTATTTCGGAGCTTCGGAACTTCAATAATTCATAATAAATAGCCCTTTTGTCAGAAAATTCGAATCTCGCGATTTTTTATAGGAAATTCAATTCTCTACAACTTTACAGAAGAAAATTTTTCCAAATTCCAAACAGAAATTGACCGAAATCCATAAATGGGCGATTTTACAGGCTAAAATCAAATTTCAGTTAAGAAATGGGCCCACAGACATGTTTAACATGTTTTAAACAACTTTTGCAACAAAAATACTCCTCATCCTCATATACTCATATATCCCACATTCATTGTAAAAATATCCCCATTATTATATAATAATAATATAATAAAATGTTATTTTATCAGAAAAGATAAAATATCAATTTTTAACAATTGTCACCTTAAACAATTTTCTCCATCTATATCCACATAAAATCAATATTTTCCTCATCATATAAATCAATAATTAATTATTGACAAATAATATTACAGAATCACAATAATGACAATCAGGCAGTTCCCAGGAAAGAGGGGACTTTCCAATAAGATTTTTTCCTTGCTGGCGCGCAATTAGGTGACCAAACCTATTCTTAGACAGAACTTTCTAGATATTGCCAATAATATTTTCAAATAATATTATTCAGATAATATGAATTATTGCTTCGATAATGGAAAATACTGTGCCGTGATAATTATTGAAACAACAATAATATAAAATATCAACGCATCAATTATTGAATCAAAAATAAAATATTGAACATTAATTACTGTAACAATTATTGAGTAGTGCCTTCTTACGTAAGAATCAATAATTCAAAAATACTGTGCAATACCGTGTGCTACTGTGCAACGACGCGTATTACTGTATTTTAACCACCGGGTATTCCAACAGTATTAACGGTAACAACTACGTCGTTATTTATAAACAACATATACTTGTCGTATTCTTCATCCAATCGCTTTCTGTTATGGGGCCGTCGTATGAATATTCCCCGACAGGAAGAATATTCCACGACCAAACGAATATTCCCCGACAACAATGAATATTTTATAACCACTTGCTTATTTTAAAAAAATTTCATATATCACCCTTAACTTTAAACTTTTATCAATTTAACCATTTACTGAATTGTAATTATAAGAAAAAATTGAATACTTTTATTTCATAAAATTCGGGGTCTTACAATCTCCCCTTTATTTTTGGTATTATAACCAGTTATAAATAAGACTCTTTGTACTATACATGGAATAATTTCAGCATTATAATTGCTTATAAAATGAATATTCATCAATTATATTTGAAATAAATCGAGCATTATAACTGCGTATAAAATGAATATTCGGCTGTTATATTTGAAATAATTTCAGCATTATAACTGTTTAAAAAATGAATATTCTTACTAAATACTTGAAGAAAATCGAACATAATAACTGCTTATGTGACGCCCCCAAAATAGGTCCAATCCATCCAACCTATTATGAGTCGCCAAATACATGCTACAGAAAATAACTACAACTTTATTACTACAATTGTCGTGCAAAATATAACAACACCTATGTTGTGAGTTTTGATACAAATATATACCAACTGTGACTCTGGATACCAACTTGGATAGCACGTCACAATGACACCTTACATAAAGGTACAGTCAATAACTGTTTTAGAAATTAAAATCCTTGGAAAGTGCTCAAGGAAACCTTCGTAAATGGGAGGCCATGCGTCTAGGTTATGATAGATATCATATGCCCACAGAATTATCCTTGGTTGACCCAATAGATCCCAAAGAAAAACGAGAAGATTACTATCATATTCTTTCCAATGATGAGTCTTTTCTTGACATATAACTATCTCCACTGTCTGCAATTAAAAATTATATTTCACCCAAACTCCAAGATTATATAGGTAGTGCTCGTAGATATACTCAGTAAATGGATGTGCACAACCTTGTCTTATGATAACACGAAGTCGTAGGTCATTAGACATCTTGTATGATAGTGGCAAAACACCCTTCCAAAGTTGGGTTCACCTCACCTATTTAGGGAGAACCTCAACAGCTATAGACCACCGTTCTATTCCATTGTTACCCTCGCTCGACCTAGTTACACTCTTGTTACCTCAAAAGAGTAGTACTTTTAATCGGAATATCGGATGTAAAGCCGAAGAAAATCTGCACTGAATAAAAACTCTCAAAATATCTAAATACTTACAAAATACACTCGATAATATAAGAGAAAGAAAACTTGTTTCTGGTGTGATTTTCAATTCTAAATTAAGCACATATTTATAGGAAAATGCTAGAATGCCAAAGCGGACTAAATAATAAATTAATATTATAATTTTTTCTTTTCCCCTACGCAACCATCCTTAAAAAATCATCAGCCACCACAATGGGACCCACCCAAAATCAGCACATATTTTCTACACCAACCAAAAGTGGGTGCCACCTAATTTTACTAAATATCATTTTATTTTCCGAAACTTCAGTAATTCATAATAAATATCCCTTTTATCATAAAAATACAAATTTTATGTCCATTCCACACGAAATCGAATTCTCTACAACTTTGTAGCTTTAAGTTTTTCTAAATTCTAGACAGAAAATATTCGAAATCCACAAATGGATGTTTTTTAACACCTTATATATATATAACATATCCAAAAATCACAACGATCCAACGATCGGATTAAAATTATAACTCACGCAATAGAACTTTAAGAACACCGATTTGATTTTTTTAATACCTCCAATCCGATAAAATACTGATAAAATACCTCAACATTAATTCCTTCATTTATAACCACATAAAATAAATAAATCCATCATTTATATCCACATCAAATAAATATTTTCTTATCATATAAATTAATAATTAATTATTCACAAATAATATTACAGAATCACAATAATGACAACTAGGTGGTTCCTAGGAAAGAGGGGGCCTTCCGATAAGGATTTCTCCTTACTAGCGTGCAATTAAGTGACCAAACCTCTCCTTGACAGAACTTTTTAGATATTGCCAATAATGTTATCTAATAATATTATTCAAATAATATGAATTATTGATCTGATAATGGAAATATTGTACAATGACAATTATTGAAATAAAAATAATATAAAATATTAACGCAACAATTATTGAATCAATAAAATAAAATATTGAACAGTAATTACTGTAATAATTATTGAGAGTGCTTTCTTATGTAAGAATCAATAATTCAAAAATACTGTTCAATACTGTGTGCTACTGTGCAACCACGCGTATTACTGTATTTTAACCACCGGGTATTCCAATAGTATTAACGGTAATAATTACGCCGTTATTTATAAAAACTCAAACTTGTCGTTTTCTTCATCCGACAGTTATTCTGTTATGGGGCCTACAAATGGCTGTGCTGTCGTACGAATATTCCCCGACAACAAGAATATTTCACGACCAAACAAATATTCTCCGACAACAATGAATATTTTATAACCACTTACATATTTTCTAAACTTTACATATATCACCCTTAACTTTAACTTTTTATCAATTTAACCATTTACTGAATAACAATTATAAGAAAAATTAAATACTTTTATTTCATAAAATTCAGGATCTTACAGCTTATTAAAGTATATTTTTACTATATATATAAAGAAAGATCAAAATAATAACTGATAGAGTAATACCACTTGAAGTTGCAAGTTTTAACTAATCCTTTGCAATCTTGAAATTAATCTAATTTACAAGAACTTCAAATTTCTAATTCTAAATTATAACTTTGAATACTTTATCTTTGCTTTGTAAATTGCTAAGAAATGAATGAACTTAGCTTGCCATTTATAGGAAAAACATAGTTTCGCTAATTGAACGTTAGGGGCTCGGCTTATTACACTTTGTACCCGGCTTATTACAGTTTGGTACCAGGCTTATTACACTTTTCACCCAGCTTATTATAGTTTGGTACCTAGGTTAATTACACTTTAGTGCCTAGCGTGTGTCAGCGTGTGCCTAGTGTGTGCCAGCAGCACTCTTACACACTCCTCTTTTACTATCCGTACTTGACTTTTCGGTATTTTTGTTCCGTATAAACAATATTTTGTAAAATGGAAAAAGGCACGTATTCCTATGAATAGTATTTTTGACGCTCATTTCTCAGAAAATGGTTAGACAATCAAAAAGTCGATAAAAATAATTTTTCGTCTTTTCCCTATTTTGTCTTATTCTTGTGAATAATAATTTGCACGTTTTTTGAGAAATTTTTTTATTGGATAATATTACTTTTTCATGATATATTACCGGTTGATCTTGAACCGATATGTCATTACGACATACGAATCTTTCAAATTAGCTTAGGGTATAACCCTAACTCATATCGTTCTTCGGGTGAATAATATTTTTACGAGAATTTTCTTGAATTTTTTTTATTTTTGTCTTTAAAATTCTTACTCGTTTAATCTTGCACATAACAAAAATACTACTATATTAACACCATCCTAGGTCAAAATTCAACTTTTAATCACTTATGATTCATTACACTTAGTTGAATCATAATCTTAATCTCTTATCATATAAGATCGTATTTATAAGTCACATAAATATCCGAAATATTACAAACACCACCTCAATCTACCACTTAATAAGAAGTTAAAATTTAAGGGACGTGACAAGAGATTAAATGTAAGTTTTCTTTAAGTTTCTCCTAATTCTACTCTTAAATCATTTCTAAACTCTTTTAGATCAATTCAAAAAGAAGTCCACAATACCAATAACCTCCTGATCTTTAACTTTGGAATATTTCTTAAAGTATATTCCAAGAACTGAATTGTCATGTTATAAATTCTTAACAGAAAAATATATATTTAACAACACACAACATTTATTTATGGGCTAATTACACTTCTGTTACATAAAATACCATCAAATTTATAATTCGGCCCCTAAAAAATTTGGACATACAATTTACTACATCAAATGCCTAATTTGATATAATTTAGCCCCTAATTTCTGAATTTAACTAAAATTGGCCAAAATAGCCAACCCGTCCAAGAATCCGATCGGGTTTTTTGTATTTAATACCAATTGACCATATAAATATATAGTTTGACTTAATTTAAAAAAGAGTTATTTTACAGTTTCGTTACATCAAGTACCACCATAATCATGATTCCCCTCCCAAAGAAAAAAAATTAAAGTTATAAAAAATTATAAATATAATAATTTTTAGCCCTTTAAAAAAGTACTAATACCGTAGAAATATGGTATAAATTATAAATATTTATAAATAACATTATAAATACAATTTGTAAAATTTAAGGCGTGATACAATTTGTAAAATTTAAAACGTAAAATTTATAATTTATGATATAATTTATAATTTGCATGATTTAAGTTGTAAAATTTATACATACAATTAGTTAAATTATATATACAATTTTAAAATTAATTTTTTTAATACAATATATGTATTAACTACTGTTTGTTTGAAGTATAAAACGGAAAACGGACGAAAATAAAGTGTTGTTGGATAAACTAATTAACTACTATTTGTTTGAAAAATCTTTTAACCAAGTAAAAACAATTAAGATTTCAAATTCAAAATACATTACCTATGTCGTCCTATGTACCTTGTCTCTTTGTAACTCACTTTTTGCACACCATCTCCTCTCTTCTCCGCCTTCAATGACGATAATCAGTCTTTTTACATCAGAAAAATCTTTGAATTAACTTAAAATTTCAGGTTATTTTTTGCTTAAGTCGATCACAGCTACTGTACAGAATCCAAGGCGTTGAAATTTCCAAATTTGAATGAACAAAATAATTTAAAGGATTAGGGAGGAGGGAGAGCAAATGTGTTAATTTTTTTTTCTCTTTTTTTTTTCAATTTTTTCCTCCTTTTGTATGCTCTTCCAATATAAAAAAGGTATTATTTAATTAATTAAATTTTGGGCAATTTTGTCAATTGTTTAAAAGTTTAATGTTATTTGTGTTAAAAATATAATTTGTATGTTTAAAAGTTTGTTGATTTTTTTTGGTAATTGAGCCTTTTTTTAAATTTTAAAATAAAAAAAATTATATTTGATAATCTTTCTGTTAATATTTAATTTTAATAATTTAACATATAATAATTATTTATAAGGATTTATACATATTTAATACGACAAAAAAAGTATTTATATAAATTTATACGAATTAGGTATTTGATGTAGTAAATTATGAATTTGATAGTACTTGATGTAATAATACAAGTGTTATGAGCCCGTATTCTATACGGTCAAACCGTATACAATTCTTATCTAGCCGAAAAATTAGGTATTTCGATCAATTTTAGTTGGATTATGAAATTGGGGGATAAATTGTATCAAATTAGACACTCGATGTAATAAAGTTTAAGTCCAAATTCTTTGGAGGTCTAATCACGAATATGATGATACTTTATGTAGTAAACTGTATTTAGCCCTTTATTTATTATTTTGTCAATATAATTTTTGTTATGCTAATATCAATAATCTTTATTAAAAAAATAATTAATGAATTTGAAAGGTGTTTGCAATAATTTTTTATTTATTTATATAAGTTGTACACGTAAATACATAATTAAAATTGGGTAATATGACCATACACAGCTGTGTATATTTTATTTGTGCACAATTGTTTTTTTTTTAAAATAGATTCTCTCATCTCAAATCAGAAATTAAAAATAAATCTGTCAAAACGACGTAATTTTAGCAGACTGTGCACAAATAAAATATACACAACTGTGTATAACCATTATTCTCATTAAAATTTTACTATATATATTTAAAAATAGTTGCTTTTTTGCTTATGCATGCCTTACAAAGTTATTCATATGTTTTTTTCTTGAGGAGCTAGTATCTATTCTCTCTATCAAAATTAATAAGAAATCACCCCTTGTGCTATATTTTAAATGAGAATTTTATACACTATTTTGTTTGCAAGCATGATTGTGACACAATACCTAACAAAATTATGATTATTAAATAAAATATAAATATACTTTCATTTACATAAAAAAAGGGGTTAATTTATGGACATTTGAATTTAGAAAATGACAAATTTAACTGAGATCAGATATTATTTTTAGGAAAAAACTTTTTATAACATGTGAATTTGACTTCTACCCCAATTATTTCACACAAATTTTGTTTGATATTTGGTATATAGTTTTATATTTTATGTGTTGTTTGAGATTATTATGTTGAAATTGGGATAATCATATCAATACAAGTATATAACAAGTTAAAGTAAAATCTTATCCAAATTAATTTAGTTGGTTATTTCAAGGATAATTTAGACATTAACCTATAATTTTTAAATACAAATTATATAATTATAATAATATTATATGTTCAAATTCAATAAATATAATTATAATTTGATATATATACATGCATTCATGAATAAAGTAAAACAAAAGTCATAAAAAACATTAATGTCATATATATATATATATAGAGTCCGGATCCAGTCCGGAATTATGGATTCTATTAAAATTTGGACCTTTTTTTTTGCTTTTTTTTTTGAAACAACTAAAAAAAAATTATGGAATTGGAATTTTTACATAATACAGTGTTGTTGGCGTGATTTGGATGCCTATACCAAAACATTTCTGTACAGTCTGGGCAGACTGTACATACATTGGTTGGTGTAGGTATTAAAAACACACCCAAAACACTGTACTATGAAAAAATTTTAGTTCCATAATTTTTTTTTAGTTGTTCTATAAAAAAAAAGGGTCCGAATTTTGATCAGGTCAGGGAGTCCGGACCTGATCAGTTTTGTGTGTATATATATATATATATATATATATATATATATAGTTGTGTAGTACATAGTCGGCGCGACGATTTTTTTAGGCTATAGGGACGGTTTATCCGTTGACATGAATTAGGATTTTCTCCATTTCAAATAAATGGAGACTCTCCATTTTATGGTCCATATTTAAAATTCTCTCTCTCTTTCCCATTAGTATGATGTCACACACACACACACATATAGAGTAAGAATCAAGGAGAGCAGATCCTCCGTCTCCAATTTCTCTGTCCTCTTGTGTCCCTCCACTTAAATTTTGACATCTAGTCTCTTACTTAACACTAATTAATTCTAAAATTAAATAAAATGACATGTTTCAAAATTTAAGTGGTGGGACACAAGGGGGACAAAAAATTTGGGGATAGAGGATCTGCTCTCAGGATCAAGAACATTCTCCTTATCTAGCATATATATATATATATATAGTTCGAATCTTAAGCTCACCCTTTATCCAACTCACCCGAGCTCATCCCCCTTTAGCGACGGACCCGACGACGGTTCGGTCATGCAACTGTCACTTATACTTTTAGCGACGGACAATATATAGTGTCGTTAAAAGTATAGCGTCGCTAAAAGTATAGACGACGGTTGTATGACCGAACCGTCGTCGAGTCCGTCGCTAAAGGGGGTTGAGCTCGGGTGAGTTGAATAAGTGGTGAGCTTAAGATCCGGACCGTATATATATATATATATAATTTTTTTTAAATATATCAACCGCTACAACATGTAGCGGTGTGGTGTTATTATTATTATTTTTTTTACAATCCTTCCATTGCCCCACTAACACTCTGTTTCTGAGTTTTGAATAAAAAAGAAAATAATAGAAAACTTAAATTAGAACGGAAAAGAAAAAAATAAAAAATTTGAAGTTTTCCTTTGTGTTGTTTTTGAGTTTTTAATAGAAAAGAATAGAAAATTTAAAATTGAGGACATGAGTTATAATTTAAAATTTATTATATTAAAAGTTGAGGATAATATGAGAATTATAAAAATATTACTTATTTCAATTTCTTTTCCGTCCAAATCTGGCCAATTTTGGACAGGAAACTTTGGCAGAAAAAGTGGTCAAGTTTTCTATCCATTTCTTTTCTTTTCCGTTTATTAAAAAACTCAAAAACGTAAGAATTGGAAAGAAAACTTAAATTTTCCGTTCATTTTTTTTTCTGTCCATTTTAAAACTCAGAAACAGTGCGTAAGTTAAATGTTGTTAGAAAAAAAGGTTTCTTTTTAAAATATTATTATGGCTACTATAATAATAATAATAATAATAATAATAATAATAATAATAATAATAATAATAATAATTAGAAGAAAAATTTAGCGGCTGTGTTCAAATGTTGTGTACCACCTTAATAATAATAATAATAATAATAATAATAATAAAAAAAAAAGTGGTTGGTTAAAATCTAACAAATTGGTTGGTTAACCAACCACTTTATTATTATTATTATGTCAGATTAAAATGGTACACAACATTTGAACATAGCCTACATTCTTCTTCTAATTATTATTATTATTATTATTATTATTATAGTAGTCATAATAATATTTTAAAAAGAAATATATTTTACTAACAACATCTGACTAAGATAGTGTTTGTTTATATCTTAATAGCTCTTAATGGATAAGCTTCTAATTTGGATAAAGACAAAACTTGTTTGGTAATTTTTTTTGTCTCTTAATAACCCTTAATTGGTAAGATATGAAATTAAATTTATGCTTACCAATATAGGAGAAGAGTCCAAGGATGCCGTAAAATAGGGAGGGGATGTATAAAATATAGAGAGAACAGAGAGAAGAGATTGGGTCGCCGGTGCTCCAGCAAGACGAGGATGATTTGAAGGGGGTGTTTTTCTACCTGTGAAAAATTAGTCCAAAATACCCTATTAATATAATTTTTTACTAGTTATTAATGAATGTAAATATGAGTATCACTACTAGTTATATTCAGTGGCTATAACACTTAAACCAACATAATTTGAATTAATAAAATAACACAATTATCATTAACAAAAATTCGGATAATGATATGATTACTAATAAAGAGATTTTCAGTATCAGCACCAACTCTATGGAGTAATAATTTATGCTATTTTTTCATTTTTTTTGTCTATTGTGAATAATATTTACTTTTAAAAGCATCTTCATATCTATCTTTGAACAATTATTTTCAGTTCTTTTGCGAGACAATTGGTATGAGAAACATGTGATAATTAATTGATTTTATGTACTGTGCTTCATGTACTGTTCTAGAACTGAAAAGTTAGCAAAAAAAAAAACCCACATTAAATTTAAACAAGATAAGAGAATAAAGATGAGAAAGAAAAAAGAGTTTTTAAAATGGTTCAATCAGATTGCAAAAACAGATCAGATAAGAGATAAAAAGATGGGAAAGAAAAAAGAGTTCAGAGAGTAATATGGTAAAATACTGTTATTAAGACGTTTTGAAAAAATCATTATCAAACAACATTTTTTTCATTCAGATACAATTCTATTCAGATGCTCTACATTATTTAGATGTCTAAATTATTGAGATCTTAATATTCAATTTTATCAAACACCTTAGTGACTTAGTGGGACAATGGAAGGATTGTAAAAAAAATAAAAAAAAATTTAACACCAAACCGCTACATGTTGTAGCAGTTGGTATATTTTAAAAAAAATTATATTTTTTATTTATAAAATCTGACTAAGTGAGACCTATTTACACTTGTGTTTGACTAGCTCGTGCCTCGTATTAAATTAGATACCGTTACAACACTTGTGTCATGATCATGCCAACAACTGTCTATCAATGCACTATAGGCCAATGAGGACTTTTACCACATCATTTGTAACATTACGGTTATGATTACACCGAATAATCCCTGGTCATAATCATACCAAGTCCATCTATGCACTACAGGCCACAGATGACTTTAAAAAAAATATATAAACATGAGGATGATGACAATGATATATAAGTTCAATAAAACAAGTTCAAGAATTAATTTATCCAGGAACTAATAACGTCCAAATTGTCAACATGATACTTCTTTGTAGAGTAAAATTTAAGAATGCTCAGAAGAAGATTTTCATGAAAAGATACTGGATAAAGCGCAAATATCAAGGATATTCTACTAATTTCATGGAGTATAGAAGTCAAAATTTTAACCAACTGAGTATAATAAAGAATGAAATAACAAAAGAAATTACCATGCATGCGGTACTTCGCAGAGACAAGTTATTCCAACAGAATAATAAATAACGGAACCAGGTCAGGCGAAATATGCACCGACAAGATATTTCAACAGAATAATATAGAATGTAATAACAACAGAAATCACCATGCATGCGGTACTTCGCATAGATAGGTTATTCCAACAGAATAATAAATAACGGAATCAGGTCCAGCGTAAAACGTATAGACAGAATATTCTAACAGAATAATAAAGACGGATCCAGGTCCGGCATAAAACGCACAGACAGGATGTTCCAACATAATAATAAAGATGGAACCAGGTCCGGCGTAAAACGCACAGACAGGATATTCCAATAGAATAATAAAGAATGAATTAACAACAGAATTTCACCATGTATGCGATATTTCGCATAGATAAGTTATTCCAGCAGAATAATAAATAATGGAATAACAGAAGAATTTCACCAAGTATAGGGTAACTCGCGTATACAGGTTATTCCAATAGAATAATAAAGACTGGAACAACATAATTTCTTCTCATGAGTATGAAAAATAATAATACCCCTTACCTTATAAAGAAGAGTACTCCGACGGTAGGGCGAGGATATACTTGAAGAAACTTGCACTACGCTTAAAGCTTTCTTAAACGCTAAAGAAATACGCTCAAGATAGAAGAATAATTCTCTCTACAGTTTCTCTCTCTATAGTTTCAGTGAATTCATAAGAAATAATGAAGGAATGAGCTTCTATTTATAGAAGAATGGACTGAATAGTAACCAATCCATGAATGGTCCAGATCGATTTACTTTAAACGGACAGTCCAGATTTGTTTACAATAAAATATAATATATTCTATTTATAATCTAATAAAATGAATAACTTTTAAAAAGATTTTACTATACAAACAATATGCAGGCACTATGCAAACTATACATAATAAAATATAATATATTCTAATTATTGTCTAATAAAATAGATAACTTTATAAAAGTATTCTGTTTTATATAAAAAACTTTTCTGTTTTATTATATTAATAATACTAATAAAACAAAACTTCATCATCATTATTATTATTCACACTATTAATCGACCAGGTCGTTCCTAGGAAAGATGGGGCTTTTCAATAAGGATTTCTCCCTACTGGCGCGCAATTAGGTGACCAAACCTCTCCTTGGCAGAACTTCTAGACATCGTTAATATTGCAAATAATAATATCAATAACTTCGTCATCTCAATTATAAAATATCAACAACAATTGAATCAATTAACGTGAGATATTATGCAACAATTACTGAAGCAATAATTGAACAAAATTGAGTGACTTCTCACGTAAGCATCAATAATCAATACCGTGTGCTACTATGCAACCACGCATATTTCTGTACTTTTAACACCGGGTGTTTCAACAGTTAACGGTAAAACTTCTGCCGTTATTTTCATAAAAATATTTTTTGTCGGTTTCTCAATCCGACAATAATTCTGTTGTGGGGTCCACCAATGATTGTGCTGTCGTACGAATATTCCCCGACCAATCGAATATTATAAACAACTTGCGTACTTTACAAAATTTCTAAATATTACCCACAACTATAACATTATATCAAATTCATTCCATAATATTTAAAAATGATAATTATAGAAAATTCATCTTTATTCATAAAAGTTGGGGTCTTACATACCATGTGATTCACAATTTTTATTATTGTCATTCATACTTATTAACATGAAAGGTTATAAAATAATGTGCTTCTTGCAGGAATAAGAAAGTACAATATCTTAGTTCAATGATAACAAAAAGAATACAAACTAAACCTTAGATAATTGATAGAACTAATAAAAGGGAAAGGACAGAATGAACGAAAAAGTTTAAATGAAAATGAAAAAACAGAAACTTAGAAGCCATGTCGTGATCAAATGTGAAGTATTTGACATATTAGACATAGACACACACAAACACATATTTATGCATAATGTATCACCACATTTAAGAAGCAGTTGATCACACAGACACACACACATATATGTATACCATATCAACACATTTAAGAAGTAGTATAAGCTTTTTAATTTGTAGCTTTGAAAGAAATAACTTACGCAGGGAATGTTTTGAATACATCAGTTCACTTAACATGGATCTGTGTGCTAGTGATTCAACAAATGCAGCAGAATGTTTACCAATAAAGTACAATTTAATGTCAGCCAAAAACTTGTAAATACCCTATAGATTTGCCTTTCTAAAATTACAGAAAAACCATTATATGTTTAACTGCACTAACTTGCATTGCTGATATCATGTTCTAAATTATTGTCTCGTTTGCACCAAGACATATACATAATCTATTTGATTCAAGATGTCTTTACCATACTACGTTTGGATTGGACTGGAGGAATGGAATGGAGAAAGGAATGAAATGATTTTTTAGCATCTCAAGTGTATGTTTGGTTGTAGGTGATGGGTGATGGTGGTGGTGTGATAGGATGGCAAAATCGTTGCATACATACATTCCATTAGAATGAATCTCATTCCACTTCCTTCCATCTAGAATGAAAATCAAAGGAATGGAATGAATTTTCAATCGGAACGGTTTATCCGTCGAAATGATCACCAAATACACTATTTTTCATTCCATTCCTTCTTCCATTCCATTCATTCGGTCCAAATGTACCAGAGTCTAATATTCTTATCTAATACAATTGGCATTGTCATGCAGCACAAAAGGGATTGCTCTAGCAGCAACTCTAGAATTTATCAAACTTTATGGAACATGTTACTAAGTAAGCACATATAATTCACCAATTATAGTTCCAACCCACGTCCAAACCAAATTCCAGTATATTAGCTATAACCCCAACACCAAAAATCCTAGCTCTCTTTCTATATTCCTAAGACAATTAACTGAAAAATCTAAAACTTATCATTCTACTAAACCTTTCAAAACAAAGCCATCTACTTTATCACAAGTCTAGCTCAACATATTCCATATTACCATATTTCCATAACTATTTACCACTGCTTGATTAATTGATAAGATTTCATCAATAAGCAAAAGATCGCAGCAAAAACCAAAACATGAAATACAACAGATCTACATCAGTAATGATCCAATAACTTCACAAAAAACCATAATTAGATCAAAACAAATGAATTTCAAAGGGAAAACTTACTTGAAAATCGATACTCAATTCGAACATCCCTTCAACTAAATCCGTCACTATATTAATTCAATTAACTTAGCAGTATGAGAGCTAAAATATACAAAGATTTGCCCTTTTCTTACTCTATTTGTCTCATGTTTCGTCTTTTTGTTGATGAATTTTCACACAAATCGCTACTTTTTTTACGTCTCTCTAGTCTATCCCGATAATATAAATGTAGTGCTTACAGATCGAATGCTCGTCGTGGTCTGCTTCTTCCTTGGGTCTGATTCATGATGTTCATCATTTGGGGCTGATTCTTCTTCGCCGTTTGAACGAATACAGAATGAATTTAATTGCCATATTTGAATATATGATTCCAGATTTAGGGGAATTAGGAGATTGAATTTAGGTTTTTTACAACCTCAGTTGTTATTTTAGATGGACATTTTTGTCAAGGGTAATAAGGAGTATTAATTAGGATGGACATGTGTTGATTTTTTAGAAGGACAAATATCAAGTTATTGTGTCATGTACTGTGTTTTAGTATATTTAATAGAGAGAGCATATCCTCTGTGCCCAAATTCTTTGTCCCCCCACTTAAATTTTGACATATGTCCTTTTATTTAATTTTAGAATTAATTAGTGTTAAGTAAGAGACTATGTGTCAAAATTTAAGTGGAGGGACACAAGGGAACAAAAAAATTGGGGACAGAAGATCTGCTCTTATTTAATAGATGATAGGTAGTAATGTAAAAGTGAATAGGGGAATAAATATTGACAAATAATATTTCCACAACAAATAATAATATTTCTACATGTATGACTCATTGGTTAAACTAAACTTGATGTGTTGAAGTAAATTATGATTTTCATTCCAAATCTGCCCCTTTCTCTTATCTCCCCCACTTTCAGTTTCTCCAAGTACTTTTCTCACCTCTACGATTTTCAACTTCTTGAAGAACTATACCTGAAACAACACACACTTGTTTCTCTCTTCCTCCATCTCTTTCAAAAAAAAGAAACTATATATGCTGAATTTTGTAAAGAAAAACTTAAATGGGTCTTGTGTGTTTTGAGATGGGGAAGGTTTTGATTAATGATTTGATACGAGACTTTTGGTGGAGTTTTTGTAGGCAATTAGAAACATTTAATACTAGGTGGGAAAATGATATACTCAATATTGCGATTTTATATGTGACCTTTTTTTAAATTGGGAGTTACATTAATTGATAATACTTTTACCAATTAATAATTATACTTTTACCATAAAATCTCCAAGAATCTAACAGAAATTACTATCACTCAGTCAAGAAAATCACTGATACACAAGCAAATCAATAGGAACTATATACACAAATATCTTCAACAGAAAATAATATTGGCCAAATTAATCTGTTTCCACTTAAAATCACTTTAGATAGGATTAGCATTATCCTACAGTATATATCGAAGAGCCTATTAGTTGTGAAATTACGGAAGAGGACGAATGTAATGGCCTTAATAATAACATGCTCGTCTGACAATTTTTCACAAGACTTGTCCATTTCGTCCTTTTTTTTTCTTCTTTTTTTTCTGCTCACATCACATGCACCTCATAGGCTCAGACAGATCTTCAAATAAGACAAATAGTTCAATGTCAATTGGGCTCTCTCTTCATATCCCCTTCCGGCTTCCGGTAGAAAGTCGTACAAATTGTTTGCTTTAAATATTCTGTGTGCGGCAAGCATGTCCAGCACCTCACCGGAAAAATAAATAGCTAACTTATCTTTATGAGCAATTCTACGGGTCCCCCAAGAATTTTTCTATCTTTCTGGGTTAAATGGTGCATTAGACCTGACATGATAGTACTTTCAAAAAGCTGCTTTCATCCCATATCGATTTTTTGCAGGAAACTTCATTTGATTTCCGGTATTGTTGGAATAAAATACATTCTAATACAATGAATATCTTTCGGTCACTAACAACCAAACATACACTTAAAATATATTTCAAAATCATTTTATTCCGTCCTCCCTTCCATTCCTTCAATTCAAACGAACATAATTGCCAAAAGATGGAATTAAGTTTCAGGGTTAATGCATGATGTAAATAATTTGGCATAAAAAAGATCGATCATTTTGTAGGTAAGCTTTTAAGAATTAAATTCTAGTTCATATCATATCTTGAAGTTGGTAATTAAAATGCACAATCTCATTCATGTTTTGGAAAAAGAGGACACTGGAGTATCATTGATCTTCAAGAAGTACTTGTCAATACAATCAAGTTTGCTGTCAGATATGAACCATGAAGTCCATGTTGATCGATCCTGTGACTAACAATTTATTTTATTTTTTCTGAACTCTGGTGGTACGTACTGTACTGGGTAAATGAAATACTACAATAATTTAATTTTCTGAAGTACCAAGTGCTAGCTATTATATATATCTAGCTTTTCAAAAACTCAAATTCCCTTAATAAATCAGAATGTTGAAGGCCCGCGGTGGTTATGAACACTCTCGTAGGTAGTTATCACATACCTTGGATCCTCTCCATCTCTTTCAACCCTCTTCTTCACCGGGCATCCTTCAACTGAACACCTATAATAGTTCCTGTTGAGCACACGATAATATTGCATGTATCAGATGTATGGGTGATATTAATTTATAGCTGTTTTCTGTCTAAATTTCATGGTAAAATTTAGAATTCTATTCAATAATATTACTTTCATAAGTATAGATTAGAGTGGCTGTTTGTTTTCTCCTTCAATTTTTAGTTTTTGTAAATAAATTTGTTTCCTAAAGTTAAAAGAGTATTGTATAATGATCAGAATCATAAGTTGTTAATAAAGAAATTCCGTCAAAAATAAGTTCTTTAAGAAATAATTAAGTCCGTGGGAATAAACTATCTCGGACGGAATTAAGCTAGCTCCTAATTCCAACGGAATGTAGTGTCTGACAGGCAAAGCTTTATAAACTCTTATATATCTCTTTTCATTTGTTCGATTATTAGATAAAAAACATAACTTGTTGCTTGATTTACTTTGACTCGCAATGGCATTTAATCTGTTTACTATGGAAAGGTTTTGTGTTAGTATGATATATTGATCAGTATACAATAGAGAGCAAGCAAAGGTGTTATTGATTCTATTGCTTGATGTAATCATTGTCATGTACCTTCGATTTGGGCTGTTTTTCACCATCTTCTTCCCATACTTCTTCCACTTGAAACCATCATCTAGGATTTCAATCTCCGACATTGTTTTAAAAGCAATTCTTTCTAATTTATTATTATCCTTCTTCTCCCTTTCGCTCCCACTGCCTCCTAATTAATAACAGAAAATCAGCATATTAGCCAACAAAATGAGTGTTTGCCTATGCTTGTGATATATATATATATATATATAAATGCGCCTGTATATAGAAGTCTAATTTCCATGCATGTATTACATAGTTTAAATATACAAAATTTGCTAAAAATTCCATACATATCAACATTCATTCATTCACTTGATCATTATAATGCAAATTAAATAGGTGTCATTGATCGAGTTGCTTACTGTCAGCAGGTCCTTCAAGGTGGCTGCTTGTTCCAATGGAGCTGCCAACTTCATTAGCTGCATAAACCGGATTCACAGGGTACCCAGAAACCATCATTGCTGGTTCTTCCTCCTCTGCCCACTCATCAAACTCTAAAAGCTCGGACAATTCAAAGTTGGCATAGTCACTCTGAGTTGAGTCTAATGATCTAAACGTGTTATCTTCCGAGTTCCCTGCCATGGTTATCGTCCAAACGAAGATTTTCTTTTATATATGTCCATAGGAGCCCTTCGTACGAGCTTCTTGTGAAATACGAAGAAGCTTCATAGGCTCATAGTTGATATATATATATATATATATATATATATATATATATATATATATATATATACAAAACTGATCAGGTCCGGACTCCCGGACTTGATCAAATCCGGACCCAAATTTTTTTAATTTTTTGTAGAACAACTAAAAAAAAAAAATTTATGGAACTGAAATTTTTCAATAATACAGTATTTTGGGTGTGTTTTTAATACCTACACCAACCAATGTATGTACAGTCTGCCCAGACTGTACAGACATGTTTTGTTATAGGCATCCAAATCACGCCCAAAACACTGTATAATGTAAAAATTTTAATTCCATAATTTTTTTTTAGTTGTTTCAAAAAAAAAAAGCAAAAAAAAAAAAAAGGTCCGGATTTTAAACCTGTCCGGACTCCCGGACAGGATCCGGCCTCTATATATGTATATATATATATATATATATATATATATATATATGTATATATATATATATGTACCGGCTGTGTCTTGTGCCTCCGGCACTACATGGACGGTATGATTTATCTTAAACTTTGAACAGTTCAGATGATTTATTAGGGTGAGCGAAAAATTTAAAATTAGTTATATTTTGGTAGATAAATATGCTTAATACCGGTGGCTAAGGTTTATATATACTTTGGGCCCAATAAAAGAACTGAAAAATATGAAGTCATGATGCTAAAATGAGAAGACAAGAGAGTGGGACATAACCAGGAAAAGCTTGTGCGTAGACTTTCTTGTTTATTTTGAATTCTGTATCGTGCCTTAGACATTTTCATAAACCCCTTCACAACGACAGAAAAGGACTACCACGACACTTCTGTCGTTAACTAATTGCATATGTCATTGACCCCTAGTTTTGTTCTTTTGTTACACCGCGCCTTGCCAAGTTTGTATTTGTCACTTCCTTTTCTCCGGTATTCATGTTATGAATCTCTTCATGGATCTTGATTGCAGACATTTCAAAATATGCAATTTATTGAAATAAGTTACATTAGTATAGATTTCAGATGACATTGTTATACAAGTCTTATAGAATTACAACTCTCAACTGTATAAATGTAACCAAGTTGTTTCTATAAACGATCAAAATGAACTGGCCAAACTCTCTATTAGGCAAATTTTTTTATATTTTACTTTATACTTTCTTAATAAAGTCTAGGACATTGTGAGTTTTTAATTAAAACAACGAAAACTTTTCAAAAGAGTCATGCACCGAGCAAATCTAGTCTAGACATAAAATATGTGCCAATATCCTTTAGTGATATCTATATATGGAGAAAATTTGCTTGTGAATGGGGTCCAAGAGACTTGGAATCTCAAATATGCATCATTAATTATATGATCATAATAGCAAGAATAAGAGGAAGGAAAGTTCAAGGAACTTATTAGAGAGACTTCTACGTACTCCCTCCTTATCACTATTAGAGGAACTCTCAAGAACAAATTTCGGATTAAATCTTAAGTCCTAATCGAATTAATCAAAATAAGGCCTCAAATCACTGGCCCAATAGAAGATAAATTTTTCTCATACCCACCTCCGACAGTCCGATCGGATGAATCGACCCGACGCGAGCTTTTGAAAGTCGGCTTTAATACCATATAAAATAACCCGGGTCAAATACCGAGTCCGGAACAAATTTAGGGTCAAATCCCAAGTTCACCCAAGAGTATCTTCTTGGGTCATCTTAGCCTTACAGACTCACCCAAAAGGTCAGGATTTAAAAGTACTATTGGTAGTAATTTATTTTCTTATGAAAACAAATTTTTTTCATATCTTTTGATGTGGGATTAATATATTACACGTGCACCTAGCAAATCTAGTCTAGGCATAAAATAAATAAATAGAAGGAAAGTTCAAGGAACTTATTAGAGAGACTCCTACGTACCATGAACACTTGGTCTTGTGAGAACCGCAGAAACTCCACTCCATTCACATGTTGAAGTCGTGTTCTTGAGGTGAAACGTGAATATTTAACCTTGAACATGAACATTCCTTGAGGTGCAACTAGAATATTTTGACTTGATAAAATTTAATAGGTAGGAACCTCGCCACTAGGGTTAATATTGGGAGTCTAAATAAAAGTATATTGAAATGATTTTTATATCGAGCTAGTCGATATATGCAGGGCCGGTCCTGAGTTTTTCAGGACTTAAAGTGAAAAAAAAATTGGGCCCTTTGCGAATTGCTATTAAGATAGGTATAAAAAAAATTAAGAACTTTCTCTGAACAAAAGAATACCAAATATAATAACCGACTATTTCAATATTTTCAAAGCATCATTCAGATATCACATTATCACTAATTCAAAAAAGTAATCAGTTCAAAGACATAATATCATCAACAGAGGGGTGAATGATATCATCAACAGCTCCTCTTGAATAACACTCAGTTATAATAGGCAAATTATAAATAAAGAAGCATAAAAATTTATAAGAAGCATAAAAATTTATAGTTCAGGTAATGGAATGTAACCTTACTGAATTTCAAATAGTTTCATAGAGATCAATCAGGGGGTGACATATCCAAGCTATGACAAGAGTTAACTTGTTTGGTTATTCTTCAAATAGTACCCATGGTAGATAGTGTAAAACTCAAAATCTTCCCAGCAAGAGTTTACCTATTTTCTTTTGTATTATATTGGCTATATTATGACCTCAGTTTTTAACTGTCAAATTTTAATACCAATAAGTAAAGTACGCATGACCCATAGTCTATTAATAGAGATAATCGTAAAGTCTGCACTAGCCAGATTAAGAGAAAAAATGGGATTATACATATTTATAAAGAAACACAAGAATGAGTAAGACATAATTATGATGGACAAATGCATAGACTAACAAATATTGAAATTAATTGAGACATATTGAAGTAATTGTTTTTTAATTTATGTGAACCGGTTGATATTTTTTTTAAATGTACATATTAGAATTTTTAATAGTGTTGGATCTAGTTTTACTTATGTAATAATTTTATTTGTCAAAATTTTAAATATTTTAGAGAATGATTCTACATAATCAATTATATTCATCATCCATTAGAATAAAACTAGCCATGCACTGATTGTATGATATAAGAAAAAGGGGCCCTAAAAAATTTTGGGCCTAAAGCCCGGGCACCTTGGGCTTTAGCCCAAGGCCGGTGCTGGATATATGATTGATAAAACATATAATAAAAAGATGATATGTTTGTTTGTAAAAATTATAATCTCGCGATTATAATTCATGTGATTATAATCCCAAGATTTTTAATCCTAAGATTATAATTCATGAATTATAATTATAATGCCAAGACTATTAAACTATTTTATAATCCTGATACTAATAGTCTCAAGTCTAAATTTGAAAACAAACATGACACTTGAGATTAATAGTCATATCACAAGTAAAATCATTACAAACAAACATAGTATATATATATATATATATATATATATATATATATATATATATATATCGTAAAAATATTATCAATTAAATTTATCCATGAAACTCACAATAAAAAATTGATATGTAAGTCACAATATATATCATTTTTCTAGGCACACTAGACATATACTCCCTGTAAGACACCAACTTTTATAAATAAAGATGATTTTTTTTATAAATATCATTTTTGAATATTACGGTGTGAATTTAATATAATGTTATTGTTGTAGGTAATATTTACAAATTTTACAAAGTATGCAAGTTGTTATATAATATTCGATTGGTCGGGGGATATTCGTTTTAACAGAGAATATTCGTACGACGGCACAATCATTGGTGGACCCCACAACAGAATTATTGTCGGAGTTAGAAAATGACAGAAATATCTTTTTATGAAAATAACGGCGAAAGTTTTACCGTTAACTGTTGAAATACCCGGTGTTAAAAGTACAGTAATACGCGTGGTTGCATAGTAGCACACGGTATTGATTATTGATGCTTACGTGAGAAGTCACTCAGTTTTGTTCAATTATTGCTACAGTAATTGTTGCATAGTATCTCACGTTATTAATTTGATTCAATTATTGTCGATATTTTATATATTATTAAATCAATAATTGAGACGATACAGTTATTTATATTATAATTTATAATATTGATAATGTATAGAAAGTTTTATCGATGAGAGATTTGGTCACCTAATTGCGCACCAATAGGGAGAAATTCTCATCGGAAAGCCCCCTCTTTTCTGGGAATGATCTAATTGTTAAATATTGCGAATAATGATGAATAAGTGTTGTTAAAAATATTGAGGGAATTTTTTATGAAGTATTTGTCGTAAATTTTATTTATTATATAGACCCCCATTTACCCATTTTTCAAAATAATCAATTCGGTATTTTTTTATATAATAAAGGTGGGGCCCACATGTGGAAAAAATTGATATTGGGGGGATTTATTTGGTGTCATGGGTGGGATTAGGAAGGAAAGTCAGGAAGGAGTAAAATTTTTTTTATATATAATATGTTATAATAAGTTTTATTTTTTATGAAAAATAGAATATATTATATTTTATTATGCATAGTATTTGCATAGTGCAGTATAATAAATATCATGTGATGTTGAAAGTTAAAACTTTTCCATGAATTTGATTTCGTCCAAATATATATTGTTGGCCTGTGATTAAATTTTTCAAATAGTATCATTTCCATTCTTCTAAAATACTAAATATATAACATTCTTCTAAAATACTAAAAAAATCAAATTAAAAAATATTAAAATACTAAAATTCAAATTAATTTATTAATTAATCAAAACAACCAAAATTCAAATTAAATCATTAAAATACTAAAATTTTATCATAATTGTATAACATATCAAATTACTAAATATTAGTATTTTAGTAATATTTTACTATTAATGTGACGCCCCCAAAATTAGGTATACATCACTCATCTTGGGTCGTCAGATACATGGTACATAATTCAAATACACCTTACTAATACAACTGTCGTGTACAATACGATAAAACATAACTGTGAGTTTGAATACAATTATTGTCTACTAGAGATTATACAAACTCTAAAAGAGTCCTCATTACAATTATTAATACACTATTTCACAGAATAGTGAGGACTACTAATGCTATCCTCTGGACCGTCACTCCGTTCCCTGACTAGTCCCTGCTATGTTCTCATTTCCTGAAGAGAACAGTGAAAAAAAGGGTGAGCTCAACTAGCCCAGTAAGAAATATTATGACTAAGATAATGCAGAATAAATTATCATTAGCCTTCAACAATGTTAAATTGATAAAATACAATAGACATCAAGTTTAACTGCAGCGGAACAAGCAATCCATTAAAAGAGTCAAGTAGAGAATTGAATCTACTATCTTTTATGATTTAAAAAGTTTTTCATCACTTTTATCGCTGAGACTCAGCTCAATAAATAATCCACATCATTAAATCAGCCCTGCACTACAGGCCAAGGATATTCTTTAGTATCACGACCACGAATTATCCATGCACTACGTGCCAAAGATAATCGTGTTTTCATCAACGGTCCTGATCATGCCATAAAACAATTCATCTTTGCTCCCTTGGCCGAAGAGAATCCATAGCCATAATCATACCAAAAACTGTCCATCAATGCACTACGGGCCAATGAGGACTTTTAATTTTCACATCATTTGTAATATTACGGTCATGATTATACCGAATAATCCCTGGTCATAATCATACCAAGTCCATCTATGCACTACAGGCCACAGATGACTTTGAACAAAATAACAGAAACATGAGGATGATGACAATGATATAAGAATTCAATAAAACAAGTTCAAGAATTAATTTGTCCAAGAACTACTAACGTCCAAATTGTCAACATGATACTGCTTTGTAGTGTAAAATTCAAGAATGATCAGAAGAATATTTCCATGAAAAGATACTGGATGAAGCGCAAATATCAAGGATATTCTACTAATTTCATGGAGTATAGAAGTCAAAACTTTAACCAACTGAGTATAATAAAGAATGGAATAACAAAAGAAATTATCATGCATGCGGTACTTCGCATAGACAGGTTATTCCAACAGAATAATAATAACGGAACCAGGTCAGACAAAATTTGCACCGACAGGATGTTCCAACAGAATAATAAATGCGGAATAATAAATGATGGAACCAGGTCCGGCGTATAACACAGACAGGATATTCCGACAGAATAATAAAGACGGAATAATAAAAATGGAACCAGGTCCGGCGTAAAACACACAGACAGGATGTTCCAACGGAATAATAATAAAGACGGAACCAGGTCCGGTGTAAAACACACAAACAGGATGTTCCAACAGAATAATAGAAGAATGTCACCAAGTATAGGGTAGACCGCGTATACAGGTTATTCCAACAGAATAATAAGAAATGGAATAACAACAGTTCTCTTCATGAATAAGAAAGAATAACACCCTTACCGTAACAGAAACTGGATATAGGAAAAGAAAAGTTAAGTAGCAAAAAGCTTTTCTTCTATCTCTCTATAGTTTCTCTCTCTAGAGTTCAGTGAATTTGTAAGAAAATAATGAAGGAATGAGCTTCTATTTATAGGAAAATGGAATGCATAGTAACTAATTCATGAACGGTCCAGATTGATTTACTTTAATCTGACGGTCCATATTTAAAGAAAAATCTTTTAAATAAAATATAATATATTCTATTTATATAAAAAGATTTTTACTATGCAACACTATGCAAAACACTATGCAACACTATGCATAATAAAATATAATATATTCTATTTATAGAATAACTTTAATAAAGTATTCTGTTTTATATAAAAAGATGTTTCTGTTTTATTACGTTAATAATACGAATAAAATAAAACGTCATCATCGCTATAATAATTCATATTATTAATCGACAATAATTGAATCAAACTGAGCGACTTCTCACATAAATATAAATAATCAATACCGTGTGCTACTATGCAACAACGCGTATTACTGTACTTTTACTACCCAGTAGTTCAACAGTATCAACGGTAAAACTTCCGCCGTTATTTTCAATAAAATATTTTTGTCGTTTTCTCAATCCGACAATAATTCCGTTGTGGGTTCCACCAATAATTGTACCGTCGTACGAATATTTTTCGACACAAAGAATATTCCCTGACCAATCGAATAGAATATAACAACTTGCATACTTTGCAAAATTTATAAATACTACCCACAACTATAATATTATCTCAAATTCACACCATAATATTAAAAAATTATTTCGAGAAAATTAATTCTTTATTCATAAAATCTGGGGTTTCATAATTAATGTTATATATTTAGTATTATATTTTAGTAATTTTACTAAAAATATTATATCAATTAGTTGTATAACATAACATATTTTTTTTTCAAAAATACCTTTAACGATACATAATGGCCAAATATTTTTAGTAAAATTACTAAAATATAATACTAAATATATTCGTATTTTAGTATTAAAAATTAACGTTAAATTTTTTTCAATTACTAAAATAAGAATATATTTAATATTATATTTTATTAAAATACGAATTTACTAAAATTTAACGTTAAATTTTTTTTAATTACTAAATTTTTTTTTAGTTAAATACGAATATATTTAGTATTATATTTTACTAAAATACGAATTTACTAAAATTTAACGTTAAATTTTTTTCAATTACTAAAAATAATTAGTAAAATACAAACATATTTAATATTATATTTTACTAAAATTTAACGTTAATTTTTTTTACTAAAATACGAATATATTTAGTATTATATTTTACTAAAATACGAATTTACTAAAATTTAACGTTAAATTTTTTCCAAATACTATATTTTTTTTTACTAAAATACGAATATATTTAGTATTATATTTTACTAAAATTTAACGTTAAATTTTAGTAAATAACGTTAATAATTTTCTAAAATACGAATTTATTAATATGTCAATTTACTAAAATACGAATTCGTTAATATTTACTAAAATACGTTAATATGTTATTCACACGAATTATATTTACTAAAATACAAATATATTTATTATTATATTTTACTAAAATACGAATTTACTAAAATGTAAATAATTTTTTAAATGCCATATTAATTAAAAAATTAATTGTCGTTACTTCTCAAATTAAAGTTAAATTTTTTTGAATTACTAAAAATTTTTTAGTAACATTTGATATGTTATACAACTATGGTAAAATTTTAGTGTTTTAGTAAAATTTTAGTATTTTAATGATGTAATTTGAATTTTTGTTGTTTTGATTAATTAACAAAATAATTTGAATTTTAGTATTGTTTAATTTGATTTTTTTAGTATTTTTGTATTTGTTTAATTAATATTTAATTTTTTTTCAATTAGTATTTTAGTATTTTTTAAATTAGTATTTAGTATTTTTTTAATTAGTATTTTTTGTATTTCCATGTGGCAGCCACGTCATCAAGATTGTAACTCCGGTAGTCTAGTTGGCATATCTATTAACGACAGGGGCACGGACGACCCAAAAATTGTAACGTTAAGTGTACTTTTAGATAAAAAAATATATAAAATGCTCGGTAGACATTGCGGTAAAAATCAGGACCATTTTTAAACCTTTGTCCGATTTTGGAATGTAGACCAAGATACTTCCTTCGTTCCCAAAATAAAAACCAAAATTTTTAACTATTAATTTTTTTATTCTATATAATAATGTTTTTCAAAATAATAATCGTAAATTAATTTAGTAAATGCTTCATAATAAATCAAGATGATAAATTTGTAAATTATTATGTCATTTTATACAATAAAATACACTTTTTTGTAATACAAATATAATATTACTTTCGTCCCAAAATTAGATATAGAATTTGACTTTTAAAATCAAACGATAACATGTTAAATTTTAAATTAATATGAATTTATTTAATTTTAGTAGATGACATGTTAAATTTTATTATAACTATATAGTATATAACAAAAACTATTAACTAACAAAATTTAGTTCATTCTAAACTTTTACGAGTTATATAAATTTAAAAATTTCATTTGTGTAAAATCTATAAATATTAAAAACACTAGCTGTTGGAGTTTTGAGTTTAATACCGATATTTTAACATATATATATATAAGGGGAAAATATATATATACAACTGTGTAGTACATAGTCGTCTATGATGATGTTTTTTTTATTATGACGACAATTTAACTGTCACCATAGATATTCTTGTCTATGATCGTCATAGCACGACTGTACAGTACATATAACCATATAATAATAAATTATTGTTCAATAAAGATGATATAGCTTTCTCCTCCACTATTGCTATTCCCTTCTCACCTCCATTCATGCTCACCCTCTTTCAAGAAAAACTTAAGCTACACAGGAGATCTATATCGACGCGACAGTAGGAGGTCGGCCATGGCAGGGATGATAGTGAATCTAAATAATAGGAAGAAAGCAGGTGCAATTAAGATCTGTAGTTGTGGATCAAGTTTCAAAAGATTATTCATTTATTTATTTTTTGTTTCAAAAAAGAAAAAGATGAAAGATTATATCTATAAATGGGTTAAAATTAAGTTTTTATTTAATTTTTAATACATATCATATTTTAATTTATTAAGCATCTAACGTGGTGTCATATATATATATATATATATATATATATATATATATATATATATTTGACATGAAATAAATTTATTATAAAATTCACTCTCTATATAATATATTCTCTATATATTTAATTAATATACTATAATTATAGAATTTTGAAATTTGCTTTAATTAAAATATTAAAACCACAATAAGAAGCGTCAATTAAAATTCCACATATCACACTCATTTCCAATCACTACTACATTTTGCATTAAACCCATACGCATTACACCATTAACACTAAACCAGACAAACTAACATAGATAGATATACCCATCATCTCTTTCCTCTGACTTGAATTTAGGCAATTTTGACTTCAATGGTCTTAGGCTTCTTCGGCTTCGGTGGCGGCAACTTCTCCACCGTCACTGTCAACACCCCATCCTGACAAACCGCCGAAATCGCATCGGTATTTGCGTTCTCCGGCAGCACAAACTTCCTCATAAACTTTCCAATCCTCCTCTCCATTCTCACGAACTTCGCCCCTTCTTTCTCTTCCTCCCGCTTTCTCTCTCCACTGATCACCAGCACATTATCATCCTCGATCTGAACCTTGATGTCCCCGGATTTCAGGCCCGGCATGTCGATAATGAAGACGTAGGAGTTGGGGTACTCCTTCACGTCGGCGGGTGTAGCCGCCATAGCCTTAGCGTCGCGGACGTAGGAGCGGGTGGGGTGGCTCGCGGCAGACTTGTTGTTGTCCACGGCGGAAGAGTCGTCTGCTGCGTCGAGAATGTGGTGGAGAGTGTGGAAGAGGGGATTTTCAAGTCCCATTAGCCTGATGTCCATTTTCAGATTGAGAAATTTGGAGATTTCTTTCTTAAGTTGAATTGCTTTGGATTTGATGGAATTTAGATAAAAGGGATTTGGGAATTTATAGATGGGCGGATGACGGAGAGGAAGAACTGGAAGTTTCTGGAGAGAAACTACTAGAATAAAGCGGGGTCCCTGTACGGAATTCTCGAACATGGTAGAATTTTCTGGTAGATGACGTGGCTCATGGCATAATTTAGGAATGTAGCATAGTCTTGCTCGTACTTCTTCTAATTTAAAATTTTTGAAATACATGTTGAGCCACTATTTATTTATTTAATTATTTAGGGCTATACTCACTTCGTCTCAAAAAGTTAATACTCCTTAATTTTCATTATGAATCATGTTATACATCACGAATATTTTTAATTGAATTATAATTATGACGTACATGTATATGTATATATATAAAATAAGGAGTATAAAATAAGAATAGTCTTACATTAATTTAAAAAATTAATATTTTTATAAATAAATTTGATACTTTTATAAATTCCTCTTTCACGTGAGATGATCTTCATTTACTATTCATGTGGAGAAAATTATGAAACTATCAAATTTAATTTTGGAAATATCAATTCTCTTAGGTAATATTTGTTTGTAAGGATTATAATCTCAAGACTATTAATCTTCATGTTTTTTTGCAATAATTATACTTGATATAAGACTATTAATCTTAAGTGTTTTATTTATTTTTAAATAGACTTAAGACTCTTGAATTATAAAATGACTTAACAGTCTTGATATTATAATTATAATTCTGAAATTATAATTCTAGGATTATATATACATCTCAGCCCCCACCCCGCCCACTCCCAACCCCCAACCCCACTTCCCCCCTTCCCCCAAAAAAAATATATTTAATTTTTGTACCAGTTAGTTTTAAGTTGTCAATAATAATAACAGAAATTACAAGATTGATGGTCATTTTAGAAAAACATTGAGGTTAATTTTGTTTGACAATCTTTAATCCCAAATGCTAAGAATTATAATACCAGGTAAAACATGTTATTAAATAATCTCTCATCTTAAGTTATTTTATAATCGCAGGACTAATAGTTTCAAGTTCAAATTTAAAAACAAACAAAACACTTGAAATTAATAATCTTATCCCAAGTACAATCCTTACAAACAAACATAACCTTAATTTATTTTATTTTATCTCATACACTTTCACATTGGACACGTATTACGAAATTAATTTTAATGTTAGGTAATTAATTTTGATTTCAAATTTAATTACTACTCATGCACCAGTTACTTTTCCTCCTCTCTTTCAATTACTTTATTTTTTAATAAAGTAGAAAATGATTAGTTTTTTTTTTCGATATATGTAAAATGTCTTGCATTATGATTTTTTTTTGTAACACGACTTATATAATGGAAATTAAAGAGCAATAAATATTAAAAATATTTAGTTGTTATGGATTTTCTTTAAAAAAATTGATAACTTATTTAGTAATACGTAATAATAAAATCAACATGATATAAACCTATGGATCATTAATTCATTTTATGTAATCTAAAAGTTTACCTTTATCTGTATACATGTAAAATTGGATATGCACATATGCAATTAGGTACACTTAAATAATAATATTCGTAATTTTTATGATAAATTTGATAACATTACATTATTTATTTATTTATTTATTATTATTATTATTATTATTATTATTATTAATGTCAATAATAAAGAAAATGCATGAACCTAATTAACATAATATGTAAATATTGTCAAAATAAAAATAAAAATAATATTTTTACACAAAATTTAACATTTTTACAAATTCCTATTCGAATAAGTGTAAAATTCATTTATTATTTATGTAAGAATTTTTTTATAAAACTATCCTTTTTATTTATTTATAAGAATATGAATTCTCTAAATATTTTAAGATAGTTAATATTCAAAAATATTATTACGAACACGAATACTCCATTTGTACTAAAAAAGATGCCATAAATATATTTTTCACATAAATTAATTTAATTATTAAGTTATTACTATAAAATTATCATCAATTGCGTTAACTAAACCCCTAATAAAAATATTTCAAATTTTCTTGCCAAAAAAAACAAAGATTATATATATTACTTCTTCCGTTCTAAGATAAAAGTTTTCTATTAATTTCTAAGATTAAATTGATCATTTTTAAATAAATATATCATAAAAATTAATAAAGAACTTTTACCATGACATAAGGAATATATATGATACATTTACATGCGCGCAACCCAACTACCAAAAAACACACAAACGTATACACAATAAGATGCTAATCAAACCCAGATAACTGACGATTTGACTGGTAAAAATTAAAATCGGTTGACTCTTCGGTCTAGTTCAAACAAAAAAAATCGACTGATGACCCAGTGGTTGGACCAGTCTACCCAGTTACTCAGTAACCAGGTCACCAATTTTACCGGTTTCTTACCTCATTTTTTAGATTTTAAATTTAATTGAATGAATTTATCATTGATTGAGTTTTGAGTTATGATTATGATTTAATATCTTTCTTTTCATATAAATTTAGTATTTATTTGAATTGTATAAAGTAATCATTGTACAAAGAGATTTAGTTTTTTTTCTACTGAATTTGATTGAATGTATCTTAGAGATGTTTATTATTTGTGTTTGATTTTATAGTCTTGAGTTATGATCATGATTTAATATCTTTCTTTTTAAACATATTTATCATTTATTCGAATTATATAAAGTAAATATTGTAAAAAATAGTTTAATTTTTATTTGTAGATAAATTGATTAATTTTATATATTTATAAAATATTATATATAATATATAATAATAATTAATATATCTAATTATTTATTATTTTTTTACATATTAATGACGTCATTTGGTTAATAACGGTCCGACCACTGATTGAACCAGTGACCTACCCACCCTATAATTTTTTTGTTTTGATGAACGGTTCAGGTCAGAAAATATTGCACATTAATTCACAGATAACATAATATTAGCTACAAGCATAACCTTACGTGCTAAAATTAATACCCCATTCGTCCCTTAATATATGTCGTTTTAGATAATTTAATATTTTTTGTAATTATTTGTCATTTTATATAATCTAGGAGAATTAATTATAATTGTGACGCCCCCAAAATAGATATACATCACCCATCTCGAGTCGCCAAATACATGATACAAAATTCAAATACAACTTAATTATACAACAGTCGTGTAAAATACGACAAAACATATGCTGTGAGTTTTAATACAAATATTGTCATCTAGATAATATCCACACTCAGTTGAGTCTTCATTACATTTATTATCAATCTATTTAACAAAATAGTGAGAACTACTAATGTTATTATCTGGACCGTCACTCCGTTCTCCGACTAATTCCTGCTACGTTCTCATTTCCTAAAGAGAACAATGAAAGTAAAAGGGTGAACTCAACTAGCCCAGTAAGAAATATTATGACTAAGATAATGCAGAATAAATTATCATTAGCCGTCAACAGTGTTAAACTGATAAAATATAATAAACATCAAGTTTAATTGCAGCGGAACAAGCAATCCATTAAAAGAGTCAAGTAGAGAATAAAATCTACTGTCTTTTATGATTTAAAAGGTTTTTCATCACTTTTATCGCTGGGACTCAGCTTAATAAATAATCCACATCATCCCTACACTACGTCCAATGATATTCATTAGTATCACAACCACAAATTATCCATGCACTACGGGCCAAAGATATTCGTGTATTCATCAATGGTCATGATCATGCCAACAACTATCCATCAATGCACTACGGGCCAATGAGGACTTTTACCACATCATTTATAACATTACGGTCATGATTATACCGATAAATCCATGGTCATAATCATTCCAAGTTCATCTATGCACTACAGGCCACAGATGACTTTCAACATAATATAAACACGAGGATGATGACAATAATATAAGAATTCAATAAAACAAGTTCAATAATTAATTTATCAAGAAACTAATAACGTCCAAATTGTCAACATGATACTTCTTTGTAGAGTAAAATTCAAGAATGTTCAGAAGAATATTTCCATGAAAAGATACTGGATGAAGCGCAAATATCAAGGATATTCCATTAATTTCATGGAGTATAGAAGTCAAAACTTTAACCAACTGAATATAATAAAGAATGGAATAACAAAAGAAATCACCAGGCATACGATGGAACGCACAGACATGTTATTTCAACAGAATAATAAACAACGGAACCAGGTCATGTATAAACGCACAGAAAGGATATTCCAACAGAATAATAAATAACGGAACCAGGTCAGGCGAAATTCACACCGACGGGATGTTCCAACAGAATAATAAAAAACGGAACCAAGTCATGCGTAAACGCATATACAGGAAGTTCCAACAGAATAAAAAATAACAGAATCAGGTCAGGTAAAATTCGCACCGACAGGATGTTTCAACAGAATAATAAAGAATGGAATAACAGAAGAATTTCACCATGTATGCAGTACTTCACATAGACAGGTTATTCCAACAGAATAATAAAGAATGGAATAACAAAAGAATTTCACCATATATGCAGTACTTCGCATAAACAGGTTATTCCAACATAATGATAAAGAATGGAATAACAGAAGTTCTCTTCATGAATACGAAAGAAATAATATCCCTTACCTTAGAAGAAATTGGATATAGAAGTGGTGAAGTATCAGAACTGTGACGCCCCCAAAATAGGTCCATTCCATCCAACCCATTTTTAGTCGTCAATAACATTGTACAGAAACAACTACAACTTTATTAATACAACCATAAAACTGTGAGTTTAAATACAAATATTATCTTCTAAACAATATCTATACCCAAATAAATCCTCATCACAATTATTTATACATTATTTTATAAAAATGGTGAGTACTACTAAACAACTCTCCCTATAACCATTATTCCATACCCCGACTCGTACTCGCCACATTCTCGCCTCCTGAGAAGAAAAATGGAACAACAAGGAAAAGGGTGAGCTCAACTAGCCCAGTAAAGAACATTATGACTAAGATAATATAGAACGAATTATCGTTAGTCCTCAACAGGGAAAAATCTGATAGAATACAATAGACAACCAGTTTTAAATCAATACTCGCAGCGGAAATAATAATTCATTAGAAGAGTTAAGTAGAGAATGCAAACTGCTATCTTCTATATATGAATTTAAAAGTCCGTCGTCGATATTTTATCCCTGTAACATCAATCAATATATATCTGGAATTAAATATTCATTTTTGCACTACAGGCCAAAGATATTCACCAGTTGGTCATGTTCATCTAAACACCTGTTCATCTTTGCACTACGGGCCAAAGATATTCATCAGAAATCATTAATCTTTGCACTACAGACCAAAGATATTCAATTATATCATCATTTATAACGGAGGATGATGAAAAATATTTTAAATGAAAAGAATCTAGTGAAACAAAAGAATAAATATTAAGGATTCGTATTTCATCTATTTCATGTCAAAAAAATACCTCATAAATAATCATAGTGGAGTAAAATTCAAGAATGATCAAAACATGGATACAATCAAAGCTAGTATCCATAATAGATATTTTGGACAAAAAAGTAAAATTTAATTTTTCTGTGAATAGTGCCGTATTTATGAATAGTGTCGTATACGTGAATAGCAACTCCGACACCAAAAGATGGAAATTTCACAAAAAAACATCATCATGCTTCGTGGATAGTACTCGTGAATAGTAACTCGTGAATAGTAACTCCGACATGAAAAAGTTCAAAATTTGATAAAAAGTTCCAACCAATATTTCAGCATAATGATATTGAAGAAATAATATCATTTGAGAAGAAAATAACATCCCTTACCTCAAAAAGAATAGTATTTCTGACTGGAATACTGGATATAGTGCTGAAAGAACTTGCACCGTATAGGAATACTCAAAGTACTAAAATACTCACAAGAATACGCTCAATATATCGAGAGAGAAAGAGAGAGAAATCTGTATTTTCTGGTGTGATTTTTAATTCTAACCTAAGCACCCTATTTATAGAAAATTGCTTAGAACACCAAAGTAGAAAATTGTATATAATAATATTATATATAAAACAAATTCCTACGCCCACTTTGAAATCTGATTTCAGCCATCTAGCACATGTTAAAGATGTCCACAAACATTTAAAAAATGTTTTTCTTTTAAAACATAAATAAAACTTCCAAAAATTAATTATTTTGGAACTTCGAAACTTTAATAATTCATAATAAATAGCTTTTTTATCAGAAAATTCAAATTTCGCAATTTTTTATAGGAAATTAAATTATCTACAACTTTGCAGAAGAAAGTTTTTCCAAATTGTAAACAGAAATTGACGGAAATCCATAAACGGACGATTTTACAGGCTATAATCAAATTTCCGTCAAGAAATGGAGTCCACCAACACACAAAACATGTGTTAAACAACTTTTGCAACAAAAATACTCTTCCTCCTCATATACTCATATATCCCACATTCATTGTAAAAATATCACCATTATTATATAATAATAATATAATAAAATATTATTTTATCAGAAAAGATAAAATATCAATTTTTAACAATTGTCACTTTAAAAAATTTTTCCGTCTATATCCACATAAAATCAATATTTTCTTCATCATATAAATCAATAATTAATTATTCACAAATAATATTACAGAATCACAGTACTGGCAATCAGGCCGTTCCCAGGAAAGAGGGGGCTTTCCAATAAAGATTTCTCCTTACTGGAGCGCAATTACGTGACCAAACCTCTCCTTAGACAGAACTTTCTAGACATTGCCAATAATGTTATCTAATAATATTAGTCAGATAATTTGAATTATTGCTCCGATAATGAAAAATACTGTGTAGTGATAATTATTGAAATAACAGTAATATAAAAAAAAATCAACGCAACAATTATTAAATCAATAAAATAAAATACTGAACAGTAATTACTGTAACAATTATTGAGTAGTGCCTTCTTACGTAAGAATTAATAATTGGTGCAATACCGTGTGCTACTGTGCAACAACGCGTATTACTGTGTTTTAACCACCGGGTATTCCAACAGTATTAACGGTAACAACTACGCCGTTATTTATAAACAACTTATACTTGTCGTTTTCTTCATCCAATCGTTTTTCGTTATGGGGCCCATAAAAGACTGCGCCGTCGTACGAATATTCCACAACAGCAAGAATATTCCACGACCAAACGAATATTCCCCGACAACAATGAATATTTTATAACCACCTGCTTATTTTAAATATTTGCGCATTTTACCCATAACTAACCACATTAATCAAATCAACCCTTACTATTTCAAAATAATAAATAGAGGAAATTAAATTTCATTTATTAATAATTTGGGGTCTTACGAGAACATTTTTCTTCTTTCTCTCTATAGTTTCTGTCTCTAGAGTTTCAGTGAATTCGTAAGAAATAATGAAGGAATGAGCTTCTATTTATAGAAAAATGGACTGAATAGTAACTAATTCCTGAACGGTCCAGATTGATTTACTTTTAAACAGATGGTCCAGACTGGTTTACAATAAAATATAATATATTCTATTTATAATCTAATAAAACGAATAACTTTATAAAAGTATTCTGTTTTATATAAAAAGATTTTACTATACAAATACTATGCAGGCACTATGCATAATAAAATATAATATATTCTAATTATTGTCTAATAAAACAGATAACTTTATAAAAGTATTCTGTTTTATATAAAAAGATTTTACTATGCAAAACACTATGCATAATAGAATATAATATATTCTATATATAGTCTAACAAAATGAATAACTTTATAAAAGTATTTTGTTTTATATAAAAAGCTCTTCTATTTTATTACATTAATAATAGTAATAAAATAAAACTTCATCATCATTATTATTATAATTCACACTATTAATCGACCAGGTCGTTCCCAGAAAAGAGGGGACATTCCAATAAGGATTTCTCTCCATTGACGCGCAATTAGGTGACCAAACCTCTCATTGACAGAACTTCTAGACATCGTTAATATTGCAAATAATAATATTAATAAATTCGTCATCTCAATTATTGATTTAATAATATATAAAATATCGACAATAATTGAATCAATTAACGTGAGATACTATGCAACAATTACTGAAGCAATAATTGAACAAAACTGAGTGACTTCTCACGTAAGCATCAATAATCAATACCGTGTGCTACTATGCAACCACACGTATTACTGTACTTTAAACACCGAGTGTTTCAACAGTTAACGGTAAAACTTTCGCCGTTATGTTCATAAAAATACTTTTTTCATTTTCTCAATCTGACAATAAGTCCGTTGTGGGGTCCACCAATGATTGGATCGTCGTACGAAAATTCCCTGTTAAAACGAATATTCCCCGACCAATCGAATATTATATAACAACTTGCGTACTTTGCAAAATTTATAAATATTACCCACAACTATAACATTATATAAAATTCGTTCCATAATATTTAAAAATGATAATTATAAAAAATTCATCTTTATTCATAAAAGTTGGGGTCTTACAATCTCCCCTTCTTATGAAATTTCGCCCTCGAAATTAGGGTATGTACCTGGTATGTCGAAGAGGTAATTATACCTTGATTTCATTTCAGATTCTAACTCCTAGGTCATTTCCTCAACATCGTGGTTCCTCCATAAAACTTTGACGTGAGGTATAACCTTGGAGCGAAAAATATGTTCCTTCTTATCCAAGATTTGAACAGGAACCTCTTCATACGTTAAATCTTTCGCTATTTCTTCCGGTTCTAACTGAATAATGTGGAACGGGTCTTTAACATATTTACGTAACATGGATATATGAACAACGTTATGAACATGACACATACTTGGCGGTAAAGCGAGTCTATAGGCTACAGTCCCTACTCTATCGAGGATTAAAAATGGGCCAATGAATCGAGGGTTGAGCTTTCCTCTCTTTCCAAATTTCGTAACTGCTTTCCATGGAGCAACACGTAACAACACATGATCTCCAATATCGAATTCCACGTCCTTTCGATGAAGATCAGCATAACTCTTTTGTCGGTCTTGTGAGGTTTTTATACGTTGTCGGATCGTTTGAATCTTTTCCATAGTCATACGTACCAACTTCGGTCCCAACAACGTTGCTTCACCCACCTCATCCCAGCATACTGGAGAACGAAACTTTCTTCCATACAACACCTTGAATGGAGCCATGCCAATACTTGCTTGATAATTGTTGTTGTATGAAAACTCCACCAATGGTAAGAACTTGTCCCAACTTCCCTTGAAGTCAAGGACAAAGAGTCTTAATAAATCTTCAAGAGTTTGAATAGTTCTCTCCGATTGTCCATCCTTCTGAGGATGATATGCTGAACTAAATCGTAAATCCATGCCCATAGCTTTTTACAAACTAACCCAAAATTGTGAAGTGAATCTTAGGTCTCGATCAGAAACTATGGATACTAGCATACCATGCAGTCTTACAATCTCGTTTATGTACATACGAGCAAGATGTTCAAGTGTATAAGTTTCTCGTATTGGTAAGAAATAAGCAGACTTGGTCAATATATCAACAATGATCCAAATTACATCTATGCCTTGAGAAACCTTGGGAAGACCAGTAACAAAATCCATGGTAATGTGCTCCCACTTTCATTTTGGAATTTCAAGTGGTTGCAATGGACCTTTTGGTACTTGATTCTCTGCCTTGACTCGTTGACAAGTTAGACACCTTGAGATAAATAGCGCTATCTCTCTCTTCATATTGCTCCACCAAAATGTATGTCGAAGACCACGATACATTTTGGTACTCCCAAGATGGATTACAAACGGTGTGTTGTGCGCCTCCATCATGATTTTATACTTTAAATCAGGGTCGTTAGGAATACAAAGTCTGGAGTTGACTCGAAGTATTCCTTTTTCATCGATTCTTGCTTCCGGCATAGCACCTTCTTGTACTTTCTTCCTCATATGCATCAGCTCCAGGTCTGTAGCTTGAGCAGCTTTAACTTTATCAATTAAAGTCGGCTCTACTCGTATATTCGCCATTATTACTTGGGTCCTAACAATCTTTATCTCTATCTCCATCTTTTACAAGTCATACAAAATGGGCCTTTGCGTTGACAATATCGCACTCGTACCCGCATATGATCTTCTACTCAATGCGTCAGCTACCACATTTGCTTTTCCAGGATGGTATTGGATGGTATGATCATAATCTTTCAATAGTTCAAGCCAACGTCGCTGTCACATGTTGAGTTCTTTTTTAGTGAAGAAATATTTTAGACTTTTATGATCCGTAATGATCTCCACTTTCTACCCATACAAGTAATGCCTCCAAATTTTAAGTGTGAAGACAACAGCTGCCAACTTTAGATCATGAGTAGAATAATTCCTCTCATATTCTTTGAGTTGTTGAGAGGCATAGGCTATGACTTTCCCATGTTGCATGAGAACACATCCTAACCCTTTGCCCGAAGCATCACTGTAGATGACAAATCCCTCAGAACCAGATGGTATTGTCAGAAGAGGTGCTGAAATGAGTCTCCTCTTGAGTTCTTGAAAACTCTTCTCACATTCCTCGTTCCAACCGAATTTTGTATCTTTCCGAGTCAGCTGAGTTAAGGGAGTAGCGATTCAAGAAAACCCTTCTATGAATCTACAATAATAACCAGCTAAGCCGAGAAAGCTACGTACTTCAGTCACTAATTTAGGTTGCTCCCAGCTTTGAATAACTTCAATCTTTGCTGGGTCAACAGATATTCCATGACTTGATACTACGTGCCCAAGGAATACTACTTCCTCAAGCCAGAACTCGCATTTCTTTAACTTGACATAAAGCTTATATTCACGAAGCTTTTGGAGTATCAGCCTCAAGTGTTGCTCGTGATCTTCACGGCTTTTGGAATAAATAAGGATGTCATCAATAAAGACAACCCCAAAGTGATCCAAATATTCCTTGAATACTCGGTTCATCATATCCATGAAGGCAGCAGGAGCATTAGCCAATCCAAAAGACATGACTAGGAATTCATAATACCCATACCAAGTTCTGAAAGCCGTCTTTGGAATGTCATCGGTTCTAATCTTCAATTGGTGATATCCGGAACGAAGATCAATCTTTTAAAAAAAATTGGCGCCTTGCAATTTGTCAAACAGGTCATCAATACGTGATAATGGGTACCTATTTTTGATGGTGACATGATTCAACTTTCGATAATCAATACAAAGTCGCATACTCCCATCTTTCTTCTTCACGAATAGAACAGGAGCACCCCAAGGAGAAGTACTAGGACGAATAAAGCCAATGTCTAACAATTCCTGCAGTTGGGTCTTTAACTCCTAAAGTTCAATAGGAACCATTCGATATGAGGCTTTGGAAATGGGTTTTGTATCGGGTTCAAGGTCAATACAAAATTCAATTTCACACTTTGGGGGTAAGCCAGGAAGTTCTTTAGGGAATACGTTAGGAAATTTATTAACAATAGAAATATCATTCAAAACTAACGTATTTTTGTTTAGATCTGTGACATGAGCTAAGAAAGCTTGACATCCATTTTTTAATAAACGAATAGCTTTATGGCTTGAGATGACAGTGATTGATTTTAATGGTTTGGTTGCTTGAATTTGCATAATAGGTTGGTTAGGAATATGAAAGCTAACAACCTTATGAAAACAATCAATTTTTTCATGATGAGTAGTTAACCAATCAATCCCTAGAATTATGTCAAATGCAAGTATTTTCAATGAAATAAGATCGACAGGTAATGTGAGGGTACCGATTTGAACCAAACAAGACTTATAAACAGTGGATGTAATTAAGGTTTCTCCCAACGAAGTTTCAACAGATAAGTCAAAGTCTAATTTCTCCGGAGTCAAATTTAAACGTTGAGCACAAGTAGGAGAAATAAAAGAATGGGTAGAACCGGTATCAAATAAGGTATATACTTCGCTAGAATTTATGATAAGTTTACCCGTGATGACCTCGTTCGGATTCCTGGCTTTCTGGGAGGTCACAACAAACGCTCTCCCTTGCACTACTTGCTTTGACTTTTCTGGGACGTCCTTTGGTGCCTCCATCCAAGTTGAACTTGTCTTCGGTAAACGACAAAATTGGGCTAGGTGACCTTCTCTTCCATAATTATAACATGCTTTGGAAGGCATCACGCAGTTTGGACTGATGTGTCCCTCCCCTCCGCATTTAAAGCATACGATAGGTGGTCGTTCTCCTTCTTTAACAATGGGTGCTGGTGCTGACGTCTTTCCATCATTGTTGAATCTCTTCTTCTTGAAATGTCCATTCTTATTGTTTTGGCCATGATTACCACCGAAGTGGTTACCATTTCTGGCATGTCGATTCCCTCCACGCTTATTGTCACCGCTTCGATGACTGCTATCACTAGCATTATCATTTTGCCGGCTACTCTCTTTTGGTTGGGTTGACTCATTATCGCGCTCCAATAACTGATCCCTATTAAAAACATCTGAATACAAACACAGTTTATGAGAGAAAAGATATTGACGTATCTCGGGTATCAAACCTCTTAGAAACATTCGCGTCATTCTCTCCTCATTATCAACCAAATGGGACGCAAACCGGGACAACTCGGTGAACTTGGCTTCGTACTGCGACACGGTCATGTTGTTTTGCTCCAGCTTGATGAAATCTACCTCTTTCATGTGACAAATAATTTTGGGAAAGTACTTGCCGTTGAACAATTCTTGGAACTTCTCCCAAGTCATCTTCAGTGCGGCAGGTTGAGTACCTTTTACAGATTCCCACCAGTAATCTGCCTCTGCACTCAACATGAAGGTGTCAAAGGGAAGCTTTTGCTCCTCGGAGCATCCCAAGACATCAAATATCTTGCAAATCTACTTTATCCATGTCTCCGCCTTAAGTGGTTTTGGCTCTCCAAAAAACACCGGTGGTCCCAGCTCCTTGAACTGCTTAGCGGTGACCGTCCGAGAGTTGCTAGTGTTTCCAACTGCATTTTGGACAGGAGTCGTTCTTGCCTGATGTTTCATGAATTGCATAAAGCCTCTAAAAATTCCTTCATTCATCATCTTGTCAGTGTTGTTTTTTGCCTGAGGATTGTCTCCTTTCTGATGCACATTATCCTGATTATTGATCTGTGGAGACTCAACGGTCTCATGTGCTCCATTGATGTACTCAACATTCTCGGATGCCATTTTCAAACACTGCCACAGAACAAGGCTTAATTAACTTAACACATATTATCCCTATATTCTGACTGACCAATTAAATACCAAATAAACTTAGGTAGGCCATACTAGCGAAGGAATTCCCCGTCTCTCCCCTCCTAGTTCTTATCTCACATCTCAGCCAGGAATCATATCTCTAAGCTTTGATACCAACTGTGGCGCCCCCAAAATAGGTATACATTACCCATCTTGAGTCGCCAAATACATGATACAAAATTCAAATACAACTTAATTATACAACAGTCGTGTAAAATACGACAAAATATATGCTGTGAGTTTTAATACAAATATTTTCATCTAGACAATATCACACTCAATTGAGTCCTCATTACATTTATTATCACTCTATTTAACAGAATAGTGAGAACTACTAATGCTATTATCTAGACCGTCACTCCATTCCCCGACTAGTCCCTGCTACGTTCTCATTTCCTAAAGAGAACTATAAAAGTAAAAGGGTGAGCTCAAATAACCCAGTAAGAAATATTATGACTAAGATAATGCAGAATAAATTATCATTAGCCTTCAACAGTGTTAAACTGATACAATATAATAAACAACAAGTTTAACTCCAGCAGAACAAACAATCCATTAAAAGAGTCACATAGAGAATAAAATCTACTATCTTTTATGATTTAAAAGGTTTTTCATCACTTTTATCGCTGGGACTCAGCTTAATAAATAATCTACATCATCCATGCACTACGGCCAAGGATATTCATTAGTATCACAACCACAAATTATCCATGCACTACGGGCCAAGGATATTCGTGTATTCATTAATGGTCATGATCATGCCAACAACTGTCCATCAATGCACTACGGGCCAATGAGGACTTTTACCATATCATTTATAACATTACGGTCATGATTATACCGATAAATCTATGGTCATAATCATACCAAGTCCATCTATGCACTACAGGCCACAGATGACTTTCAACATAATATAAACATGAGGATGATGACAATGATATAAAAATTCAATAAAACAAGTTCAAGAATTAATTTATCAAGGAACTAATAACGTCCAAATTGTCAACATGATACTTCTTCGTAGAGTAAAATTCAAGAATGCTCAGAAGAATATTTTCATTAAAAGATACTGGATGAAGCGCAAATATCAAGGATATTCCACTAATTTCATGGAGTATAGAAGTCAGAATTTAATCAACTGAGTATAATAAAGAATGGAATAACAAAAGAAATCACCAGGCATGTGATAGACTTCACATATAGGTTATTCCAACAGAATAATAAACAATAGAACCAGGTTATGCGTAAATGCACAGACATGATATTCCAACAGAATAATAAATAACAGAACCAGGTCAGGCGAAATTCGCACCGACAGATGTTCCAATAGAATAATAAATAACGGAACCAGGTTGTAAGACCCCAAATTTTATGAAATAAAAGTATTTAATTTTTTCTTATAATTACTATTCAGTAAATGGTTAAATTGATAAAAGTTTAAAGTTAAGGATGATATATGAAATTTTTTAAAATAAGCTAGTGGTTATAAAATACTCGTTGTTGTCGGGGAATATTCGTTTGGTCGTGGAATATTCATACGACGGCGCAACCTTTTGTGGGCCCCATAACAGAATAACTGTCGGATGAAGAAAATGACAAAAGGATGTTTTTATAAATAATGGTGTAGTTGTTACCGTTAACACTGTTGGAATACCCGGTGGTTAAAACACAGTAATATGCGTTGTTGCACAGTAGCACACGGTATTGCACCAATTATTGATTCTTACGTAAGAAGGCACTACTCAATAATTGTTACAGTAATTATTGTTCAATATTTTATTTTATTGATTCAATAATTGCTGCGTTGATATTTTATATTATTGTTGTTTTAATAATTGTCACTACACAGTATTTTCCATTATCGAAGCAATAATTCTTATTATCTGAATAATATTATTAGATAACATTATTGACGATGTCTAGAAAGTTCTGTCTAAGGAGAGGTTTGGTCACCTAATTGCGCGCCAGTAAAGAGAAATTTTTATTGGAAAGCCTCTATTTCCTGGGAACTGCCTGGTTGTCAATATTGTGATTCTGTAAGAATATTTGTGAATAATTAATTATTGATTTATATGATGAGAAAAATATTGATTTTATGTGAATATAGATGGAGATAATTTTTAAAGTGTCAATTGTTAAAAATTGATAATTTATCTTTTCTGATAAAATAATATTTTATTATATTATTATAATATAATAATGGTGATATTTTTACAATGAATGTGGGATATATGGGTATATGAGGAGAAAGAGTATTTTTGTTGCATTAAATGATTAACACATGTTTTGTGTGTCAGTGGACCTCATTTCTTGACTGAAATTTGATTATAGCCTGTAAAATTGCTCGTATCTGGATTTCGGTCAATTTCTATTTAGAATTTGGAAAAGCTTTCATCTTCAAAGTTGTAGAGAATTGAATTTCCTATAAAAATTCGCGAGATTCGAATTTTCTGATAAAAGGGCTATTTATTATGAATTATTGAAGTTTCGTGGTTCCGAAATAATTAATTTTTGAAAGTTTTAATTATTTTTAATAACAAAAACGTTTTTGTTATGTTTGGGGGGTCCACTGGTGGTTGAAATTAGCTAAAATCAGTTGTTAAAAGTGTGCGTAAGAAAATTTTATAAATATAATATTATTATATTCAATTTTCTGCTTTGGTGTTCTAAGCAATTTCCTATAAATAGGTGTTTAGATTAGAATTGAAAATCACACCAGAAACTGAAGTTTTCTCTCTATTTCTCTCTCTATATTATCGAGTGTATTCTTGTGAGTATTTTGATATCTTGAGTGTTGCTATACGGTGCAAGTTCGTTCAGCGTTATTCCAGTCAGAAGTACTGCTCTTTTGAGGTAAGGGATAGTAAGGGATTTTAAGGGATTTTAAGGGATGTTATTTTCTTCGTAAGTGATATTATTTCTTCAATATCATTATGTTGAAATATTGGTTTGAACTTTTTATCAAATTTGAAACTTTTCATGTCAGGGTTACTATTCACGAGTTACTATTCATGAGTTACTATTCACGACGGGTTACTATTCATGAGTTACTATTTATGAATTACTATTCACAAGTTACTATTCATAAGTTATTATTCACGGGTACTATTCACTACAAAATTGGTTTATTTTATAACCCTGATGTTGAAATTTTCTTTCACTGGAGTGTAAAGATGAGTAGATTATTGGTATGATCATGACTAGGGTTCTCTTTGGCCAGTAGTGAAAAGTTGAATTGTGACTGGTATGATCATGACCATTGAATTTATAATTGAATATCTTTAGCTTAAGTGCAAAGGTGAATTTATCAGCATGGTTATAATTATTGTTTATATAAATTCTGAAATGATTATATATTTCTTTGAGATATGAATATCTTTGGCCTGTAGTGCAAAGATCAATTATTGATGAATATCTTTGGCCCGTAGTGCAAAGATGACTTGTTGTTAAATATCTTTGGCATACAGTGCAAAGATGAACTATTGATGAATATCTTTGGCCGTGGTGAAAAGATGAATTTATTAGTATGATTATGAACAGGAACTGTAATTTGGTATAACCATGATCTTTGATGTTTCAGGTAAAGACAAGTGATGAAAAATTATCTTCATCTTGGATGCGAAGATGAATTTAGAATCACAATTATGATTATGAGTTATTCATATGGTTGTGGAAAGGAACTGTTGATTGATGTTACAGGGATAAAATATTATTGGTGGACTTTTAATGTGGAGAAGATAATAGACTTTATGGTCTATTTGACTCTTCTAATGGATTGCTCGTTTCGCTGCAACTATGGTTGAAATTTTTTATCATTTACCATATGTTCTAAATCTCTGATTTATTACTGTTGAAGGCTATTGATAATTTATTTATCTTTAGTCATGATATTCTTTACTGAGCTAGTTGTGCTCACCCTTTTGCTTCACAATTCCTTTCAGGTAATACGAGTGTAGCTGGGTCGAGCAGGGGATAACAGGGGAATAGAACGGTGGTCATCATTTAGTAGTTATATTTGGTGAATCAACCAGGGTGAGCCGAACCCAACGTTTGAAGGGTGTTTTTCCATTATCATGCAAGATGTCTAATGACATACCACCTCGTGTCATCATAAGACATGGATGTGCTCATCCACTTGCTGAGTATATATACGAGCACTACCTATATAATCTTGGAGTTTAGTTGAAGTATAATTCTCAATTAGAGATGGTGGAGATAATGATATGTCAAGAGAAGACACACCATTGGGAAGAATATGATAGTAATCTTCTCGTTTTTCTTTGGGGTCTATTGGGTCAACCAAAGATAATTTTGTGGACATATGATATATATCATAACCTAGACGCATGACCTCCCGTGTACGAAGGTTTCCTTGAGCACTTCCCAAAGATTTTAATTTTTAAAACAATTCTAGTTTGTACCTTTATGTAAGGTATCACTGTGAGGTGTTGTCCATAGTTGGGACATGAGTCATAGTTGGTATTAAAACTCACAACATATGTGTTGTTGTATTTTTCATGACAATTGTTGTAATAAAGTTGTAGTTGTTTTCTGTACCATGTATTTGGTGACTCAGAATGGGTTTGATGGAATGGGCCTATTTTGGGGGCGTCACACAGGTCATGCGTAAACGCACAGACAGGATGTTCCAACAGAATAATAAAGAATGAAATAACAAAAGAATTTCACCATGTATGCGGTACTCCGCATAGACAGGTTATTCCAACAGAATAATAAAGAATAGAATAACAGAAGAATTTTACCATGTATGCGGTACTTCGTATAGACAGGTTATTCCAACATAATGATAAAGAATGGAATAACAGAAGTTCTCTTCATGAATACGAAAGAAATAATACCCCTTACCTTAGAAGAAACTGGATATAGAAGTGGTGAAATATCAGAACACTTTTCTTCTTTCTCTCTATAGTTTCTGTCTCTAGAGTTTCAATGAATTTGTAAAAAATAATGATGGAATGAGCTTCTATTTATAGAAGAATGGATTGAATAATAACTAATTCTTGAACGGTCAAGATTGATTTACTTTTAAACGGACGGTCCAGATTGGTTTACAATAAAATATAATATATTCTATTTATAATCTAATAAAACAAATAACTTTATAAAAGTATTTTGTTTTATATAAAAAGATTTTACTATGCAAACACTATGCAGCCACTATGCAAACACTATACATAATAAAATATAATATATTCTAATTATTGTCTAATAAAACAGATAACTTTATAAAAGTATTTTGTTTTATATAAAAAGATTTTACTATGCAAAACACTATACATAATAGAATATAATATATTCTATTTATAGTCTAATAAAACGAATAACTTTATAAAAGTATTTTATTTTATATAAAAAGATTTTACTATGCAAAATACTATGCATAATAGAATATAATATATTCTATTTATAGTCTAATAAAACGAATAACTTTATAAAAGTATTCTGTTCTATATAAAAAGCTCTTCTGTTTTATTACATTAATAATACTAATAAAACAAAACGTCATCATCTTTATTATAATTCACACCATTAATCGACCAGGTCGTTCCCAGGAAAGAGAGGGCTTTCCAATAAGAATTTCTCCTTATTGGCGCGCAATTAGGTGACCAAACCTCTCCTTGGCAGAACTTCTAGACATCGTTAATATTGCAAATAATAATATTAATAACTTCGTCATCTCAATTATTGATTTAATAATATATAAAATATTGACAATAATTGAATCAATTAACATGAGATACTGTGCAATAATTACTGAAGCAATAATTGAACAAAATTGAGTGACTTCTTACGTAAGCATCAATAATCAATATTGTGTGCTACTATGCAACCACACGTATTACTATACTTTTAACACCGGGTGTTTCAACGGTTAACGATAAAACTTCCGTCGTTATTTTCATAAAAATATTTTTGTCATTTTCTCAATCCGATAATAAGTCCGTTGTGGGGTCCACCAATGATTGGACCGTTGTACGAATATTCTCTGTTAAAACGAATATTCCCCAACCAATCAAATATTATATAACAACTTGCGTACTTTGCAAAATTTATAAATATTAACCACAACTATAACATTATATCAAATTCATTTCATAATATTCAAAAATGATAATTATAGAAAATTCATCTTTATTCATAAAAGTTGGGGTCTTACAATAATCTTTTCAAAATTACCTTTCATTGGAAAATGTTACAGGTCTGAGAGAGAGTTAGATAAGTATGATAATTATGAAAATTTAAGGGTATTATAGATAATTAATATTATATTTAATGTTATACAATCATTTTTTTAATTTTATGCAACTCTAACATAACATATATTAAGAGATAGAGGGAGTATGAGAGTATATATATGGGGAGAATGTGCCTACAGTGCTACATAGCCGTGTAATTTTTTTTACACAGGCTGTGTGATGCCCCCAAAACAGGTATACATCACCTATCTTGGGTCGCCATATACATGGTACAGAATATAACTACAACTTAATTATAAAGCCGTCTTGTAAAATATGACAAAACATAGCTGAGAGTTTTTACATTAATATTGTCTTCTAGACAGTATTCAAACTCAATGGAGTCCTCATTATAATTATTATCACACTATTTTACAGAATAGTTAGGACTACTAAAATAATCATCTGGACCGTCAATCCATTCCCCGACTAATCTCGGTTATGTTCTCATTTTCTGAAGAGAACAATGAAAATAAAAGGGTGAGCTCAACTAGCACAGTAAGAAATATTATGACTAAGATAATGCAGAATAAATTATCCTTAGCCTTCAACAGTATAACAACTGATAGAATATCATAGACAACAAGTTTTAGATCAACAACTGCAACGGAATAAGCAATCCATTAGAAGTAGGGGTGAGCATGGTGCGATTTGAAGTCAAAACCGCACCCGAAATTGCTTAGGTGCGGTTTGACAAATCCAAAACCGCACACGAAACCACTTGTGATTTGTGTGGTGTGGTGCGGTTTTAAACTGTGTGGTGCGGTTTCAATTGGTGCAGTTTCGATTACAAAACCAATTGAAACAATAAAAAATTCTACGTTTTCAATAGAATTTAACACATAGCTCACATCAAGCATTTAACTTAGTGACAGAGTCGGCAATGAGAATTATATCAAGCATAAAAACAAAGTTCCTTCTGCCAAACATGTCAAATTCATCATCAAATCATAGAACAGTGAAACACATAAAATAATTTTAGTTTATAATAAAGGTATAATGCTTTAAAACTAAAATATACGCTATATAAAACAACAGAGACCATATATTCGATAACAAGTAAGAAGATTTATCTAGTTACCCAAAAATTAAAAGTATATACTAGAGATAGAATGAAATTCTATCTTATATATTGCATGGAGGACTTAAAGAATATAATCCTAATTGTACCTAATTTGAAAAATAATCTATTAGACTATTACTACTATAGCATAGACCTTAACCAATGCATCAAATGCTCGAACCAACGAATTTATCCCCTCAGCTATAAGCCCCTCCATTAACGAATCAAACAAATCTGAATTTCTAAAACCTAAATGCTTAATTTTTGATTCTATAACCTCTAATCATATTCTTTCAATTGGTGAAAAAATGACAATGCAAGACTAAGGTTTTCTCTGAACATGTTCAAGTGAAAAGTAAATTTAGAATTTACTAGAGATAATACATACACACACACACATGGTGCAGTTTCGGTTTTATGCGTGCCGTTTTGGCTAATAACCAAACCGAAACTGTAAATTTGGTTATTCAACCCATCTAAAACCACCACATACTCCGAAATCATTGGTGCGGTTTTAATTGATGCGGTTCGTGCGGTTTTTGGTGCGGTTTTGGTTCTAATTTGGTTACTTGCTCAGCCCTAATTAGAAGAGTCAAGCAGAGTATGATATCTACTATCTTCTATGATTTAAAAGTTTATCATCAATTTTATCCCTGTAATACCCATTAACAGATCTTTATTATACCTAAGACAAAGAGAACTTTCATCACCTGTCTTCACCTGAACCACCAAAGATTTTAGTTAAATTCACAATTCATGTTTATAATAATGTAAATCAACAGTTCCTCCTTGCCACAAAGGCTTAATAGAATGTCTACTCAATATCCTTACCCCAAAGGCTAAAGATATTCAAATGTAATAACAATGATCATACCAATCAGTTGTCTATCTTTGCACTACGGGCCAAAGATATTCAACTATAAACCAATGGTCATGATCATACCAATCAATTGTCTGTCAGTGCACTACGACCAAAGACATTCAACTGTTAACTAATGGTCATGATCCTGCCAATCACATCATCGAATTATCCATGCACTACGGCCAAGGATATCCGTTTGTATCACCAGTGGTCATGATCACGTCATACACCTGTCCATCTTTGCACTACGGGCCAAAGCTATCAATCAACAGTTCATGTTTGCACTACGACCAAAAATATCAATCAACAGTTCTTCTTTGCACTACGGCCAAAGACATTCAACTGTAAAATCAATAACCAACAGTCCATCTATACACTACGGGCCAAAGATGGATTTTAACGCAATATAAGCATAAGGATGATGACAATGATATACGAATTCAATCAAACGAAATCAAGAATAAATATTAAAGATTTATAATTTAATTTATCTAGAGTTTAAACATATCTAAATTGTCAACATGATCACCAATTGTGGAGTAAAATTCAAGAATAATATTTATGTATCAAAAATTAATTTAGATAGAAAAGAATCATTTTTTCGTTGTGAATAGTACCCCATGAATAGTACTTCGTGAATAGTATCTCGTGAATAGTACTTCGTGAATAGTACCCCGTGAATAATATTTCGTGAATAGTATCTCATGAATAGTACTTCGTGAATAGTACTTCATGAATAGTATTTTGTGAATAGTACTTCATGAATAGTACCCTCGAGTGAATAGTATCCCATAAATAATACTTCGAATGAATAGTATCCGAGTGAATAGTACCCCGTGAATAATATCCCGAGTGAATAGTAAGAAATAATAACCTTTAAGAATAAGAAATAAATAACATCCCTTACAAATATTGAACGAAAATAATATTCCTTACGAATATTAGACTAAGACAATGAATATTGAACGAAAATGATATTCCTTACGAATATTAAACAAAAATAATATTTATAAGAATATAAAAAATAATATCTCTTTAGAATATGAAATAAATACTACTCATTACCATAAAAAAAGACTGGATACTAGAATAGTGAAATAACAGACTACTCTTATTCTTTCTCTTTATAGCTTCTTTCTCTATAATTGCTCTTGTGAGTCTTAGTCAATTGGTGAGAATGAAAGAAGAATGAGCTTCTATTTATAGAAAAACATAGTTTCGATAATTGCACATTTTGGGGCTCGAATTATTACAGTATAGTACCTTTATCTTTTCCTTCATTTTTAATTTAGCCCTACAAGTATTATCAAACTTGCACCACCTCCTCTAATAGTACATCATATGAATCAATAGTACATTCATGTGAATCAATAATTCTATACATGTGAAAAAAATAGTTATAGTATAGTACCTTCATCTATACCTCTATTTTTAATTTAGTCATGCAAGTATTATCAATCTTGCACAACCTCCCCTAATAGTACATGCATGTAAATCAGTAGTACATACATGTGAACAAATAGTTATAAGCATGTGAATTAATAGCAATTAATTGCTCATTTATCCGATTAATTACCCGATTGGTCAATATAACCTCCAGAAATCAATTATTATCGAAATAAATGTCGATTTCCACTAATAATAATAATAATCCTAACACAGTGGAAATATCAATTTTATCATTAATCAACACGAACTTATTCACCATTAATATTATAGCTCACAATTTTTAACAACCAGATCATTCCTAGGAAAGAGAGGACTTTCCGATAAGGATTTCTCCCTATTGACGCACAATTAGGTGACCAAACCCTTTTCCTCGACAGAACTTTCTAGACATCGTCAATGTTGTAAATAATAATATGAATAACTTTGTCATCTCAATTATTGATTTAATAATATAAAATATTGTGACAATAATTAAATCAATAACGTGAGATATTATGCAACAATTACTGTGGCAATAATTGAATAAAACTGAATGACTTCTCACGTAAGCCTCAATAATCAATACCGTGTGCTACTATGCAACCACGCATATTACTGTACTTTTATCACTGATTATTTTATGACAACTTTCTTACTTTAAATTTTTTTTCATATATCACCCTTAACTTTAACATTTTATCAATTTAACCATTTAATAAATAGAATAATAATTATAAGAAACTTGAATACTTTCATTTCATAAAATTTGGGATCTCACAGCCTGCCCAAAACTATGTCATTTTGGGCAGACCTGTTTAAAAAAAAACACGGCCTCCCACATCTTCGCTACTCCCAAATCGCGCATAAGGCTTCGTTCATCCCAAAAATTGCCACCGCTCTCAACCTTTCCGAGCTCATTAATTATTGTCGACCGCTGTGATTTTAACTCCTTTGGCAGCCACTTCTACAACCCCCTCTCTTTCCTTCATGTTTCTAAAACCATTAAACCCTAACTGCAAAACCCCAATTTTTTATGAATAAAGATTGGATTTCTCTAATTATTATTTTGAATAATAAGGTATTGATTTGATATAATGCTTTAGTTATGGGTGAAATGTGCAAATTTTGCAAAGTATGCAAGTTGTCATATAATATTCGTTTGGTCGGAGAATTTTCTTTTTGTCTGGGAATATTCATACGATGGCATAATCATTGGTAGACCATATAACAGAATAACTATCGGATATAGATATCGACATAAATAACCTTTTTATAAAAATAACGGCAACACTTTTACCTTTAATTGTTGAAATACCTTGTGATAAAAATACAGTAATACGCGTGGTTGCACAGTAGCACACGGTATTGCACATTATTTCTGATTATTGATGTGAGATCCCAGATTTTATGAATAAAGATTTAAATTTCTCAAAATATTTTTTTGAATATTATGGTGTGGATTTGATATAATGTTATAGTTGTGGATAATATTTACAAATTTTGCAAAGTAAGCAAGTGGTTATAAAATATTCGATTGGTCGAGGAATATTCGTTTTAACAGAGAATATTCATACGATGGCACAATCATTGGTGGACCCCACAACGGGAGTATTGTCATAGTAAGAAAACGACAGAATCTTTTATTAAAAATAACGGCGAAAGTGTTACCGTTAAAACTATTGAACTACCTGGTAGTAAAAATACAGTAATATGCGTGGTTGCATAGTAGGACACGTTATTGGTTATTGATGCTTACGTGAGAAGTCACTCAGTTATACTCAATTATTGTTACAGTAATTGCTGTATCATATCTCTCATATTATTGATTCGATTATTATCACAGTATCATCTGAATAATATGATATATTATTAAATCAATAATTAAGACAAAAAAGTTATTCATATTATTATTTGTAATATTGACAATGTCTAGAAGTTCTGTCAAGGAGAGGTTTAGTCACCTAATTGCGCGCCAATAAGGAGAAATCCTTATCGAAAAGCTCCATCTTTCCTCGGAACGACCTGATTATTAAATATTATGAGTTATAATATTAATGATGAATAAGTTCGTGTTGATTAAAGATGAAATTGATAATTCCATTATGTGAGAATTATTAGTGTTAGTGGAAATCGAAATTTATTTCGATAATAATTAATGTCTGGAGGTTATATTGACCAATTGGGCAATTCACCGGATAAATGAGCAACTAATTGCTATTAATTCACATGCTTATAACTATGTGTTCACATATGTGTACTATTGATTCACATGATTTACTATTAGGGGATTTGGTGCAAGATTGATAATACTTGCATGACTAAGTTAAAAATGGAGGTATAGATGGAGGTACTATACTGTAATTTATATTTTCACATGATTATAACTATTGATTCACATGATTGAACTATTGATTCACATTATTTACTATTAGGGGTGGTGGTGCAAGTTTGATAATACTTGCAGGACTAAATTAAAAATGAAAGAAAAGTTGAAGGTAATGTAATATTTCGAGCCTCAAAATGTACAATTATCGAAACTATATTTTTCTATAAATAGAAGCTTATTCTTCTTTTATTTCTCACCAATTCACTAAAGCTATAGAGCATTTATTATAGAGAGAGATTATAGAGAGAAAGAAGAAGAGAAGTCTGCTACCTCACTATTTCAGTATCCAATCTTCTTTTGAGGTAAGGGATATTATTTCTTTCGTATTCATGAAGAGAGCTCCTTTTATTCCATTCTTTATTATTATGTTGGAATAACCTGTCTATACGAAGTACCGCATATATGGTGAAATTCTTTTGTTATTCCATTCTTTATTAATCTGTTAGAATAACCTATTTGTGTGGACTATCGCATGCCTGGTGAATTCTGTTGTTATTACATTCTTTATTATTTTGTTGGAACATCTTGTCTATGTGGATTACGCATGACTTGGTTTCATTCTTTATTATTCTGTTGGAACATCCCGTCTGTGTGAATTAAGCATGACCTGGTTCCATTCTTTATTAGGAGTGAGCATTCGGTTATTAACCGAACCGAATAAGGATTTTGGTTATAACCGATACCCAAAAATATACTATTTTAACTATCCGAACAAATAACTGAAATATGTAATAACCGAATAACCGAAAAGCTTATTCGGTTATTCGGTTAATAACCGAATTTAAAAGATTTGGCATTTTGCAGTGCAGTGAACTACATTATGTATTGTAGCCTACATAGCAACAACAATCAACTACTCAACTACATATTACAGCAATAACACAGTTCTTACAATCCACAAACAACAACAACACAGTTCCTAGAATGATTAACACCAATACACCATATTACAATTTACAGCAACAACAGTCAACAACAACATAGTTCCTACAATGATTAACACCATAAATAATCCATAAACATAATGGAAAACTTAATTTGGCTAGCCCAAAATACTTGAAGCAGATGTCGACCATTTGCTGATGCTGCTGTTGAGTTTGACCTTCACCTTCTACCACTTGCTGTTGTTGCTGTTGACAAATATAAATGAAAGAAAAGAAGAAAACCAAATTTGCTTAATTGCTTTACCCTCAAAAGGAGATCAATAATATGAACAGAGGATAAAAAACCAAACCTTCCAGTTTGGCAGTAAAATAAAAATTAAGGATTTTGCACATTTGCACTAAGATCTTTGTTAAGGACACTGACTAGAACAGGAATGCTGGTGTAGAAAACTTTATAACTTTATAGGCCATCAATGATCAAACTGACAGAATTGAAAAGGCTAGTTCCAGATACACCTTAAATAAAAGAGAAATTGAATATGTCTAATGTTAGTCCATTTGGATATATAATATGATTAAAGATAAATTTAGTCAGTTTGCTATATTGCAACCAATTTTGGAACTGCCAACAGATAGAAATACGAAAAAGGAATCCACAAATACTCACAAGATCTGAATAAAACATATCAGTAGGGATTTGTAGACCAAGCAAGTCATATTTTAACAGTATATATATAAAAAGTATGATGTCATAGATTTGCAAATCATTTAAAATACTATAGTTTTACCATCATTATCAGCTGCCTTGCAGCAGAAATCAAACAGGTCATCAAAGAATTGAGCTTCGTCTATACTAATCACCTCCAACTGTCAGCAATTATCGATAGTTAGAAGACTATTAAATGCATTATCAGTACAAAAATATGAAGACTGATCACAAATTAATTCTACACTAGGAAAATTGTAGCATTTAGCAAGTCTAACAATCCTTTTAATATTCACATCCATGCTTATTAAACGTAAGTGCTAATACTATATTCCATCCAAGATCATCCAACTGAAACATAATGTAGATCAGCCAAGCTAGATGCTATAGTTGATGCATTAATCAAATCCAGTTCTCATAGACTCATTTGTAAATTTTAATTATAAGTTTTAGCTAATTCAATAAATGTTATCCAATACACTTAACTAGAAGGCTAAAAGCCTTGCTTGTCAGACAGCAAACAAAGTAAATCAGATCCAGTTTCAAGTGCATAATACTCTTAAATCAGATTTAGTTGTATTATTCCTCAAAATTATATAATTACAAAAGTTTAAGTTTAACCAATTGTTCCCGTATAATTTTAGGACTACAACAACTTAAGGTTTCCCATTGTTTTGCCAACAAACTTACTTAATTTTGAAAATCAAATAACTTACTTAATTTTGAATATCAAAAGTTATGTATCAATATAGCAAAAAACAAGAATTTAAAGAACACATCATGAATAGAATAGAAACAGCCTATACAAGGAACCAATAAATAATAACCAATATATGAAACAAACATAAACAGTAATATATACAGGAAAAAACTAACAAATGGAAAGCTGTCGCCGGCGCCGAGATCTGAGAGACAAAGAGTTCGAGATGAAGGGTCGTTTGAGACTTGAGGCTTGAGAGATCTCAGATCTGAGATTGAGAGTTCGAGAAGACGAGACTGAGACTGAGAGTTCTGATCTGAGAAAATGAGACTGAGAGGTCTGATCTGAGAAGACGAGACAAGACTGAGAAGTGAGAGGCTAGAGAAAGATCTGATCTGAGAGACTCGGTCTGAGAGTTTGGCTGAGACACTGTGAGTGCTGAGAGACTGAGAGTGAGAAGTGAGAAATTAGTAAAGCGTCTCACTTGGTGGGATGGGACTCTCAGTTAGGCTAATAACGTCTTAGTAATTTAGTAAAGTGTTCTTCAGTTATTCGGTTAAACCGAATAACCCAAAAGTAAAACTCGTACAAACTAACCGAAAACCGTAATAAAATTGGGATATAACCAAAATATTAAAAATAATCGAAATATCAGAAAATTTCGATTAATTTATTTCGGTTCGGTTCGGTTCGGTAATTCGGTTATACCCGCTTTTTGCTCAGTCCTATTCTTTATTAATCTGTTGAAATATCCCGTCTGTACGGATTACACATGACATAGTTTCATTCTTTATTATCCTGTTGGGAATAACCTATCTATGCGATCTATCGCATGTCTGGTGAATTCTTCTGTTATTCCATTCTTTATTATTCTGTTGGAATAACCTGTCTATGTGGAATACCGCATGCATGATGAATGATCCTTTGTATTCATTCCTTATTAAATTGTGGAAATGATCTGTCTACGTGAATTACCGCATGACGGGTAAATATCCATTTACAGTTTCATATATTCTATTATACTCAGTTGGTTAAAGTTTTGGCTTCTATACTCCATGAAATTAGTAAAATATCCTGGATATTTGCGCTTCATCCAGTATCTTTTTATGAAAATATTCTTTTGAGCATTCTTGAATTTTACTCCATAAAGCAGTATCATGTTGACAATTTGGACGTAATTGATTTCTGGATAAATTAACTTATAAATCTTTAAAATTTATTCTTGAACTTGTTTTATTGAATTATTATGCCATTGTCATCATCCTCATGCTTATATTGTAATGAAAGTCATCTTTGGCTTACTTGCATAGATGGACTCGGTATGATTATGACCAGGGATCATTCGGTATAATCATGACCTGTAATGTTATAAATGATGTGGTAAAAGTCCTCAGTGGCCTGTAGTGCATTGATGGACAGTTTTTGGTATGATTATGAACAGGAATTATTCGGTATAGTCATGACCATTGATGATTTAATGAATATTCTTGGCCCTTAGTGCAGGAATGATTCGATGATATGATTTATTTATTAAGTTGGGTCTCAGCAATAAAAATTGATGAAAATATTTTAAATCATAGAAGATAGTAGATATCATATTCTACTTGACTCTTCTAATGGATTGCTTATTTCGCTGCAGTTAAACTTGATGTCTATTGTATTTTATCAGTTTAATATTGTTGGAGACTAATGATAATTTATTCTGCATTATCTTAGTCATAATATTTCTCACTGGGCTAGTTGAGCTCACCCTTTTCCTTTCATTATTCTCTTCAGGAAATGAGAACGTAGCCGGGACTAGTCGAGGAATGTAGTGATGGTCCGAGATGGTGTATTAGTAGTCCTCACTATTCTATAAAATAGTGTGATAATAAATGTAATGAGGACTCTATTTGAGAGTGGATATTGTCTAGAAAGCAATATTCATGTTTAAACTATCAGCTATATTTTGTCGTATATTACACGACGTTTGTATAATTAAGTTGTATTTGAATTTATGTACTATGTATCTGGCGACCCAAGATGTGTGATGTATACCTGTTTTGGGGGCGTCACAATTGATTCTTACGTAAGAAGTCATTTAGTTTTATTCAATAATTACCACATTAATTGTTGTATAATATCTCATATTATTGATTCAATTATTGACACGGTATCATCTGCACAATATTTTATATTATTAAATTAATAATTGATATGACACAATTATTCATATTATTAGTTAGTATTATTGGCAATGTCTAGAAAAGTTCTTTCGAGGAAAGAGGTTCGGTTATATAATTGCACGCCAATAAGGATAAATCCTTATCGGAAAGACCCATCTTTCCTGAGAATAATCTGGCTGTTAATATTGTGATCTTATAATATTATTTATAAATATTTATTATGTGGTGGATATTAGTTCAATTTTGATAAAAATGAAGGAATTTGTTGAAAGTTTGGCAATTATTTTCTCTGATTAAATATTCATTGAAATATATTATTATAATATTACATTATAATAATGTGATAATATAATAATATAATTTTTTTATAATTTGAATGGTTATATTATTATAATAATATATAATTTTCAGCATGTGAATAAAGGTGGAGTGAAGGTTATTATTTTGATTTTAAATTATTTTTTTCATGTGCATTCATTTAGGAGGAGTGTTTCTCCTACTAATCCTTGGTGTTTTTCAAATGTTGTGGCCCTCGCCTATTGGAAATGATAGGCAGAAAAAGAAGTAGGAAGTTAGGCTTGGAATGAAGAAGAAAAAAGTTAGGCAGGAGTTAGGCAGAATGTTTTGTTTTACTCCTCCGTGTTGCATTATAAATAGGGGTAACCCCTCCATCCTAAAACACAACTTCAATATCAGAAATTCGTATTCTATAGTATTGTGAGTACTTCTCTTGAGTATAAGGATACTTTGAGTGTAGCTTTTGTGTAAGATTTTCTCAAAATAATATCTGATATTCTAGTCAAATCTAGTTTCTACTATGATAAATAATATTATTTTATTTCAATACTAGTAAGAAATATTATTTTCTTCCATACTCCATATTATGCAAGTGATATTATTTCATTTCATATTCTTAAATTTAAACTTACGATGGTAAGTATTGCTTCTATAATTCCTGAAATGATTAAAAATTCCTTAAGTTTTGCACTTCATCTAATATCATTTCGTTGAAATATTGGTCTGAACATTCTTATTAAATTTTAATCTTTTTATATATGGGTACTATTTATACGGTACTATTCATGAACACTATTCATACATACGGTACTATTCACAACATAATTTAATTTTCTTTTTGGTCCAAATTATTTTTGATACATGAATATCATTCTTGAATTTTACTTCACAAATAGTTATCATGTTAACAATTTGGACATTTTTGAAAACTGGATAAATTGAATTATAAATATCTAATATTTATCCTTTATCTCACTTGATTAAATCTTTATATCATGTCATCATCCTGATGCTTATATTGTATTGAAATTCATCTTTGGCCCGTAGTGCAAAGATGGATTGTTGATTAGTATAATTATGATCAGGAATTATGTATTGGAATAATCATAACATTTAATGTTACAGATAAAGTTTGTGGTGAAAGTCCTCTTTGGCCAGTAGTACATAGATGGACAGGTGTTTGGCATTATCATGACCACTGGTGATACTAACGAATATCATTGGCCCATAGTGCATGAATAACTCGTTAATCTAAAATATTTATTGAATGATGTTACAGGGATAAAATATTAATGATGGACTTCTAAATCATTGAATAGTAGATATCATGCTCTACTTGAGTACTCTTCTAATGAATTATTATTTCCGCTGCAATTATATTCTAAAACTTGTTATCTAATGTATTATATCAGATTTTTCTCTGTTGATGACTAAGGTTAATTTGTTCTATATTATCTTATTCATAATATTCTTTACTGAGCTAGTTGAGCTTACCATTTTTCTTTTGGTTTCATTGTTCTTCTTAGGAGGCGAGAATATAACTGGGACTAATCGGAGAGTGGAGTAATGATTCAAGATGATTATTATAGCAGTCCTTATTATTTTTTAAAATAGTGTAACAATAATTATAATGAAGACTTTATTTGAGTTTAGATATTATCTACAAGACAATATTTGTATTAAAACTCACCGCGTATGTGTTGTCATATTTTGCACGACAGTTGTATTAACAAAGTTTGTATTTGGTTTCTAGACAATGTATTTGGCGACTCAGAATAGGTTGTGTGGACCTAACATCTATTCAGACTTCAGAGACAAAGAGGAAATAAGCAAAAAGACGTAGGTGAAGAAATTGAGAGAGATGGTGAAATTCTAGAGATCAAAGAGAGTGAAGAGGCTGAAAGCTAGCTTTAAGGAGAGAGACTGTAGAGCCCTTAAACGAGCCGAAAGAAGTAGCCAAACTCGCCGCTCAAGAAGTTGCTCTCGCCGCCCCTAAGCTCCCCGTCCGCTCCCATATCGTCACCAGTATGAAAATTACCCCTACCACTACCACCACCATCGTTGTGATTACCTCCGTCACCAATTCAGACACATGTATTCTTTTTCTCTCTCTTCACTGCTTTATTCGCCTGTTTAATTTCTAAGAAATTAATTACGCCCATTTCTAAATTCTTTAAATTAGTGGCTATCAATTCATGTTACTTGTGATTCCTGTGTTAAAAGTGATTTGTTGTTCATGGTCCTTATTGTTCATTTGATTGCAAGACATAGCAAAATTAAATATTTAATTTTTTTAGAAAACATATTTGAGGGAAGAAAAAAGAGAACCTTTCTTATTTTTCTTCTGATCGTCACCGCCACCATTATCACTCAATTCTCATAAATGTCAAAAATCGTGTCTTGATTAGCATTCTCAAATAATGTGAACTTCCTCAAGAACTTTCCAAACCTCCTCTCCATTTCCACATACTTTTTCCCTTTCTTATTATTTTTCTCTCTTCTTTTCTCTCCACTCACCACTAGAATATTATCATTATCCTGAGAACGACCTGGTCGATTAATACTGTGAATAATAATAATGATGATGACGTTTTGTTTTATTCGTATTATTAACGTAATAAAACAGAAAAACTTTTTATATAAAACAGAATAATTTTATAAAGTTATTCATTTTATTAGGCTAATAGTAAAATCTTTTTATATAAAATAGTATACTTTTATAAAGTTATCTGTTTTATTAGACAATAATTAGAATATATTATATTTTATTATGCATAGTGTTTGCATAGTAAAATCTTTTTAAAAGTTATTCGTTTTATTAGATTATAAATAGAATATATTATATTTTATTTAAAAGATTTTTCTTTAAATATGGATCGTCCGATTAAAGTAAATCAATCTAGACCGTTCATGGATTGGTTACTATTCATTCTATTCTTCTATAAATAGAAGCTCATTCCTTCATTATTTCTTACGAATTCACTGAAACTCTAGAGAAAGAAACTATAGAGAAAAAGAAGAAAAGTATTCTGCTACTTCACTACTCCGATATCAAGTTTCTTTTATAAGGTAAGGGGTATTATTTTTTCCATATTAATGAAGAGAACTTCTGTTATTCCATTCGTTATTATTCTCTTGGAATAACCTATATACGCGGTCTACCCTATACTTGGTGATTTTTATTGTTATTCCATTCGTTATTATTCTATTGGAACATCATGTCTATGCGTTTTACACCGGACCTGGTTCCGTCTTTATTATTCTGTTGGAATATCTTATCTGTGCGTTTTACGCCGGACCTGATTCCGTTATTTGTTATTTTGTTAGAATAACTTGTCTATGCGAAGTACCGCATGCATGTTGATTTCTGTTGTATTTCATTCTTTATTATTCTGTTGGAATATCCTGTTGGTGCGTATTACGCCTGACCTGGTTCCGTTATTTATTATTCTGATGGAATAACCTGTCTATGCGAAGTACCGCATGCATGATGATTTCTTTTGTTATTCCATTCTTTATTATACTCAGTTGGTTAAAGTTTTGACTTCTACACTCCATGAAATTAGTGGAATATTCTTGATATTTGCGCTTCATCTAGTATCTTTTTATGGAAATATTCTTCTAAGCATTCTTGAATTTTACTTTACAAAGAAGTATCATGTTGACAATTTGGACGTTATTAGTTCCTGAATAAATTAATTCTTGAACTTGTTTTATTGAATTCTTATATCATTGTCATCATCCTCATGTTTATATTATTTTTGAAAGTCATATGTGGTCTGTAGTGCATAGATGGACTTGGTATGATTATGACAAGAGATTATTCGGTGTAATCATGACTGTAATGTTACAAATGATGTGGTAAAAATCTCCATTGGCCCGAAGTGCATTGATGGACAGTTGTTGGCATGATCATGACCATTGATGAATACACAAATATCATTGGCCCGTAGTGCATGGATAATTTGTGATTGTGACCCTAATGAATATCCTTGGCCGTAGTGCAGCGATGATGTGGATTATTTATTAAGCCGAGTCTCAGCGATAATAGTGATGAAAAACCTTTTTAAATCATAAAAAATAGTAGATTTTATTCTCTACTTGACTCTTTTAATGGATTGCATGTTCCGCTGCAGTTAAACTTGATGTCTATTGTATTTTATCAGTTTAACACTGTTGAAGACCAATGATAATTTATTCTGCATTATCTTAGTCATAATATTTCTTACTGGGCTAGTTGAGCTCACCCTTTCTTTCACAGTTCTCTTCAGGAAATAAGAACGTAGCCGGGACTAGTCGGAGAATGGAGTGACGGTCCAAATTATAGTATTAGTAGTCCTCGCTATTCTGTTAAATGGTGTGTTAATAAATGTAATGAGGACTTATTCTGAGAGTGGATATTGTCTAGAAGACAATGTTTGTATTAAAACTCACAGCTCTATTGTTGTATATTTAAGATTGTATTTGTATTCTGTACCATGTATTTGGCGACTCAGAATAGATGATATATACCTATTTTGGGGGCGTCATAATAATAATAATAATAATTATTATTATTATTATTATTATTATTATTATTATTATTATTATTATTATTATGTTGCAATTGCCGTCCTATTTATAATTGAATTATATATATATATATATATATATATATATATATATATATATATATATATATATATATTAAAATTTGTTGTGGAATAAATATCATTTATGCAAATAATAAAAAGTTAGTCAAACCATTTGTAGAAAAAATAGTACTCTCATATTTAGAGAATTACATATCTAGAATTCTAAAAAAAGTAGTAACCTAGAAAATCTGTCACGAAACACAAAATAGGAAGTTTTTAGTTTAATAATATGATTTAATAATACAATTAATATTTTTTACTTAAATGAATATTGTTAAGAAGTGAATCTTTTCTATTTTTTTAAATAACAAACAAACTTTTTTTCTGAAACTGAAGGAGTTTTATATAAATTTTGAAAAATCAAATTTAATCTTATATTTGAAAATTAAATGAAAAAAGGATATACCCTACATAATATCTAACTAATATGCAGTATAAAGTTAATAAGTTTATTTTAAAGGTTTTTTGATAATTTCAACGATACAAATTTAAAGACCATATAAAAATATTTAAACAAATGAATTTTTATATAATTTGGTGATATCTATCAACTTTATAGTAATGCCAATTTAATTAATCTTAAGTCGTGTTTGATAAAAACTGAATGAATCTGAATCTGAATCTGAATGAGTTGAATCTGAATGAAAAATATTGTTTGATAATTGACATGTCTGAAACATTTGAATAACAGATTTTTATTATTTTATCTCTCTAAAAAAATTTAAAATTGTTGTAAATTTATTTAGTATTACTTAATATAATAGTTAATATTGTTAAAAAAAAGCTTCACTTAGCCCATTGAGCCAAAAAAACGACACTAATTTTTTTTTTTAAAACAAACGCACTGAATGACTGACCGATTCAACCATTTAGTTCTAAACAAATATCCCCTTAGTCGTTAAAAAAATATTTATTTTACAATTTTATAATAATGGTGTTACACAATCTCAAATTAAATAAAAATTTACGTTTATTTATATTTTTACATGATCTTTCCACCCATAAGGTTAAATTTTGATATAAAAAAAACTTGAAATAAACTCATTTATATAAAACTAAGATATATAACTTCTATTTTCTAGAGGGTATCTACCGCAAACCCTTAAATTAAAGATATAATAACATGTTTCTTAAAAAAAATCACTTAAATATTGTCTCATAAATTGGAAGTTGGAACATAAAGAATTTTTTTTATTGTTCTTGATTGAATATTTTTTACTTTTTTATTAAAATATATATATATATATATATATATATATATATATATATACACAGTGGCGGAACCAGAAGATTTTCATAGGGGGGGCAAAATACATCAGTAAAAAAAATTTATTTATTGACGCTTGAAGTGCTTCTTTCGGTTTTACGACTAAAAGGAGGTAACTGTATCATGCGAGTCTGTGTAGTTTAAAAACGTCTCAAAATTTGCTCGTTTTCAATTGTTGAAAAAATATAATAATTCAATGTGTTTGTAAAAATTGTAGGAATATAGAAATGAGCATATTTGATTGAATCTCTTCACAAAGATTTCTTGATTACATATTAACTAAAGGTTAATTTGGAGTTTTTCCGGAGAAGAATGCATTTAAAAATTGAGATGCTTATTATATCACCCATTAATTAAATTAAAGGCTACTTTGGAGTTTCTAATGCATCAAATAAGAAATAAATTGTGTTTTCATGCAACTTTTAATAGATTTTGACTATTGAGAGCATGTGCCTCATAATTTTTAAAATTAAAAAAATTATATTAATTTAGAGTTTAAAAATATCTTAATTTGATTTTAAAAAGTTCATAATAATTTTATATTGAACAAAACAAAATAGCCTCTTTATGTTTTTTATTTGCAAACATTTTGTCATTATTTAGACAATTCAAATTTACGTTTCTCACTCACATTGAGTTGCAGGACCTATAAAAAAAATACAGAAAAGATATAAAATATATGTAAATATCATTTTTTTTCTCTCCAAACCTTAACCTTAGTACCAACCTACCGGGGCAGGTGCCCCCTGGCCCCCCCTTGGTTCCGCCAGTGTATATATATATATATATATATATATATATAATAAAACAGAACCCATTTTGAATCTTTCATTTGACAAAGCACAAAAACGGTTCAGATTCATTTTAACTTAATTCTTTCAACTTAATCTAAAGGCTCATATTTTTTCCCGCCCAAATCAAATTCACCCCTACAACCTACTATCTCTCATGTTAACACACAAAATCTTTCTCTCTCCTCTCTTCTTCACACACACAAACAAATAATAATAATAATAATAATAATAATAATAATAATAGTACTAATAATAATTATAATAGTACTAATAATAATTATTATTATAATAGTACTACTACTACTACTAATAGTAATAATAATAATTAATAGTAATAAAAAAATAATAATAATTATAGTAATAATAATATTAATAGTAATCTATAAAATAAAGATTCAGATTCATTCTAATTAATTTGGGCGGAAAAACACAAGTACGGTTCAGATTTATTTTAATTTTAATTTAAAATATTAATAATTATAATTATTATTAGTACTACTACTACTACTAATAATAACTATTATTATAATAATAAAAACAATAATAATGATAATAATACTATTATAATAGTGATAATAATAATAGTAATAAAGTAATAATAATTATACTAATAATAACAATAATAATTATAATAATAATAATAATAATAATAATAATAATAATTTGGGCGGAAAAACACAAGTACAGTTCAGATTCATTTTAATTTTAATTCAAAATATTAATAATTATAATAATAATAATAATAACTATTATTATAATAAGAAGAAGAACAATAATAATAATAATTATTATTATAATAATTATAATTATAATAATAAATTAATAATAATTATAATAATACTACTCCCTCCGTCCCAAGATAAAAGTCCTGGTGGACTTTTCACGTATATTAAGAAGAGAAATAAACTGACAAAATTGCCCATAATAATATGTCATTAAATATGGAGAGAGAATTAGAATAAGAAAAATACGAGATATTTAATGCTACGGGCATAATAGAAAAAAATGTGTAAAAATTTGATTATTAAAGGAAATTAGACATTTAATATGGGACTACTCAAAATAGTAATAAGGACTTTTATCCTGGGACGGAGGGAGTATTATAATAGTGATAATAATAATAGTAATAAAGTAATAATAATTATACTAATAATAATAATAATAATAATAATAGTAACAATAATAATTATAATAATAATAATAATAATAATAATTATTATTATTATTATTATTATTATTATTATTATTATTATTCTGGTGGTGTGGTGAATTACGATAATTGTTATTGATGATTGTAAGTTTTGTAGACAAGTTTAGATTTTTCTGGATATCTATTTTTAACGGTAAATTAATTATTGTGGTAGTGTGGTAAATTATGATAATTATTATATCTGATTGTAAGTTATTTTAAACTGCAAAGAGTCTTTACTTAATATAGTATTTTTTGAATTATAATCTAATTTTTCGTTACACCGTGCCTTCAGGCACGGAGTATATATATATATTGGGAAATCAGAAACAATGAATGGGGCTGCCCATAAGAAATGATGAGCCCACTGATCCACCACTAAAACTTGCGGATCACCCACAGTATCACACACTTCCATTTGTCACACTACTCACTCGGCCATGCCACGCCCACCAGCCATCAGGGAACCGGCGGAATCCATAACTGTTACTAATAATCTTCTCGATACACTTACCGACACGTGTCCATTTTCCTTCAAAACCCTGTCTCTATATCCACGCTCCTTCTCTTTCGTTTCCTTCCGACACCCACTCAGCTCAGCTAAGCTCAGCTCCCCCAATAAATCCATTATTCTCACTCTCAAAATTTTCTTTCCAGCGGCGTTAGATCTATTCTCCGATTAGATCCCGATGACCGCTGTCCAGTTTCTGGTGAGAATCTCACTTGAATAAATGCTCGATTCATTTATGTTAACTCACCTTCGTTCTCTAATCTGTCTGCGCAAACGCAAAAAAGTAACTACAAACCCCAACACCAAACTCTCACACATAAATATTTGTATACTTTGAGCTTGACCCTTTTGTAAAGTTCCAATTTTAGGATTAGGGTTTATTTTAGTTTTTGTATTTATCATCTTTTTAGTATAGTTGGTATTTTTGGATAGTAGAATATAGTAAGTAGAGAGAGATAATTTTTCAGTTTGAGCTAAAAGATAATTAAATCTTTAGGAAAAGTAGTGCAATAAAGTGGCGAAAATGAGTTTGAGTGCGGCAGAGGATGATTCAGCTACAGAAATTCATCTACCGGCCGATATAGATTGGGAAATGCTTGACAAGTCGAAGTTTTTCTTCCTTGGAGCAGCTCTTTTTTCCGGTGTATCGGGCGCTTTGTATCCTATTGTGGTGTTGAAAACAAGGCAACAAGTGTTGGTGAAGGAAACCCCGTGCTTTAAAATGGTGGGTTCGATACTAAAACATGAAGGATTTAGGGGGTTTTATAGAGGTTTTGGTACTTCATTGATGGGTACAATCCCAGCTCGAGCCCTTTACATGGGGGCACTTGAAGTGACCAAAAGTAATGTAGGCACTGCCACTGTTAAATTGGGCTTTTCAGAGGCAACTGCGGCTGCAATTGCTAATGCTGCTGCTGGGTTGAGTGCTGCCATGGCGGCGCAGCTGGTTTGGACTCCTATTGATGTTGTGAGCCAGAGGCTAATGGTGCAAGGAGGAAGCAATTTGAGTGCTTGTGCTGCGAGTTCAATTAGATATAATGGTGGGATTGATGCGTTTCAAAAAATTATACATTCTGATGGTCTGCGAGGACTCTATAGGGGATTTGGGGTTTCGATATTGACTTATGCGCCATCAAATGCTTGCTGGTGGGCGTCTTATTCTATAGCGCATAGGTTGATTTGGGGTGGTGTGGGATGTTATTGTTGTAAGAAAGATGAGGGTGGTTTTAGGCCTGGTTCAACGGCAGTGATGGCAGTACAAGGCGTGAGCGCGGCGATGGCTAGTGGAGTTTCGGCTTTGGTTACAATGCCACTCGATACAATTAAGACAAGATTGCAAGTTTTGGATGGAGAGGGGAGGCCAACGGTTGCTCAGACAGTGAGGAAGTTGGTGAAGGAAGGGGGATTGGGTGCTTGTTATAGAGGGTTGGGGCCAAGGTGGGCTTCAATGTCTTTGTCTGCAACAACTATGATCACTACTTATGAGTTTCTCAAGAGAATGTCTACTAAAAATCAAGAGACCTTTGGTAAATGAGTTTTAGGGGGATTGAAGGCAGAGAAAAAGGAAAACAAGTTTTGAAAGTAATGTTATGTTGTCTATTTTCAACCCCATCCTACTTTGTTACTTGGTCTTTTGTTGTTGCCCTTCCATAACAAATACAAATGTAAATGTGTACAAATGTAGCTATGGTTTAAATCGTATCTGTAAGAATACCATCCAATTTACAATGTTCAATATTTTGTATTGAAAGTTGATCCTTTGCTTTTGGTTGGTGATATTGTAACATTTTCTTGAAATTTGATTTATATACTATGATGAAGGCATTCTGATCTCTCATAGCACCTACTAAGCCAAGCTAAGCATTGTGTTCCATTGTTTCAGCCCACATGGATTGACCAGAAAAGTAGTATCTATATATGTCACACTCCATATAAAAAAAAAGTATATTGATCATTAAGACATGCATAGAAGGGTGGAGGGGTTCTTCTGTAGGCATAATCTTGGATCATAGGATCTGATTTTCAACTATTTTAAAAAATTTACTCGTCTATATCTGTTTACTTCTTAATGAATTTTTTACATTATGCATGCGGCCATTAAGGGTGTAAACGGATATAGATAATGTATCTGTATACGGAAAATAATTAATTTGCTATCCATATTTGTATCTGGTATTAGGTGGATTTTAAAAATGTTACCCGTATCTAATATTCGAAATAATATCTGAATACGAATAATATTTATTTCTGTTTATTTTATTCGAATAATCAGATTATTCTAATATTCGGGCATCCTAATTCGTTTATCAGTCACCTAATATAAAATTCATTCAAATTATTTAAAAAAAAATAAAAGAAAAAAATTAAATAATTACTCATCACCAATCACAATTTAAAGTTTAAACCATACATGTTCATTAAACATCCTAATCATAAATGGGAGGGAAATAAATATATATTAAAAAATAAAAAATAACAAATTTTAAATAAATATAAATGATTAAACTTTAGTTGCCAATTTTATTAAAATAAATAATGAGTTTTAAAATATAATTCATTAATGAATGGATGTTAATTTATTTATTTTTAATAAATAAAATAATCAATACTCTAAATTACAATTTAAATAAGTTTTCATCATTTTTGAAATCCTAAATTTCAAAATAAATACTCTACTTATTAATGTTTAGATGTCCATTAATAAGTAGATGGTTGACTATTTAATTATTTTTTCTCAAATACTTGATTAAAACTTTAATAATATATTTATGAAGAGTTTTATTTATTATTCATCCTCAATACATAGGTTACATAGTTATAAATTTTTTTATTTTATTTCATTATATTTATGGAGAGCGTGAGTTATAATATAGGGTCCTTAACACTAATATACAACAATTAGAAAGTATTTACAAAAATAATACATACATAAAATAATTACAAAAATAACGCAATTCATATTAATAAGGAAACCTAAAATTAAGGAGAAATAACTGCCATAATTAATCAATCAAATTCAAATATCTGGGATCTAACCACAAAAACAAATTCAAATTCAAATATTCAAATTCAAATTTCATAAGAACGACTGCACAAAATTTGTACTTTGCAGGAGGTGGCGGAGGCAATTTTCGGAGGAGGTGGAAGCTTCGGATGAGGTGATAGTGGTGGCTTCGGAGACGGCGGTGAAGGCTATGGAGGAGGTAGCAATGGCGGTGGTGGCGGTGGCGGTGGCGGCGGAGGCGGAGATGGCGGTGGTAGCTCAGGTGGTGGTTACAGAGACGGTGGAGGTGGAGGCTGGGGCAGTAGTGGCGGGAGCAATCATTTTCTGGTAATAAAAAAGAAATTCTCGAGATACTGTAGAGGAGAAAATCATTAATAATATCATGGCACCAGAGAGCAATTAGAGTTCATAACATGGGCAGAGATAAAGACATAATTGATGTCATCGTGTAATAAGCTAGCTAGCTTCTTAATAATAGCACTGGAACACCTTTAGTTCTAGTTTTATAAATAAATTTTATTTTCTGAATAGCAAATAGAGAGATAAAAGAGTGATGTGTAATGTAATGTTGATAACCAAATTTTCGTACCAAGGTAACCAAACTTTTATACTAAGGTAACCAAACTTTTATACCAAGGTAACCAAACCTTGGTAACCAAGGTAACCAACATTTTATACTAAGGTAACCAAACTTTTATACCAAGGTTACCTTGGTATCTTGGTTACCTTGGTGTGAAGGTTTGGTTACCAACTGCACTATGAAAAAACTGATTTTGTGAAGGTAGATTGGTTACCTTGGTATGACAGTTTGGTTACCTTAGTATGAAAGATTGGTTACCTTTGTATGGAGGTTTGATTACCTTAGTATAAAAGTTTAGTTACCTCAGTATGAAAGTTTGGTTACCTTTGTATGGAGGTTTGGTTACCTTAGTATAAATATTTGGTTACCTTAGCATGGAGGTTTGGTAACCTTGGTATGAAAATTTGGTTACCAACTGCACTATATAAAAATTGCAGGATTGGTAACCTTGAGATGAAAGTTTGGTTACCAACTGCACTATAAAAAAACTGCACTATGAAAAAACATTGTGTCAAAGTGCAAGGACGATGGAAATATAGAGTGACCATGTCCAGGGAAAGTAGACAACACAAAAGTATTTGAATTGAAACCTTGATGCTAAACCTGAGTGCATTCCTAAACTAACATGCAGATTACTACTAAATAGTATTTCAGTCGTGCAAGATCCATTTTTGCTACCAACAAACCTCCAATCATCCAATTAGAATAATCTTTGCCAACAAAATCATATACTACCACCTCTGTGTAGCATCTTAACACAAAGAAAGATAGCACAATCATCATTAACACCGAAAAGTCAAAAAACGCTTCACTGCTATTAACTCTTATGCCACGGTGCTGGTGAGAGAGAGAGAAAATATAAGTACTTATAAAAACAGAGTATAAAAAAATATGAAGAATAATTGGAAGAATGAAAGAGAGAGAAGATGGCGATAGATACCAAACTATATATAGATATAAACATAGATATATGGAGAGTAAACTTCAACTAACACTCTGCTTTTGGTGAAAGAGAGAGAAGATGGTGATAGATGTATGGGAATAAGACTTGTGGGGTGAACGTAAACTTCAACTAACACCCTGCTTTTGTCTGTAAATAGTAGAAGTAAGAGGAGATGAGAGAGAAAATAAAAGAATAGAAGAAGTGCAATGGGTAGAGACGAAGTCGGCGAGAGTAGCGTCTTCATCTTCTCTCTTCACTCTCCAACCCGCACCTACCAAAACTAATCCCCTAAATTAAGGAATCCTAATTGCACTAATATTGTAAATAAATATAGAAAAATGTATTATTTTTGTAATTATTTTAAGGATGCACCGTTATTGTAATTATTTTTTAAAATGTACTAAAAAATGTAATTCATCCTATAATATATGTATGACAACTAGTTAATCCAACTTGATCCAAAATTGACCTTGGGCTTACTTAAAATATTTAGACTTCTAGTTTCTAAATAATTGGACAAATGAAAGTGATAAATACTCTCTCCACCCGAAAATTCATAAATGTGAATTAATTTATTCAACCCTATTTCCAGATTAATTCTAAATTAATTCGTACCTAATGTATTTTAACAATAAAGTTATATTGTTAATTGCTCCCGCCTCCCGGCATCGCAAGTTTTGAAAGTAAAAAACTTGTAACAAACTAATAGCTATAGTTTTGTTCTTGTAGTATATATTTTTCTTGTTAAATGATACATTTTAGATATTTTAACTTTATAATAGTAAAAATCCATTAACTATACTTAAATCAATTTATTTCATTTTGCTAATATTATAATAAAAAGTGTTATTTCTTATTTTTTTAGAAGTAAAATGACATTTTTAAAATAATTTTGGGATGATAATGAAAACTAATTATTAAATAAGGTTATTTAAAAAAAATTATCTTGCTTATTATATAATAATTAATATATATATAGGGTTATATGTATATACACAGCTGTGTATTACACAGTAGAGCTATGGTGCCCAGAATAGCTATGGCAACGGGTGAAACCGTCTCTATAGCCCAAAAATATGTCGTCATAGCCGACTGTGTATTACACAACTGTGTACATATATTTTTTCTATATATATATATATATGGAAATGATCAGTGGAATACGTTAGCTATTAACCCTGTTTCAACTAACGCTCATCCAGCCGTCCAAAATTGGAGTTAATGGCTGAGATGAGCGCTCAGCCGCTAGAGGGAGTAGCGGCCAGCAAATTTCTTTTATGCTGACCGCTACTCCCTCTAGCGGCCAGTCAAAACGACCGTGTTTTGACTGGCCACTAGAGGGAGTAGCGGCCAGCATAAAAGAAATTGGCTTAATTACTGATTATCCTAATTATTCTCGTACATATATACTACTTATTAATCATTAAAATAAAATAATAAATAATTATAAGGATAATCAGTAATCCGGGCCATTTTGGCCCGACCCACCCGTTTGCCAGGTCTAGTTGCAGTTATTAGCAAAAAGGGCACTCATTCCTTTTGCTAAAGGTACTATTTTAAGCCCTTGTGATTATTGTTTGTTTGGGAACCAACATAGAGTTTCTTTTAGTAGTTCAGCTAAAAGAAAATCAGAGCTACTAGTGAGAGTATATTCTGATGTATGTGGACCCATTGAGGTTGAGTCTTTGGGTGGAAATAGGTACTTTTTTACCTTTATTGATGATGATTCGCGGAAGGTGTAGGTATTTTTGTTGAGAACAAAAGACCAGGTATTCCAGCATTTTCAGAGTTTTCATGCTATGGTTGAAAGGGAGACTGGAAAATCGTTGAAGTGTCTTCATAGTGATAACGGAGGGGAATACACTTCAAAGGAGTTTACTGAATATTGTAGTAAAAATGGCATTCGGCATGAGTAGATTGTTCCTGGTACCCCACAACATAATGGTGTGGCTGAGAGAATGAACCGCACTATTATTGAGAGAGTGTGATGCATGTTAAGAATGACTAAACTGCCTAAGTCATTCTGGGGTAAAGCTGTTCGTACTGCTTGTTACCTGATTAATAGATCTCCATCAGCACCGTTGGATTTTCAGATTCCAGAAAAGATTTGGAGTGGTAAGGATTTGTCTTATTCTTATTTGAGGGTATTTGAGTGCAAGGCTTTTACACATATCCCCAAGGAACAAAGATCGAAACTTGATGACAAATCTATTCCATGTGTATTTGTTGGTTATGGTGATGCAGAGTTTGGATACCGGTTATGGGATCTAATGCAGAAGAAATTATTCAAGAGCAGAGATGTAGTGTTTCATGAGCACCAGAATTATGAGCATTTTGATAATGCTACACAACCCAAAGATAATAGAGTTATAGATCTCAGCGGATTTCCTTCTCTAGAACAAAATGCCACAGTTGGAGAAGGAGGGATCAGAATGAAGATATGACTGATACAGATTTGCACGATGGTGATGGGTCAGATGCAGAGAGTATTGATAAGGGGGAGCAACCTGATATTGAAGAACCTCAGCTAAGAAGATCTACTAGAGAACGTGTGCCATCAGTCAGATATCCTTCATCTGAATATCTTTTAGTTGCTCGGGAGGGGGAGCCAGAGAATTTTCAAGAAGTTAATGCTCATAAAGAGAAAGGCAATTGGGTGAGAGCTATGCAGGATGAGATGGATTCTTTGCACAAGAATTACACTTATGAGTTGAGTACACTTCTGAAGGGCAGGAAAACATTAAAGAACAAATGGGTGTTTAATCTTAAGAAGGATGGTGAAAAACTAGTGAAGTACAAGACTCGATTAGTCGTAAAGGGTTTTGCTCAAAAGCAAGGTATTGACTTCGATGAGATTTTTTCTCCAGTTGTGAAGATGACTTCTATTCGAGTAGTACAGGGATTAGTAGCTAGTATGGATCTTGAGCTTGAGCAGTTGGATGTGAAGACTGCTTTTCTTCATGGTGATTTAAAGGAAGAAATCTACATGGAACAGCCAGAGGGATTTGATGTTAAAGGGAAAGAACACTTGGTTTGCAAGCTGAAGAAAAGTTTGTACGGCCTGAAGCAAGCCCCAAGGCAGTAGTGGTACATGAAATTTGATTCATTTATGGTGGATCAAGGTTATAGTAGAACATTTGCAGATCACTGTGTGTATGTCAAGAAGTTCCCAGACGGTAACTTCGTAATTTTGTTGCTATATGTTGATAATTGGACATGATGCCGATATGATTCGTAAGCTCAAGGGTGAGTAATTTAAGTCCTTTGATATGAAGGACTTAGGTCCAGCTAAATAGATTTTGGGTATGAAGATTGTTCGTGACAAGAAAGCCAAGAGGTTGTGGTTGTCACAAAAAAAGTATGTTGAGCGGGTGCTTGCAAGGTTTAACATGGGTGATGCTAAACCAGTTAGCACACCACTGGCTAGTCATATTAAGTTGACAAAGTGCATGTGTCCTTCTACCAAGGAAGGGAGGGATGATATGGCAGCAGTTCCCTACTCCTCTGCTGTAGGGAGTCTTATGTATGCAATGGTTTGTACGCGGCCAAATATTGTTCATGCAGTTGGCGCTGTGAGCGGGTATTTGTCAAATCCTAGCAGAGAACATTGGGAAGCAGTTAAGTGAATTCTAAGATACTTCCAGTTTATGTTTGGGTTTTGGTTGTACGAGTCCAGTCTTGGAGGGTTTTACAGATGCAAACATGACAGGTTCTGAAGAGAAGAAGTTTACTTCGGGGTATTTGTTTATTTTTGCTGGGGGAGTAGTATCATGGCAGTCCAAGTTGCAAAAGTATGTTGCTTTGCCTACAAGGAGATGTTGTGGTTAAAACGGTTTTTCCAAGAGTTAGGTTTGAAACAAGATGAGTACGTGGTTTATTGTCACGTATCACAATCGGACCAAGCACATTGATGTTCGTTATCACTGGCTTCGAGAAGTGATGGAAAAGGAATTGATGAAAGTGAAAAAAAAGAAACAATTAAGACAAATATGATTTCGTTACAATGCCACTCGATACAATTAAGACAAGATTGCAAGTTTTGGATGAAAAGGAAGTTGGTGAAGGAAGGTGGATTGGGTGCTTGTTATAGAGGGTTGGGGCCAAGGTGGGCTTCAATGTCTATGATCACTGCTTATGAGTTTCTCAAGAGAATGTCTACTAAAAATGAAGAGACCTTTGGTTTATGAGTTTTATGGGGATTGAGGGCAGAGGAAAAGGAAAACAAGTGGGGAAAGCAATGTTGTGTTGTCTATTTTCAACCCAATCTAACTTTGTTACCTCATCTTTTGTTGTTGCCCTGCCATAACAAATACCAATGTAAAATTAGTACAAATGTAGCTATGGTTTAACTCTTATCTACAAGAAGAACATCCAATTTACAATGTTCAATATTGTACAAAAAGTTGCCCCTCTTGCTTTTTGTTATGCAATTTGATTTCTATTCTAAGATGAAGGCATTGTGATCTCTCATAGCACCTACTAAACCAAGCTAAAAATGTTTGTTTCAGCCCACATGGATTGACCAGAAAATTAGTATCTATGTCACTCTGGATATTAAAGTTGTATATGTATGTGCTGACGAAGTTAAAATGTTTTAATCTAGACTTTTGAATTTTTCTATCCAATAAGAAAGGGAAAAGAAAAAAATAATATAATATTAAAATATAAAGTGAATGGAATGGAAAATAATTTAATTTATTTGAATCAACTTGACTAATCAAATTAACTCACTCAATTGAATGTGATGCTTTTAGACCTTTGCTTCTGCGTGTCGATGCTTTATTAGTCAATTAACTAAAGTTAACCACTCTCAACATAGCTACTTACGTGGCAAATATGAATATAATATAAACACATGAATATTTTCACTCATTAGCCTATCACATTTTAATTAATCAATGGAGATAATTCAACAAGAATTATTGGGTACAAAAAGATTTTATTAATATCACAAGTTGCCAAGTTAGAATATGAAAAGTATTTTTGGGCTGCAAAAACAACGTGAATGTTTTTTATAAGGAAATTTTTTATATTGTGACAGAACATGTTGAATTTTATTACGAATCGTCATAATAATATAATTTTTAAATTAAAATAAATATATAATAAATAATTAATGTGTCAATTCATAACAAAAATAATCGTAATTTTATCGCATTATAATCTTCTAAAAACAGAATTGATAAGAGAATATGGTAAAATTTGGGCCAAAACCAGGAGCTGAAAAGATAAAATATCAGAAAGTTTTGCACCCCTATAAATGGACCCAAACAATTAAATGGGCTACTATTTACCTCTGTTTTCTGTGGGCCTCCAACCAAGAAGAAACAAACAAAGGGAATTTATCAGGCTATTTTGGAGAGTCCGAACAGATTTTCAATCATATTTGAGTAACTTTTTTAACTGGTTAGTAATTCAAAAGAAATTGTTTATGTTCTCAGTGCCGTTCCTGAGCACGTGTGGGAGTCTAAGTTCCCCGATCAAGGGGTCTTAATTTTGTATGTATATATAGTATTTATGTATGAAATTAAAAATATAAATATATAATGATATAGGTATAAAAAAATAATTTTCAAAGCTCAATATATATTCGAATTCGACTTGAAACGTTAAATTCATACTTGAATTCAACTCGAATTGACGAATTGTATTTGAAAAAATTTACTCAGATTCGACTCGACTTGAATATTTATTACTCGAATTCGAACCGACTCGGATCGAATTATATTCAAACTACTTGCGAACTTCAAATTCAAGCTCGAATTCGAGTCTCCACACAACAACTACCTTTATAATAAATATAATTATAAATTGAATTTATTATTTTACTTAAAAATGTGAAAATATATTTACTATTACACTTTACAAATATAAAATCACAATTAAAAATAAAAATAAAAATAAACAATATAATAATAATTAATTAACCTAATTTGATTTAATTTTGTATATATTATAAGAGAGAATGTATCGAGTATCTAATTGAATATGTATCAATTGAGTATGTATTAAATTTTGAATCGAGTATAACATTATTTAAATTCTATTCATATTTTTATTTAAATTATGTTTTATAAATAGATTTGAATCATATTATTAACGAATTCGAATTTAAAAGTTTACAACCTTATTTATACGTTCATCCCTTGTAAGTGCTCAAGTCCATGGGAGGAATGTTCCACCCAATTTGAGAAACATGTGCAATAGCCTGACAAAAGCAAAAGCAACCCATTTAAATAATTAGTAATCAAGTTCATGGGGAAATGCTCCTCCACCTGAAGCAGAACAACAGAGAAAACCCATTTAAATTTTGTGGAGGAAATAACCATCTTTCACCATTGAGGTAAAAATAGCCAATTTCTGCTACTTGGAAAATCTGAGCATTGAACTTGGGTGGGTAATGACAGTCCAACCAGGTTTCTGCTTACAATGTCTTCCTCATAAGAGAAGGTCAAGCGATAATGATGGTAAACTCATAATAATACTCCCTCCGTCCCAAATTAATTGCTCAGTTTTGACTTTTTAAAGTCAAATTGACCATTTTTAAAACTAATCTTTTTACTATTTTTGCTAAAATATAGGTGAAGAGATTATATCCAAAAGAAAATATATACAATTTATTACTAATCCTAATTTTTATAATTTCATAAATATATTTATATATGTTTAATTATTAATTCTAAAAATAGTCAATTTGACTAAAAAAGGTCAAAATTGAGCAGTTAATTTGGGACGGAGGGAGTACAACACAACAAGCATTCAAGAATTAAGCAAACACGATGGTAATAATACAATGTTACAAAACTCAATAAAGTTGAAAATCAGCTCTGGTTGTGGTTGTGATTTCATTCATGTCGACAGGCAAATGCAGCTGTACATTTATACAGTGACATACATTACATGTTGAACCTTTACTATATCTACTGCAGATAATGCATAATCAACCAATATATGGAACATACATGGAAGATCAATCAAAACTAGAACCAGATTCCTTCCACCAACCATGAGAAAAAGGAGAAAGAAGAAGCTAGTTTTTCAATTGAGTAAGAAAAATAAACATTCTGATTGTAATACCCAAAGAAATAACATCCTGATTGCAACCTAAACAACTAACAACAATTTTGGAACTCGGAAACTACACAATTAATTGCAACAGTTGAGACCTACACAATATCTAAGACTGAAAATCAAATACTTGTTTGCATTCCCGATAAATTAGACAATTAACAGAATCCGACTGTAGAGAGTAGCAGGGTCTGCTGTCCCAGCCACAATCAAGGGCGGGCCCTCTTGTTGCTGCAAGCAGGGCATTTGTACTGCTTGATATGCTCTGCCCTTGCAGGGGTGATCTTAACACACTTTCCATGGAACCACTTCTCACAAATGTCACAGCAGATCCAGAACTCGTCCTGCCCATAGTTCTCTCCACATGCTCCACATAATGCATCACCATGTTCATCTTCCTCTTCTTCCAAGCCTTCCTCATCCTCATCCTCGTCTTTTGGTTGCGAACCTTTTGAAAACTTGCCTTGAGATTCCGAGCCTCGCTGTTTTACCATGAAAATGTTAGAACGAAAAAACAAATAATAGCATTTATAAGTAACATCCTGCACATAAACAGGAATTAAGGAATCAAAGAGGAAGTCTTTTTTTTTTCTTATTTTCACTTGAATAAAGAAACAAATAACAATCACAAACTGCTACCACAAGTTGGTCACCCTGGGTAGGAACTATGGTTCAGGTTAATTTATCCTCAAATAAGAAGCGTTATTAATAGTTGCAACTCACCAAAACAGATTTTTCCTTTTGACAAATGGGCCATTTTGGTCCATCTATGAGCATAGTAAAATTGGTGACATTTGATAGCAAAGGTTTCTTACTGAGTGATATTATGGCTGAGGTAAAGAAAATAACATAAAGGAACATGTTTTGATTGATTGAGTATACATGTACACACTGATGCGTCATACACACGAGACATACATCCAAAATTCCAAAGACTTGAACTACATAATAATGGAGTACAAAGCCAATAGCATATTTGAGTATATGCATGCAGTGTCCAGATCTAAAGCAACTTAACATATTGCGGAGCAATGATACTCTTCATCCTAATTAGTCAGAGAAAAACAAGAAATCCTGTACAATCCATAATATGAGCACATGGAAAATATCATTGCCATTCGCCTTCAAAAGAAATTTAAAATAAAAAAATCAAGACTAAAAAATATCTATGATATATTTCGGGTCGGGTCGGGTCGGGTCGGGGGATATAAACATCCTTACTCCTAGGATATACATTTTGCATAATTAATTGTTGTTAGGTTGATACTAAAATCTCCATTGTTACAGTCATCCAAAGCTATTTTTATTCATTTGTCCTTACAATTATATAAAAGCACAGCTAGCTTCTATATCAGAAACCAGCTCTATCAACTAATAAATTTGATTATAAATATTGGGCAATAAGGTAAAAGTAGAGGACCAAGAGGTGATATTATTTATTTTATGGAATCAAAAAGGTAGAAACATTCAAGTTCTTCACTACCTTGGGGTTTGATTTAGGCTTGCTGCTGCTGTGATTTGACACAGCTGACTTCTCCTTTGATTGTTTCTTGGCAGCCCCTGTCACAACTTCAAATATTGTTGGGAGATCATTTATCATGTTAAAAAGCCGCTTCCTGCATAATCAAATACATCATAGGGAAGGTTATGAAACCATAATGTATATCATCCCACAAGAAAAGTTAAATAACAATTTTAGCAACCACTGGAACTACAAATCAGAATGAATTAGAACCAATGTGGTCTTCAATTTATATAGTAGAAAATTAGCCTTAGGTCAGACCTTTCCTTGCTCTCCGCTCCAAGAAGATACAACATTCCTTTTCAGGCTAAACAAGATTATGATTTTATCAAAAGTGAGGACTAAAGCTCTGTATGGAAAAGTAATTTTTTGCTAATCTAGCTAAAAGATAAAATTGACATGCCCAAAATAAATTACTGACTCAAATATAAACAAACGGAATCTAAATTACGTTGAACCTTGAACCATATTTTGAAATTCTAACTAAGGTTTCTAATCAATCTCATTTCAAATGGAACAATATTCACAGTGAAATATTATCTGACTTTTCTCTAAAATGTCTACTTTGTTTAACATTGATGAGAAGTTTGTTTTGTAATACAACAAATATACGTAGTATAAGGCTATACTACCAAAATAACAATGAATGTAACAGCCAAATTACTAAGCTGTCTATAGTCAACGGCAACTATTGAGGTCTAGAAAACATGTAAACTAACTGTTCCTCTTCTGGCCTTCTCAAATTCAGACTTGGAAGTTGTTAATGAGAGTCAAACCAACCGCCCACAATAAAGTAAAAGGAAAAGTTACCTATCAGCTTTATCAAATCCAAATCTAGCACCAAAGTAGAATGCTACAGCAAGTAACCATGCATCACTGTGAACAGCAACCAAAGATAGCCAGTCCTTCTCTTGCATGCCATCTCTAGCAAAATTAATTCCAAGTGCAGGTTCTGGAAGCTCCGGCGGCACCTCTTCAGCAGGTAAATTGACTTCCCACCGCTCATTGGGAAACCCATAGAGGCAAAGATTTTCCTTCTCTGTTATTCAATAAAGAATAAGTATGTTCTCAATCAAAGAAAACATTCGGGAATTTCAATAGAGCATATGGCAAGAAATATGAAATAAGTATGTAATTTAAGCTTGAAAGGGCTTGCTAGAACAAAATAAAGACTAATGACACACACATAACACTAGATGACATTAAAAAGTTGTATGTGAAATTTGAAAGCAAAAAAAATTGCAGTTTATACAAAAGCAGTACTTATAAAATAGTTGAGCAGCAAAAACTGACCCTTAAAAGATATTTGTCAGACAACGAGAAGCACAAGAAGTTGGCAATAAAAAAATTAAAGAAAAGACACTCAGATCTTGAAAGAAACATTTGTATAAAGGGAATATACAAGGCTACAAAGAAAATTTTCAGTATATGTAAAAAATCATGTGGCCTAATAGATCAAGGGAAATACGCGCAAACCAAGAGCATGAGTTCAAACCCATGAACACACACATTTCTTTCCCAAAATTCAACTCCATTCCAAGACAAGCGAAACTCAAGTACCCTTTTAGAAACGGTGAGATACATATCATACTGAAGGACACTTCAGCTATCACTTCTCACCCTCCGATTAATATGTTTATTTTTGAAGTATGAAGACGGCCGGCATTAAGACAGACTCAGTCATTTCCCATTAAGATGTTATTTGGTTCTCCCATTTGGCCCATACATTCATGCTTTTTGCCACTTTAATAGGTCATCATTGAGTACTTCAATTATGAACATCTTCTCTTTACCAAAACAAGTAATATTTCTGCTCTAACCTAGATAAAACAGGATTATCCTAATCCCTACCTAAAGATCATGAATCAAAGATAGCAATGAAAATAGCAAGAGGGCCTACACAAACAATTACCTTTTTAAAACAAAAATGTTTTCTAACAAGGCTGAGAACATACAATTGAAGTGAGAGGCCGGAAACACTTGCCTTTACAAAGAAAAAAATGTAAGCTCAACTCAAGCAGATCAAAAAACACTAGTCATTTAGATTCTACAAATCATATAGTCATCCTTAGTTATGCCCATCAGCGTTCTCATTATACAAGCACTAGGATTCATCAAAGCCAAATCCAAAAATATAGGACTAAACTGGAAAGGCCCACATGGCACACTTGTACAAATGCATGTAAGTCCCACGAATTACTTAATAACACTGTAAAACATTGATATTGATAAAAAAAAATAATTACACAATGCAATCAATACAAGATAACTTCACAAAAGGTAAAATCATGCAAAATCAACGGAATCCATTTCCTTAAGTCTGAAAAAAATTAATATGTTCATATTCCATAAACTAAACACACTGCCGAGTTAAAGCTATGATTGAAAATATTAAAAGTGAAGCCAACTATACATTTTTAAGCGTACTGTACTTATATTAAAACAAGATACTGAGCTATGCAACAGCAAGCGACTGAAAATGATAAACCCGCATGAAATAAAGTTCTAATATCAAAACTTAAAATAAGAGCCACCCCTTAAAAGATCACACCATAATTTGCCTATGCATGTATAAACATAAGGTGTAAATCCAAAGCACTTGAAAGTAAATTAAACAATGAATCATATTTGTTCCTTTTCTCTTAAAACCAAATATCTTGGAAACAGATTCATCAGTTATGGTTACAAGGATGGTCTGAACCTGGCCAATCAATTGCACATAGAAGCATGTTACAAACATTCAGTTGAACAACATCTATTTGTTCAAACCAAATTCAAAATCTGTTATTCGGTTTCCCCATTGATGTGGAAACTGGACGAATAAGAATAAGGAGCAATATATTCATAACACATTGATAGATTTCAACTAGGTGTGCACTTACAAAATTCAAAGAAAGTAGGGTGTATTTTCTAACACTCAAAACATTTAGTTTATGACAAATTATAATTTGGACTATCAAATTTTACACTCTCTCGGATATATATATATATATATATATATATATATATATATATATATATATATATATATATATATGAAATTTAAATTCTATTGGGGAAGAAAAAAAAGAGAAGCAAGATTAGCAGTCACTCCAGACACATTGGTGATGTAAAAGTGTTCACACACTACAGCAGATGATAATAAGACCATACTAATATAACTCACATTTCTATGAAAATAAAACCCACACTCGTTTACAAGCATAAATAAAAGGAAAAATGCATTCACTAAGAATCATTTAACCCTTCAACAAAAACCGTGCCAAACTACAAGTAATTTAACAACAAATGATAAATAATTTAGCTGAGTAAAGAAAAATTAACCAGGGTCACACTGCTGGTAGAATTCTTCAACATCTGCAAAAACCCAGAAAATTTACGCAAACATATTAACAAAATTAACTGATTTGAAGAATAAAACCAACAAGATAAAAACAAAAATGTATTGTTCTAAAAAAAGCAAACGAAAGAATTAAAGGGCATTTCAGGGTATTTTGATTTTACCAGTGGTGAGAGCTTTAATCATGCCAGCTCTCCGACTGTTGAAATCCCTAAAAACCTCTTCCACAGTTCGAGGATTGTACTGTTGACCACCTCCATCCATCACTTCAAAGCTCTGTAGAAATTTATAAATAGGTGGGTTTTTTTAGAGAGAGAAATTGAAAATGATTAATCAAAAATGGAAGCAAATAGTTCTTGAGGGGACCCTGAAAAACCAAGCTAGAGAGAGAAGGAAGAGAGAGAAAGGGGGAAATTTTGGGAAAATATTTTGACCTCTCCAGATGAGCGAAATAGAAGAGAGAGAAAGAGATGAATGGGACTGAAAAAGAGGGATTAACTGGATTTGATAGAAGATGGAAGAGTCCGGATGAGGATTTGGATTTTTGGCCCATTAAGGATAAAGGAAGCCCTAAAAAGAAAGAAGATAGTCAACAAATGATGGTTGACTTTAGCCCAATGGGATAATAAAATGTATTTGTTTTTTTGTGGTGGGTCCAGTCATTAAATTAGATTTGGGCTTTTCTCTGGTGGGTTAGGGACCACTGAGGGAGTGGTCCTGTGTTTATCCCCCAATGCTTCATCTCATATCTCACAAAGCTTGTTTGATGTGCTAATTAGGTTTAGAGGAATATGCATCTCATATCAGCCGTAAACGAATTGTGTTATCCGCGAGTTCGACTCGACTCAATTAAGAAAATTAAGTTTGAACAACGAGGTGTTCGATTCAAGCCCGACTTATTGATTTATTTAATATTTAATTAAATAAAAGAAGAATTTGCAAGTATGGACAATAATTAAATTTGATGGAGATGATTTGATATCTTTATTTTCAATTGTAATATCCGGCAAGCGAAACAAATAGTTTATTTTTTGTAATTAGAAAATGATTTTTGACTATAAAGGCAATGCACTCTAAAAAATTTGATCAATTTAAATTAACAAAAGTTTTTGCAGAAATAGCAGCAAATGTGGGAAAAAATTAAATTACTTGGCCTTTTCTACTTTCTGAAAATATCTATCCAAAGCAAGGAATCAATTCAAGGGCTTGGCAATCAAAAGCTGTTTTATTTCATCCACATTCAGCCAATTTGCTCAGCAGCTACAGAATCCAACTTTGATCTAGAAAACATCTCATTCATATAACAAAGATGTTACAACATTACATTCTTTATTGAATAATATGCTCAAATACTAAAGACTTTCAGTTCAACAATACATCCCTTCTAGCTATTCTCTCAACCCTGCCTTCAGGATAAGATATTGGAGCTACAAAATCACCTAATAAAGGGGGGAGTCAAATCAGTACCAAGCATGTTTCTGATACTAACCTAATGCTAGGAAAAAGATTACATGCTCAGTTTACTTCTTCCATAGGAATTAAGGACTTAAAGAACAAAACTCAAAACTCGCCTACTTAAAACTATGATGGTGCACCAAGATAAGAAGCAAGTCGCAAGATGTCACTGAATACTCCACCCGCTGTCACTTCAGCCCCAGCACCTGGACCTCGGACTATAAGAGGCTGCTTCTCGTACCTTTCAGTTGTGAAAGCAATGATGTTATCAGACCCAGATAGCTGCGCGAACGGGTGTTCTTTCTTGTATCTTCGCAATTCGACAACACCTTTTTGATTTACAGCATCAACCACTCCAACGTACCTCAAGACCTTGAGATAATTAAAGCTCGTAAGTCTATCAAATTAACCACACAGTGAAGATGAATATATTGTGCGCTAAGAAATTTCTATTGTTTTTCAGAAATTAAGTTAGAGGTTTATTACTATCACAAATATAGCACGTGCAACTTGCATAAGCTCCCAACACTTGACAAAGAAATTAACTTTAACAGAATGTAATTTCGTATCATGTTCCTATTTTTCCTGGAGCTTTTAAGTCCCTGAATTCAACACTTCTATTTGTTTATGTAACCTTACATGCAACCCTATCACCAAAAATTTACATACATAAAGGATGAAATTTGGAATAATAGTGGCAATATATTGTAATTCAAAATCAATATTTTCCTAATTGTTTAGTTAAGTAAGTATCAGATCCTAAAATAAGAATTTATTCAATTCTTATGTAAAAGGACACTAGTCTTGCAAACTTCATTAGATATCTTGATATGCTGAAAAAGCTCCATTGTATCAGTAACAGATTTGAATATTTGATAAGCAAAATATGAATGTGTCTTTTGAATTTCATTATAGATTTCTTTTCAAATGCTGAGAGAAGGGGGAGGGGTCAAACTAGTTTTGCATATACTCCCTATGTTTCACAAAAAGAATCTCATTTGCAAAATTTGAAAATATAAAGGATATATTTTTGTTCCAAGTATACCCCTAAAAATAGTTTTTGTTGCAAGCTTAGTAGTGTGTAATGACAATGAAATTATGATAACAAACTTGAGGAAATTGTTGTGTCATAATATACTGCTATTACTAAAAAGTGGACTCTTTTGTAGAACAAAAAAATATTAGCAAATGGGACTAAAATTTAGGTGGAACAGAGGGAGTATATAGAGCAACACTCCTATCTGATAATAGTGTAACATAAATACTCACTTCCCCTGCGTTTTCAGCATCTTGTCGTTTCTTGGACATTTCTGAATCAAATTGTGGCAGCTGCAGCAGAAATTCCTCAGCTGATGCAATCCCCTAAAGATATAATCAAGAAAAAGAATAAAAGCATCAAAGCATGCGGTAAAGGTCAATTTGTAACATCTCAATGCTTTCCTGGAGCGAGCGAATCTTAGATAGCGACATAACCTTCTGACTAAATTTTACATCATGTATCAAAAATTAACACAGTGCTTTCCATAGAATGCTGATGATTAGAAGCAAAGAAAATTCTCACCCTCAATGGTTCTGGAACAAGGCTCTGTACAGGGATGTCAGAAAGTTCCAGCTTTAATCCAGATTCTCTAGCAAGAATGATTACCTGCAGTGTTAAAATTATGTATGAGCCCACAGATTTTTCTCTTCATTTGCATAAAAGTGCAGAACATGTAATTTGCATCCACAGAAAGATGGCTGGAAATTGTTGAGTGTAAGGAATTGAAAGCAAAGTACCATCCTTAATAACATATAGTTGCAATTAGAATGAAACAAGTGAAGATGCATGAGACAAAATAAACAACTGATACCTTTCTAGCCACATCTGTTCCAGATAAATCATCCCTTGGATCTGGTTCAGTGTACCCTGCCTCTTTTGCCTCAGTCACCACTTCGCTAAAAGATCTTGTGCTTTTAAAGTTGTTGAAAATGTAACTAAGAGTACCACTGCATCACCAAATTACAGTGGTGGGACAAGTTAAAGCATGAATATGAAATTGCATAACTGTACTAGTGTCATTTATGGAGTTCTATCAAGTACTAAAATATATTTATTTATTTTTCGGTTTAGTAAACTCTGGCGAAACGAATTGTAGGACTAACCTGAAAATGCCTTCAATGCGCAATATTTTGTCCCCAGTTTCAAGGAGACCTTGTAAAGTGGTTATGATGGGGAGACCAGCTCCAACAGTAGCTTCGTAGAAATAGTGTGTATAGGATCGACGTTGGAGAGCTCTCAACTTCAAATACTGAATTTGGACCAAAGAAATTTTTTTCAAGAAGACTTGAAACAAAGGTTCATCATGTAACTAGAATTTTATTAATCCTTAGTTAAAAAAAGAGAGCTAAACTATTGGTGAACAACACACCACAAGTATAATGCAGAACTAGCTAACCAAAACAACAATATTTGCATAAAAACCCTACAAATTTCAGTAACTCGAACTCCTAATTATAAAGGACCATTTCCACTGTAAGGTATACAAATAAAATTTACCTGATCAAGTGGTCCTGAATTTGCCTTCTTATTTGGGGTAATTACATGAATTCCTCTACGCAACCAGTCATAGTAATGGCTTGCCACTTTAGAATCTGCTGTACAATCTACTATAACAGTATTTGGGATGAAATGATTCCCACGCACATGTTGAACAAATTTCTCCAGATCAGCCTTTTCTCCTTTCTCCTTTTGGACTTCTCTCCATCTACTTAAATCAATTCCCCTACAACCAAAGAGAATGTTCAAGGATCAGTTATTCAGATAATTCTTTAATACCTATTCACGAGACAATACATAAGTACCAATACAAAATATGGCTCATCAACTAAAAATATGCTATCTTGCTCCCAGTGGTTGATTTTGACTACTTAAGGGGACGAAATATTAGAAGGAACTTTGAGGGGAAGGAGCTGTTGGTAATCAAGCTCAACTCTTGCACAATCTTTTTTTTAGGGAAGGAGGGGGGATGTTGGAAGCTTTTTGCCTTTAAGAATAGGTGTCATTTTTAATACATTTTCCATTTATATTCAAGGCACTTCAATTAAAACCTATGAAAAGATTTATGGATTTTAGCATTTAAGAGAAGATTATAAAGAAAAGATGTATAAGCAAAAATGCTTTCTGAGGTAGGCGACATGTAGTTTATATTTCTCTTTCTGTTTGCAACTCCTCCCAAAGGAAGCTTTCTGAGATAGGCAACATTTAGTTTATATTTCTCTTTCTGTTGCAGCTCCTCCCAAAGAAACCCAAAGAAATTTTTAATTTTTGTCGATTTGAGTAATTAACCAATATTGGTATAACACGAGATATTATAAATTCATATACAAGATAAAATTCTCAGTATTTTAAACAAATTGAGAACGCTTTATCATGCTGTACCTGAAAAGAACAAACTTATTATGTTAGACAAATTATTATATAGCATCAGAATAATAATATTATGTTGAAGCGTGCAACTTACGTTTCACTCAAAAGCATTGTCCTTGATCCAGTGATACCCATGACACGCAAATCGATCTTAGAATTTTCCTTCAGGACTGCTGCCTGCCATAGAGAATTGACACAACATGTCCAGCATCAGAAGAGATGTGATAGTTTACCTTTATATACTTGAAACGTGAAATCTTATTCAACTATTGCTAGCTTGCATTGAAACTAGTACAAGAGTATCCATCTAGTCTACGACAGTAGCCCTAGTGCTTTAAATTTCAGAACAAGTATGTACCTGATCCCTGAGCTGGTCAAGTAATGTGGCACCAATCAAACCAGGTCCAATTATACCCACAGCTATTGTTGTTCTTGACAGATAAAATATTGAGTGGACTGCTTTCAGGGCCCTCACACAATCTTCTCGTTTGAGAACTACAGTAATATTGTACTCTGAGCAACCTTGGGCTATAGCACGGACATTTATGTTAGCCTGCATAAGTAATTGTTTGTCAAATGTGTCCTAGAAGTTAATAGAGACAACATAAACAAAAATCTTTAGTTCCGAGATCATCGGTTAGGGGGATGAAGGGAGGTAAGAATTATCTGAAACTAAAGCTTATTTCGTTACACATCCTGTGTCACTATATCAATACTTCCACCTGCCCAGTTATGAAGTGTGTCCATGCACTTGAGAAGATAAACTTTTTGAAACTAAACAGAAATTTGATGGAGATGATAATCTGGGTACTATACCGCTAGTCTAAAAGAAATATATAAGATACACTAACCTTTGCAAGTGCATTAAAAAGTGTAGCACTAACTCCAGGAGTACTCGCCATTCTCTGGCCAACTGTTGCCAAAATGCTACAGTTTGGAATGATAGCAACCTGATAGAAAAATTAATTTATCTAAGCTGGAAAATGAAGAAATTTACGAGTATTAAATTATTAATGATGAGAAATCATATTTATATCCCTCCACACAACAAAAGCAATTCAAAGTTGATGCTTCAAGATCATGAGATAATATGAAGGGAAGGGCTAAGCTAACAATGACGTTAGCCCATTGGCAAACTAGAGTGATTTGAACATGTTATTCTATATACTTTCCAATCATCTTGAAATTAAAGATATTATTATTTTATTCTTTTGAAGAGGAGAGAGAGAGAGAATTGGAGAGAAGAGAGCAACAGAGGGAAAGAGGGAGATCAAGACTCAATAATCAATCCTCCCCTCTGTTTGACTTCTCTATATTCTTCTAATAAAATTTCTTTAAATCAGAAAAACAAAATCGTCAAAGTTAGTAATTCATTACAAGGCCATAGTATTATCGTATATGCAACCATAACAAAAGACTAGCGATTTGGGGACCGGGATACTAAATAGTAACTTCAGAAAATTCTTAGAATTGGTAAATCTTCTAAACATAAATAAATTCCTAGGGTATTAATTGGTCCTAGAAAGCATCTGAGCTAAATCTTAGATGTGTGACCTATTGTGCAACACATCAAGCCATAAGAATTACCATCATGAAGTGAAAAGCAACTGATAATCAAGATATAGCAATGAAACAATATCAAGTCAAGTACACCTGAGAAAGACGACCAGCATCCAAAGCTTGACGAAATCTAGACTCTAAAGCATTAGCAACAGCTTTAACTTCCATCTCGGGCACAGCAAAGCAAACAGAATGCTCACTACTAGCCTGCAATAGACCAGGTCAATACAAAATGTACAATTTTAGGATGAACAAATAGCAGATATAAAAGGATGCAGTACCTGAGATATCATGATAACATTAGCTCCCACATCCTTCACAGCACCAAAAATTGCACTAGCTGTACCGGGAACACCAGCCATACCAGTTCTGGAACAACATTTGCAAGGCGAATGAAAAAGGAAAAAATAAACTCTATACACTTGAAACTTCAGATATAAGATAGCACCCATCTATGCAATATAAGCTCACCCCTCAACATTGACAAGGGCCAAATTATCAATAGTAGCAAACCCTTTGACATGAGATTCCAATCTCAGCCCATCTTCAGTTTCACCAACAGACTCTCCGCATATCTTTGTTCCCGGTGCAGATAGGTTGAATATATTCCTTATAACAATTGGAATGTCATATCTCATCACTGGAATGATCGTACGAGGATGTAAAACATTTGCCCCAAAATATGACTGTACAAGCATGCAAATTTTGTTTTAAAATGTGTAATAGCAAACAACCACAACTTTGACAGGTATAAGAATATTCTTGGAACTCACCATCTCCCAGGCTTCTTGATAAGATAATGTCTTTAGTACCACAGCCTCACTAACTGTAGAAAAATTCTTTAGCATGGCAATTGAACTTCATATTTAAAATTGTTATTAAAATTTTAAGAAAGTAACTCCACCACTAAAACAGTTATGTTAGATTAACTCGTTAACATATAGAAAAAATTGCCATGTACATGAAGTAATCAGGGATCCATTATGTTTCAACGGTACCATGAAAGGGGAGAGCTAAGTGATAAGAAAATAAAACAGGGCTCAGCACAAACCTTTCCTAGGGTCTGCACTATATATACCATTAACATCAGTCCAAATTGTAACTTGACCAGCCCTGAACAAAGAACCCATTATAGCAGCAGAAAAGTCGCTTCCATCTCTTTTCAAAGTCGTAGGAATATTTTGAGGTGTGCTGGCTATAAAACCAGTTGCAACGATTGTCTTAGATGGATTGTGGGAGAACCATTTCTCAAGTCTTTTCTCTGATTCCACATAATCAGGATCAACTTGATTAGAACCAGCAGGATTTACAACAAGGACATCTCGTGTGTCCATCCAATTACAGTCCACCCCATTCTGCAGCAGACGGGGAAAATCATAAAGAACAGGACAATTAATCACATTAGAAAAATTGAGGGAGTCAAAAGAGGTACAAATTTCTTTACATAAGGCAAACAATCACAACACCACCTTTCTGATTACAGATGACAACATCTGAGCTGACCATAACTCTCCATGTCCCACAACAAAATCTGAAAAAGAATCTGTAGCATGCCCAGCTGCAATAAATTAAGCTTTTAGGTCAATATTGAACAACAAACTGCTCCGTCTTTACAGAGAACTAAACAAGGCAATAAACTAAAGAACTAACAGTTAGAACTTGAATGCACTTCAACTACCCCATATCAATTGCAACTATGAATGCGAAAGAAAGTCAAAGTCGTGCATGCTAGATTGTTATTAAACAAAAGAAGAGGGAGACAGGAGCAAGAAGAAAGTAAGGAAAAGAGGAACAGTGAAATCAGAGAGAAGTCTTAGAGTGGATTCATTTTTTTTTACGTTCCAACTTTTGCAATTAAAATGCTAAAGAATTGAGCTGCTTAGGTTGTGTCTTAACTTGGCAGCTGGGATTTGATTTCCCATGTTCTCTCATTTTTTCCCCGGTATTATATCAGATTTTTTCCTATAATTGTGATGCAAATTTTAAATTCTTTGAAACTTTATGATACATAGACTTGCATAGTTGCAAAAAGGTTCAGAGGAGAAAACTAAGATAGTTCCCAAGGAATAGATTGTGAAACCATAATGATGAACATCCAAATACTACTACCAACAACCAAAACTGTGATTTAGTATAACATTACAGACAAAATTCAAACCCATAGCTAAATATTGAAAATGATTCAAACGAAGCTCCTAAGTGCAGTTTGAAAGCCACTAAAAGGGTTGTATCCTGTTGAAGAGGAAGTGAAAGAAGTAAGACCATGAGGAGTCCTATTCTCAAACAAATTTTGCTCTTTCCTAATTACTGGGGAAAAGATATTTGCTCTTTTCTACCTTGCTTTCTAGGGAGTGATGTGCGAGATACAAAGGTCTGTCAACCTGTCAGTCTTCGTCATCCAAAATTAGATATGATATATTCTACAGATTGGAATATAATAAATTATTGATTTGGTGTTAACGACTAATAGACATTATTAACCTGCAATATCTTGGTTGCATTATTACAGATACATGAATACATCATTTAAAAAAATGTTGTATATTATTTACTCTACTGTCCACATAAATAAACAGCAATATGATTTTTAAATTTAGCATGATCCATTTACTTTGATGGATGAAATACTCATTATCCATGTGCGCAGAGCTTTTAGAGCAGGAAAGATAGAAACAAATAATAGTGACGAGTAGACGAAATGGATTTTCAAGATCCAACAATAAATTTGAGAATCAAGGTTGCGGCTGATGTCCAAGCAGAAGTACATCCTATTACTCAATCTAGATCTGGCAAAAGTAGATTTGGTTTGGTATGGTTACAAAAAATGGTTTGGTTCCATTCAAAACTAAACCATATAACTTGTTTTTAATATGGGTTGTGGGTTGGAACCAAATAGTTATGGGTCTAATATAGGTCAACCATTTTTCATATTTCAAGCTTACTATTATTATGACACAATGAAATAAATTACTCAATATATTAATTTTTATCTTCATTTAACTTATCTCTCTAATTTTTTTATACATTCTTTCTTTCTCTCTCTCTCTCTCTAAATTTATACACCCATTTTCTTATACTTTCCCTCTCTAAAATTTTGACCCTCCCTCTAAAAATTTATACTCTCTACAAACTTTATCACACACCCTCTCTCTGAAAAACCGAAATGGGCTATATGATCAAAAACCTAACATTTGATTTGGCTGGGATTTTATAAGTAGAATAAATGTAGTTGAATTATGTTTCTTTTGTCAAAATATTATTTTCAAAATAAATTGAATAATCCAATGTAATGTTTGGTTTGAAAAAATAATTCAACTTAAACATTAAACTATACAACAAATGATGAAAATGACCCTATAAGTTAAGAAAATAAAAGCGAAAACATTCTTATATCAAACAAAAAGGTAAAAACATGTGTCCAGAAGGTTCCGCTAAGCCCAGAAGGTCCCATTAAACACATCTTCCAAAATAATAAATTAAGACATTTTAAATACAAAATTAGCTTGATTATTAAGTATTCAAAATAATAAAGTCTATAATTATTAGTACTTTTACGTAGTTTACAATATTTATAATTATTGATGAATTAAATAACTTTATATTAATTGCGAATATTAAAATATCATAGATTGACTTTAAAAAACCTAATTGTTCTCTTAAGTTTTAGAAACGGAGGAACTACATTACAATTAAGGTCGCACAAAAAAAGTTACTAAAATATTACTCCGTCCGAAAATAAAATCAATATTTAATTTTTAAAATCAACTTGAGATATTTTTCAAACTCAAAATAATATAATATGAATATTGTAAATTAAGTACAACTAGTTACTCCCTCCGTTACAAAATAACTCCTAATTAGTTTCGGCACGATGATTAATAAAGTTTTCTTTTACCTAAATTACTCTTTTCGATTACTTATTAATTAAAGTATTTTTTCACTTTGCTATGAGCCCAATAATTACTTTTTCACTTTTCTATGAGCCCAATAATTATTTTTTCACTTTTCTATGACCCCAATAATTGTTTTTTTACTTTTCTATGACCCTAATAATTACTCTTTCCTATGTCATTTAATTCTCTAGATATATTTTTTTGTAAATCTCACATTTCCAATAAGTGTATTAAATAGATTATGAGGGTATAAGAGGAAGAATATGATAAATATAGTTACTAATATAGAAATAAGACATTTATTTTGGAACATCCTAAAAAAGAAATTAGGACATTCAATATGGAACGGAGGGAGTATAAAATTTATTATTTCGTAATGTTCAATGAATCTTATTAATTTTAAGCTTGAAAGTGTTACAATTTGGCTTTTAAAATCTAGCAATAATCTTATAATTTAGAACAAAAAAATAATTAAAAATGTCTGACATGGTTGATAGAAACAAAAATTGTTCAAGGATACTTTTGAAAAAACATAAGAGGATAAAGTCATCACTCATCAGGAACACATTTTGCTCTTTTTTTTTAAATAAAAAAAAGGAAAATGAAAGCAAATCGGAAGCAGGTAAGCAGCTGAAATCCAATGGAAGCGTTAGGGAGAGCAAGCAGGTGAATGCCTTCCATGACAATTTACAAAGTATCTGATAAATAATAAAGTGGGTTAGAAAATGGATATCCAGTTTGGCCCTATATTTCCCCCCTAAAATATGGGTCCAAACTTTATCCAAGCTAAGTAATAAAAAATAGTTAACCAACCCAAATGGTTCTAATTAATTTGGGTTGACATGACCTATATTGCCATGTCTAACTCAATCTTACCGTCCACAAATTTAGAAGTTCACAAATTATCCCAAAGAATATAATAAATAAATAAAGAATTGAAGTTCACAAAAACAGAATACTTGTACTTGATGTAATAAAAACTCCCCTACTGCCCCACCCCAACCCCAAATACCCAATTGCAATCGCGCACACAAAAACAAAAACACATACATCACAGAGAAGGACAAAGAGAGAGAGAGAGAGGACCTATGTATATTGCACGAAGCATTGCTTTGAGGTTATTGATATCATGTTGCAGCCTAAGTAAAAATTTAGCAAGATCATCTCCATCAAGCAGATCAAATGCTGTTAACTTGTGCTTTTCCAGAACAGCATCCAGTGCAGATTCATAAGAATCATTCCTTGATTGTGCCTTGTAAATAAGATCATACATCATATCTGTCACCTTTGACATTGCAGAAACAACAACCAGCTTTCTTTCGGAGTCATCTTTTATGATTATATCTGCAACATTTTTGATTCTCTCAGAGCTTCCCACACAGGTGCCTCCAAATTTATGAATAGACCAGGTATCACCCTTGGGAAGCTGAAACTTCTCTACAGATTCATCAAGCGAAGGAACTGCCAACAAATAGGAGGCAGGGTATAAATAAGACACCAAATGTACAACGATCAAAAGCAACAGTAAGCTGTAAGCCTGAGTTCAAAGTTCAAGTAAACTGACAGAGAACCTGCGGTTGTAGCTGAGACAATAATGTGAAAGTTCAACGAATCCCTTCTTCCCCAATGCGAAGTAAAACCAGTTCTGAAATATAAGTGAAAGCTAACTTCTTCAGAAGTTGACAAACAGGTTTGAGCAATAAATGTCGAAGGCTTTTCCAAAAAAAAATAGATTAACAAGAAGATTCTACACATGAGGAATTGAATTATAAATAAGGAATCATTGGAAGTCCTCCAATAACATGCTAGATCTCTGATGAGGTACTCCTCTAAAACTGCCTGCAGCCATAGACCAAACAGTGGCAAGGAAAATAACTAAACCCCAAAATATATGAACAGGAACAGGACTTTGAAAACCCAAAAGGAAAATGTTCTAGATTGCAACTTTGCAGCGTAGTACATGCAGAACTCAATATAAAACAATCTATCCGAACATGCAGACCATACACACTAGAACAATTGAAAGATTTCAAAATTTGCATTATTTGGCGAGGATGTTAACACCAATTTTCAAATAAGTAAGCATGTAGTCAGTAAAGAAAGCCAAGGGTGCAACCTGAGTACACATGCTAATAGAAAGACAAAAGAGTAAAGAAAAACTAAAATATCCTTCAGTAAAAGTTTTGTAGGCATTCTACAAGAAGAATCGCCGAAACAGGATACTAGAATCTCACAAAGAGAAAATATAAATGATATATGCTTTGATCAACCACCAACAAATCTACTCCAAACAGCCTCATTGCCTCTCCAATAAAACACAACACCAGTACAAGAAAGGTCTCCACGCTGCCTTCTATCACTTGCCACTCTACATGTATTCTGGAAACCTAGGTCACATAGTCTAAAAGGCAAATTTTAAAATAGACTTGGTAGAAAATGAAGGGGCTAAGGATGTCGACGTGCAAGAACATATGGCTTTGTTCAGAAAAGTGAAAATTATTCAAGAAACTCTATTCTCACTTAGTAGACTGTAAATTTGTAATAGTATCAATAGAAAATAAGGACAAGCTACAAAGAGACCTGGAGGAAATCAAACAAATTTGGCCAAATGCCAATGCCTTCAACAGAGTTAAATAGAGTTTCTTAAGTTTCACCATCACTTCATCAAATGGGTCATACAAGGGTCACTGTCATCCTTCAACTTCATATCCATTATATGCATAAAAGTACCCTCTTGAATTTTTATAATAGTAAACCAAATGGGAAAAAAATAATGTTGGCTAAACTCCAGATCCTATCCAACTAATTCCCACTACCAATTTTCCTACCCCTTAAGATTTTTGGATACCCATCAGTTCTAACACAAATAACAGCATCCCATTTCCATGAAAATGTTCAATTCAACAAATTTGGTATGAAATGAGAAAAGGGAAGTAAAATTGTACTTACTTGAAAAAAGGATGAGGTCGATGGAGGAAAGAGAGAGTAGGAGAGGGAATGATCTTCTTCTGCTTGATATTGGCATCACGAGACAATGGATTGGAAGTGTGGCTGTAGGAGGAGGCGGGAGATATTGGAGAAGCGAACGCCATTGGCGATGGCGGCTGCTGCTGCTTATTCTGATAGAGAGAGAGAAAATGAGTTCGTTCTCACTGCTCTCTCTATATTTGGCGGCTTTTGAAGGGGAGTAGGGGAATTTAACCAGGGATACCATCGACATTTTCAAGCGTCAAATTAAACATTCAATAAAATTTAAACATTCAATAAAATTTAATAATAAATATTGAATAAAAATTAAACATTCAATAAAATTTAATACTAAATATTGAATAAAAATACACTATTAAATTTGTATTGAAATTATTTTTTGCGGAGGGATTGATTATTTGTTTTCTATTTAGGATTTGAGGGTAAATCAATTTTGGTGAGGACGGTTTAGAAAACGACTTTGAGCAATTCAAGAGCACAAAAAAAAAACGTTTGAGAATTTAAGATGCTTTTGTCAAAAGTAGATTTGAAGTTTTATCAAATTTATTTTTTTAATTATTTCGGGAAATAAACGTGTTGAATTTTATATTTAGCAATAACCTTATGATATGACCATTAAAAAAATAAAAGCTATAACTAATAAAACACGAAGCATAAAGATAATACTCCATCCGTTCCAAATTATCTGCTGTTCTAGAATTTCACACAGATACCAATATATATGCTAAAAATACTAAAATACTCTTTGTGCTGACTTTTTTATTAATTGAAGAGAAAGAAAAAGCAGCTAATTAATTGTAGAGAGAGAGAAACATTGAAGAGAGAGAGAGAAAGCAGCACATTAATTGAAGAGAGAGATAGAGAGAAACAATTATTAATTGAAGAGAGAGAGAGAGACATGAATGTGGATGTTTAAAAAAGAGGAGAGACATTAAAGAGAGTAATGATTATCAACAATTAAGATAAAGGGGCAAATTAGGAAAACAAATGGAAAAAATGCATTGAAATCTTAAAAAAGCAGATATTGTGGGACAATTTTTTTTTGCTAAAACAGTAGATAATTTGGGACGGAGGGAGTAGCTCTTATAGTCAAAAATTATATATGGACAATTAAAACTGGACATTAGTGTATTTGAATTTTACCTATTTATATTTTTACCTCATTGTTAACTTAGTAACTTAGATGATTGTGCCAATTTAGTTAAATCATGAGAGTTAGCATCTATGGCAACACGGTCAATCGCTATACCAGAAAAGAATCTTGAATATATAGTAATTTTTAAAAAGAAATATATATTTTCTCTTACTTTATACTTTAGTTAAAAATAACCACTATAATAAATTAGCACAATAGGAAAAAGACAATAATATTTCCCCACATGACTCAGAATTAGTATTATTGATGACTTGTCCCCCACAAATGGAGCCCAAATGGCAACATCATCCTTATGTGATATGTGCGTCCAAATCGAAATTCACTAGTATATGTGTGTGTTTGGTGGATTAAGGATGTGTAATTGTGTCTCATTCAACCTCACATATTGCATTGTTATCGTCAGCTTTGCCTTTACAAAAGGGTGCACCCTTTTAGTTAATTCTAATCGAATGGAATTATTTGTGACGTGCTTATTTCTGTCGAAAATAAGTTAATTTTGACCTTGTACTGAAAATTCACGCCAGATTCTTATATTTGTAACTGTGTGGATTTATTTTTTTTGTGATTTTTTTTCTTATTTAACTTAAGTCTTGATTGATTATTGGAATTATAGTTGTTTACCTGTTTAAGAGATTTTATTATACTTGTACTGCATTTGACTTTTTTAAAATATAAAAAAGAAAAAGAAAAAAGTAAACGAGTAAATGCTAGATTTTATTCATGACCTCGTTCATGCATATGGCATCTTGGTGCACACTGGCAAAACAAAATCTCATTAATCATTTATGGGGTGGGGGAAGGGGTCCATTTATGCTTGGGATCGATGGTGGCTGCAGTGATGCTTGGTGTCGGTGGCGCCGATCAATGAAGCGACTTTCTGACAGGAGAGATTCGTATTCATTTGTTGGGGATTGTGGCGACACGTCAGCATAATGAGCTGGGAAAGGCGGATGTGACGTGTAAACATCATAATCAGGTGGTAGCGATGGAGGTGAATTGTATACATGAGGAGGAGGCGACGGTGGGGATTTGTACGCGTAGTACAAGGAATTTCCAATGACTAGAGAGGTGGATGAGATGAAAAGGATAAACAAACTTTGAAGGGTGACATAATTGATTAGGTGACTCATTATATTTTGGGGGTATAGACTTCTTTGAGTTTGAAAATGAATCTCGTTCATGATCTATATATATACAAGTATATGGAGCAACTATTTCAATTAAGATTTGTAGCAAGTATTGAATAAAGAAGTTATGATTCATAACTAATGTATTTAAAGAAGTATTAATTCATTGTCATAGTGATCAATTAATCTCTAATATGTTACAATAGTGTATTAATTCATTGTCATAGTGATCAACATATACTTGAATGTGGATGCATGAGTTACAAAATGTTACTTCCTCCGTTCTTTAATATAAGTCGTTTTGGATAAATATTTTTGTTCCTTAATATAAGTCGTTTGAGAATTTCATGTAAGCATTAATTGCTTAGTTTCCAATATTACCCAAAGTATTAAATGTAACTTTTGTTCTATCACTATCTTCTGTCCAATAAATAATAATCTCTTCTTCCAATACAAGGGCAATATAGACAATTGATATTATAGTTAATGATATGCAATCATTTCCTTAATAATTGTGCACAACTCTAAAACGACATATATTAAGGAACGGAGGAAGTATTACAAAAACTTAAGTTAATGAGAATAGTCTATTAGTATTGGTATGTATTTTTGAGTTTTTAAAAGCTGTTTAGTAATGACGATGTTGTTAGATTAATAAAAGTTGTGTCGGGACTTGCGACTCAAATAGGTTTCTGAAAAAAGCCGAGTGCAGAGTGAAACAGAACACTGGCCCATCGGGGTTTGAATCGAAGGCTGGGGGAGTGTGTACGGTACGGTGTTGAAAAAGGCATTATGGATATTTTGGCTATAATGTAAATTAGGGTCGGAAAAGGAGTAGCAGTTATATATAGTAAAATCCTATGTACTAAGGAATAATAAGAAAAGAAACGCAGCTCCGTGAACTGTCCAAATTGAGAAATCACGTAAATATATGTGTTAATTTTTTACTGTCGTGTGCGTGTGTATGATCGAATTCTAACAAGTTGCTTAAAGTGTTAGGTGTATGTCTATTTATTCTAACAACATCACGCAAAACAAAAATACACATATATGAAAAGCCTATAGAATCATTCTCCATGCAACTAATTTTCAAATAATAACCATTAATTTCCAAGTTCCAAATTACCAATATGCACATTGTTTCCATTTTCTCATACATTAATTTCTCCTCTTATCAACCTGAATATTGTCCGATAATATTGCGAAACAATATCAGATTGGAGGTCGAAGGGCTGCAGCAGCACCAACTGCGCGCGGAGGATTTGAAAGAGTTTTATTAGGCCATGACATAATGTGAAGTTTGATGCTGTCCAAATCTTCCATTGCAGAATTGAGAGTCTCTTTAATATCAGCATTGTCACAACAATGTATTTGGCCTGCAGAACTAGCTTTTGAAGGCATAAGACTCTTTCCTTCTAGCCGAGAAATCACTACCAAGTGTCCTGTTTTGTTTGCTTGCTCGGATAATTGCCTGAGGCCAGCGCGATCAGCGGCTGTTCCCCTAGTCACCGCGTAAACGCAGATAAACCCCTGCAATTTATGAATTTATTCAGTAATAAGCCCATGTCTTATATTACAACTTCTTGCTAATCCGGCTCAAGAATATTGCAGTGAAAAAGTTAAATATTCGGCCTAATTTGGACAGTTAAATTAGAACCATTATAATAAATAAATGCTGTTCTCAAAGATGTTTTCTTTATGAAATTTAGGCATCAGAAGGGACAATAAAGTTTCAGAAAAAAATTGCATATCAAATTGAAAGCTAGTTTTACAATATAACGTAGTGCTTGTTCGTTTACCAGCTTATGGAGCGTTTGGGTCATTCTGACTCTATCAGTTGTAAGTTATAAGGATTTTGATTTATCCTTCATGGAAATATGTTACCTCTTCGGTTCGTTTAATGTCCATTCCGAATCTGAGGTCTCCTGGTTCTGGTTTCAACTCAATTAACTCCTCTGCTATTCCTGGTAGAAACCATAGTCTTAATCCTTGCATAATTTGAACTGTACTAGCATAGTTTTGCTGCCTACACCAAATTGTCTCCTTTCCTACTGCATTAGGTTTCTCCTTCAAAAAAGGGGAAAAAAGAAGATTAGGAAACTCATAAAAATTATCTCAAAGGGTTCAAAATGAACTAGAAAATTATCAAACACAATCACAGCCAAACAAGAGAGAGAACATATCGAGGAAAGCAAGAATATGAAGGGAAATACCGAAGTTATGATTTGTTCTGTTTGGATATTAACAAACACAAGAGGGACCCCTGAAGAAACTGCTGCAGAAAACCAAGCCATGGTTCTAACTGTGGTGGCTTCCACACAATGCTCAGTCGCCAGAGGCATGAAAAGGATGGAACTAACAATAGTAGCTTTTTTATCCGGCAGATAGGTTCCAACTTTTAATTTCCAATCATATTTCACCCCCTTTTGATTGAATCCAATAGGGTCTACATTCACCACCCTTCTGCTCATTTCTGCATATTAAAACTCCATTATTTACCTTGTCCAAATCTTCGTTTGTTTCGACGTTACAAGACAATGCACATTTTTAAAGTTAGTCTTGAATAACTTACTTTTCTGTTTTCTCAAATCTATAGGTCATTTTCCGGATTCTTAAAAACATTTTCCTTGAAACAACAGAGCCAATATATATATTATAACACCCTAGTTCCACGTCAAAACATGCGGGACACTTTAATATGTATATAAGGTTACAAGCTACGTACTATCAATGTCAGAGTGAACTTGCGATGGACTAAGAGTATATTAGGCTTGAGCCTTGATACGTTAATGATTTGGACTCGGAATTTGAACCCGAGTTGTTACATATATAGAGAAAGATAAAAAGAGAGGAGAAAGAAAAGCCTACCTTGCAGTTCAGTGCATTGATCAAAGGTCAAATCTGCTAAAACCGCAACATGTTTGTCATTTGAAGCTGCCCTAATCGTAAACCTTTTCTGAAGCTTAGAACTCCTTTCGGGCACAACACAAACGCGGAGCTTAAGAACATTTTCCCCCCTCCTAACCTTCAACCATAGGCCCTCATTGTGTCGACTAATTTTCCCAAGTTGCGAGCTAAGTTCTGACCTTCCTTTTGCCTTAATGAACAAAAGATCATCATTAGCCTCCTCTGCTATGCCTTCTATAATGTCTCCAGGCAAAGGCATAGTTTCATCCCATTCTTCTGCCACTTCTTGCTTTACTTGTTTTACACAAACCAATGTTTGAGAACTCCCCATTTCTTTCCTTTTGAAGCTGATGCAATAGTATTTCCCCATAGAATCTCATCAACTTTATATTCAAGAATATTGATAACTCGGTGCAAATTTCAGCAATGTGACATAGAATTCGGACTCCTCAAGGAAATTGAATTTATAGTTTTATACGCTCAGATCATTGGATTCATAGCTATGCCATATGGACTTGATTCTTTCGTTTGGTGTTAGCGTTTTAATTTGGATAATCTAGATAGCCGGCTAAAAGTTCTTGTTACTAAGTTTAGTAAGCTATAAATTAATACCAATTGATGGCTGCAACTGTGCAAAACACAGTCAAATGAAATACCAAAAAACAATTAAGGGGTGTTCGTTTAGAGCTGAATAGCTGAATCGATTAGTCATTCAATGTGTTTGTTTTGAATAAAAATTCGGTCAAATTTTTGAACCGAATGACCAATTGTAATTTTTTTGGCTGAATGACTACTAAATGAAGTATTTTATATTTAATTTTTTTACAATATTAACTATTATATTAAGTAATATTAAATAAATTTACAATAATTTTGAATTTTTTCAGAGGGGTAAAATAAAAAAATATGTTATTTAGATGTTTCAGACATGTCAATTATCAAATAACTTTTTTCATTCAGGATTCAGAATTCTGTTTCATTTAACTCATTCAAATTAGTTAAACATTCAAAACTATTTCATTCAGTTTTATCAAACACCCCCTAATATGTGTTCGGAGACGACTGCTAAAAATTTTATTTGACAAAAAGAGTATTCCATTGAAAGGTTTAGACAAATAGAAAAATACATACATGATATACAAATTCATTATTTATATCGCAAATGGAATCTATAAAAATCTACTGTTAAATGTAGAAACTGTCTCATTGTGCAACCACTAACACTCGACTCCTATGAGCAAACTGCCACCACCCCTAATAAAAGAAAGAAATGAAGAAAATAATTTCTCTTATTAGCTTGGTCAGGCTAAAATAAGCAAGAATTCAATTCAAGTGTATAACCTTTAGAATTAAAAGTTATTTACAGTCAAATATTATCAGTTGCTAAATTGGGAAAAGAAATTTGTTAGCTGTTGATTAAGCCTCTCTATATCGGCTTGAGCATGTGCCCTTTCTTCTGCATTAGCTGCTGTCAAACTTTTGCTTCTATCCTCTATTTGCTTCTCAATGCATTTTATCTGCACATATCAAAAGTAAGGCGAAAGTTGAACTGGGAAATTCTAAAAAACGGATCCGATTACCGTGAAATTAACTTCACGGTAAGTTGGTGAATTGACCAATAGAGTGCTGATACGCAGAGAGAGATCACATCCCGGCCTGCGTGTCGACACTGTATTGATTAATTGATTAAAATTAACTTCATGCTAACCACTCTCCTAAAAAACACAAATGTTTTATGTTTTTCGGAAAATATTTATATTGTGACAAAAACATGTCGAAGATGCATCAATCAACAACCCATGTATTTGTATTAAAGTAAAAACTGCCATTATGTCGTCTACTCATAACAAGAGTCAGAAATGTTTTTGTTGGGATATATAGGACTCTAAAGAGAAAGGGAAGAAATACCTTTCTATAAGGCCACCTTGACAAGCCTTCTCTTCTGCATATCTTCTTGATCACAGTGGAACATACTTGAAGTTCCTCAGCAGCATTGTCTACCGGAAGATGAAAATACGAGATCAAGTCTTTCAATGTCAAATTTCTTGTTCTTTCCCTCTGCAAAAATCAAAAAAATCCAAATAATATATCAACCATATAAAATCAATAGTATATATATATATAGCCTCTACTAAGAGATTCTATGGTCTAGATAAAAGGACATTTTGGGAAAGGAATGATCATTAAGATTCAGAATGTAATAGGAAAAAACAAAAATAATTCAGCAGAAGATTTAACAGAATGAGGTATCACCCCTTCAAATGACAACTTTAACCCTCTCTCCTCTGTCATCGCTCTGTCCTCAAACAGGATAGAAAAGACAATATACCAATTCTGTCAGATCTTCTGCTCCCTCATAACATTACTTTATAAAATAAGAAACAAGAGTGCAACAACCTGTGCTGCAAGGGACCTTTTAGTTGGTTTCACTGCATTATTCTGAGCCTGGGGATGTGCCACAACTTCTGGTTGATTTTCACCTATTGAAATACAAACCATTATAAGATCAAGTTTTTCATAACATGTATCAACAAACTTCTTGTTACAAAGAGTATCACAAATTAAAATGAGATATGAGGGAGATTTTCTAACCAAAATCTATTGCAGATTCTTGAAATAAACCATCAAAATCAAAATTGAAATCCCAATCCATTCCGACGCATAGAGCTTCATAAAAGGTCAAGAGTGGATCTTGCAGCATAGTGTAACCAGCCTGTTTACGCTCTTGGCAGTATTGTTCTAGAAACTGCTTCACATTGCATATACTTTCCTTGCAAAAACTAAGAAACAGATCAAGTCAAAATCTAAAAAGACAAGTTTGAAAATACTTCATTACAACAATTCAGTTTGCACTTGATACATTATGTTTGCCTGAAGAAAAACAAAATGAAATTAATCAAACTTACTCGAGCATCTGGTACTCTTTGTTTTGAGCATTCTTATCAACACTACCCTTCTCAAGAATAGCGTGACAAATCATACCAAGTCTTCCATGAATCTCAAGCTTTGTAGTTTCCACACCTACCAAAATTAGAAGGAATTGAAACCAAACAAACCAACTGAACAGAACACATTAACAACCCATCTTGGTAAAAATGGATTTTGTTTCCCGGCGGTCCATTTGAGCCGTTTATTAAAACAAGTTGCATTAATACAAGAGAGTCGCAACTGTATAATACTTGTGTAACAATACAACTCTCTTATATATAAATGTAACTTGTTTCTATAGATTGCCCAAAACAGACTGGTCATTTTGAACCATTTGGAATCATAATCACTAAAAAAAAATTTGTTATTCTAAAACTTGTGAGAGTATAATAAATTTTTTATTGAAAATCTATTAATTTCACAAAACTAAACTACACACACATACATATATATATATATATACCATTAGTATGGATTATTTCTCTAAGTACTTGGCAGCAAGTGCAAGTATACGGTGCTGGGGGGACTGGCCAGATTGAGAGTTGAATAGGATTTCCAATACTGGGTTTCTCTAGATTAAAATTTTCTCCCTCCCGTCCATTAGTTTCATCACCAATACTAGAAGGGTCTGCTTGTAAATCATCAAGTACGTGATCATTGTTAAAATTTTCCCAAATAAATGGATCAACAAAGGGATCATTGGGATCCGCAATTTCAGGAAAAGAAGAGGAATCATCATAATTTTGTAAATTAAGGCCGGGAGATTCGTCACACATTAGGATATTTTCTATAGTTTCAAGTACATCAAAGGGCTCATGATAAGGGATAATGGCATTTGAGTCTGCCATTTTGAGACTTAGTTTAATTGGGGTGGATTTTGGTGGCGACGGTGGCTGTTGTGGTGGTCTCAAGCACCGGTTTGTTGGTGGTGCTTGAGAGACGGAGAAAGAGAGAGGGAGAGGGAAATGGGAAGGAGTGACAGTTTGGAAGGGAATCGAAATATATGATGAAAGAAAAGGCGGGACAACGGTAGTTAGGGACATTTAACTGAATTATATTAATTTTAAATTTAAAAATATTAAGTTTAAAAAATCAAATTTGATCATATATTTAGAACAAAAGGAATATTAATTTTGTATTGTAAAAGAATAAAAGAAAATTTAAATTGATTTTAATTATAAGGGGTAATGCTACATTTTAAAATAGGAGTGATTTTTGTCATTTTAAAATTTATAGAGATATCATTTGTCATTTTATCAAAATATAGGGGTGTAAATAAAAATTATTAGACAAAACTCAATTGAATTTCCCCCTCAATACCCAATAGTAATCCATTTCAAAACATAATGAAAAGACAATTAATTTTATACTAGTCAAATTGTTCTAAAAAAAAAAAGAATTAAAAGAGAAAATGTACGAGTGAATACTACAAATAAAGATAATAATTTTTTTCACTTTGTCTACTCAATTTATTTGGGAAAATATAGACTGAATTATGGCATTTATTAGTATAGAAAATTAAATGTTAAATAAATCTATCAAACCATGTTTTTTATATATAGAATATTCATAAATCAGAATATACAAAGTAATGGAAAAGTTTGATGAGAAATTCCCAAACGATGACGTCAGCTTTCTCTTAGGGGGAGAAATGAACTTGCTGGATAAATTTTAAAAAATAAAAAGCCCCAGAATTTAGAGTTGAATTGAGAGCAGCAGCTGGAACAATTGCATTATTATTCTCCTCTTCAGCAGGGAATCTCCGATCAGCTGTTTTCTCTCTCCATCATATGCCCTGCTTCTCCATCTTCCACCGCGATTTTCAGTTCATCATCAGAGCAATAAAATCAGAACCTCAGCATCAATGGACTTCTACATTCAACCCTGAGCAAGCTAGGGTTCCCCCTTCCCTCCAATCGCCAAACTAAGTATATTTCTCTCTCTCTGTATACATATGTGTGTGTATATATATATATATATATATGTTATATTTATACTACCTCCATTTCAAAATTAGGTATTATTTGAAGTTTAGGATTTCACAATGGGACAAAACTGTTGTGGCTGAATAATTTTTATGTGCTGGCCAGAGTTCACAGAACTCAATGTCACGACATGTAGTGTTTGTCTAACTGGTAAGATACTATTCAGTTAACAATGTCCTTCAAAATCGGCCGACTACTTAGCCAAAACTAGTCCGGGGATTACAGAGAAGAAGGAACTGCTTCTCTAATGATTCTTTTTGCCTTTGACTAAGGACTTCAATGTTAGACACTTGGTTTTTTTGGTTGACTGATTCTAGTTGTCTACTTATTGATTTATAGGCAGAGTTAAACTACACTATAAATAGCACTTAGTCGAAAATTACTTAACCCAAAACTAAAATTTTGGGATTTGGGTGTAAACAAAAAAAAAGAGCGAAAATGTATCCCTAATTCCGGAATTGTATAATTATTTCAGTTATGATTAAGTAGCTGTTTTATTTTTCTCCCATTATTTATGTTACTTTTGTGTGTTCCAGTTCAAGATTGGACTGCCAAATGTTCGGTGACAACAGACAAGGAGAGGAACATTGCTCACGCTCGCACAGCCATTGTGGAGGCTGCTGAAAAGGGTTCCAAGCTTGTTCTTTTGCCTGTATGTATGTTCTTCTTTTCATTTTTTATTCCCCTTCACGATATATATTCCCACCATTATCTAAGAATAAAATCGAAAACCCATTTCAAAAAATTATTTTGAAAGAAAATTTGGTTGTAGTGGAATGAATGGTCAAAATAATAGTTTACCTAATATGTTGATTTTCAAAGTGTAATATTTCATTTTGAGGCAACCTTACATGAAAATCATGGAATCTTATTCCACGTTTGGATTGAAGGAATGGAATGGAGGAATGAATTGAATGAAAAATAGTTTATTTGGTGATCATTTCGGATGATAAATCATTCCGATAGAATGAAAATTCATTTCCTTGATTTTCATTCCATGTGGGAGATTGTGGAATGAGATCCATGGACAGAATTTTGTCGTCCTATTACACTTCCCACCACCATCAACGACCTAACAGTCACTTGAGATGCTTAAAAAACTTCTAAATCAAATAGTATTTGTTGCATGTTTGTAATTTTGAATGAATGATAATATTGGGAATTTTAATTTTTTTGGTTTACTAGTTAAATTATCTAGATTTAGGGGTCTTTAAGAGTGACCAAAATTCAGTTTTTTTTAATCTGTAAATATAACATTTTATGAGAAGCTAACATTCTCAATCATTTTCTTAGTTGTACTCTGTTAGATTACTGAATGTATGAAACATATTAATGAATTTTTTTTCTAGAAGAATTTTATTGGTCGCCAAGCTTCAAAAATCAACGGAACAACTTAAATTTTCCGAACTTGAGCAAAAATTCCTAAATTTTCCTAATAAGATGCCTTTAGCATGCAAAAGTTCATTAATTGTCCAACATGTTTAATGGTAGAATGCAAAAAATGCCAATGTGCTCAAACTTTACAGACAATAAGATGTCCTACTGACTAAAAAGGTGGTTGCAAAATATGATTTTTATTCCTTCTTATATCAGGAAATATTGAATAGTCCATTATCAAATGATAGCTTCCCAGTTTATGCGGAAAATATTGATGCCGGTAGTGACGCTTCTCCATCAACTGGGATGCTGCTGAAGTTACTCGTACTTTAAAGATCACAATAGTTGGTGGCTCTATACCTGAAAGATAGATGCGGGGATAAGTTGTATAATACGTGTTATGTTTTTGATACCACTGGAATTCTAAAAGTTAAGCACAGAGGTAATTTCTAACCATGTGTTTCTTATATATGTTATCTGAACATGTAGCTCATAATTCCATAAGCATGATAAATTTTAATCTGGCTACTCGTGGAGCTGCTAATCTTTAACTATTTTATAATGGATCTCAAATTTCCAAGAATGGGTTTGCTAGGCATATATAGTGGTAAAAGGTTCTGCACTATTCTGTTCTCATAATTTTCTTTGTAGTAATCGCTACACAACAATTCTTGGTAAGAAACTCCGTGTCTGTTTAGACTCATGAAGAGCTAATACTCTGGCTTTAAGGATCTATATACGATTTTAAAAGGACAAACATTTTAATTAATTTTTTTCTATCTAAATCAAATGTTAACATCTAAGTCAACATTTTATAAAGGACTTGATATACGGTATGAGTATCCTTTTGAAGATCTGGAATGTTGGTGGAACAGATTTCTAACACATGGCACATATATACGAGTACATGACATAGACACCTTTTTGATATTGATATTCCTGGGAAGATTACCTTCAAAGAGTCAAAGACTCTTACAGCAGGGGAGACTCCAACTATTGTTGATACAGGTTCATTCTCTTAATTTTACTGATGAATATTATGTTTACCTCTCTTTCTCATTGAGCTAATTATGAAAAGAAAGCTTGTCCCATGTCTGCATTTTGTTCTCACATCTATTGATTTTTGTGTTAGTGTAGATCCTTAATAACTATATTCAGCTCTAGATGTTTCCTTTCATGCATCTAAAATTGTTAACATGTCTTTCTGTAGTATCAACCACAAATAAAGTTTGAAATATTAACTCAAATAATGTAACCTTAGCTTACTAGGAGTAGAACCACACATTATCAAGCAAAAGATACATTAGAGGTTGATTTTTCTGAGCACATCTTGCTCAAGAACCGGCACATAACATCCCAATTTTTGTGTTAATTCTATGCTAACTGAAAATTGTGACAATTCAAATCAAACAATCTATACATTGTGCTAAAGTTGGGTACACTGTAAATTCAAATATAGCGTAAAAGAAGTATGAGTTTAGAGTGTGTTGGGGTATTCAAACTTACCAAAAGGAGTGTAAACTTCTTTAAAAAATAGATGTGGAAGAGATGAGTAGGAGTGTAACACCAAGCTAACATATCTAGTGCAAGCAACCCAAGATGATGGATGATGGATGATGGTAGAGAGGGATGTGCAAGTGTGTATGTGTGTGTGTGTGAGAGAGAGAGGGTCTCGGTGTTACAAGCCTACATAGTAAGGATTAATAACTGCATTACCTTAACAAATAGATTGACATGTGGATAAAATGAACATCTACAGAACATCATGTTGATGGTCAAGGAAGTGGCATGTGTAGCCAGGAAGGACAACATCTTGCACAAAATTGTAACAGAATCCTAAGGACATCCTCGTTCAGTGAAGCGCTTTGGGCCAAGAGCAAGTGGTCGAGGCAGGGATTGTTGAATGCGAGTGCCCAAAAGTTATTGGGATGATTTAAGTTATGTGGATTGGAAATTAGAATAAGAAGCTCATTGAGAGTGCCAAGCCAGTCCCTTGGGTCCTACCCAAGGTTGCTGGATTCAAAATCCCCTAGATAAACGAGAAAGAGAGAGATAGTGAAATGACGACGGAAATACAGATCAGACTTAGTTTTATATAGTTTGATAATGAAATACTCCCTCCGTTTCTTAATATAAGTCGTTTTAGAGAAATGTTTTTGTTCCTTAATATAAGTCGTTTTAGAATTCCACGTAAACATTAATTACTTAGTTTCCAATATTATCTCAAGTATTAAATGTAATTTTGGTTCTCTCACTATTTTCTGTCCAATAAATAACAATCTCTTCTTCTAATACAAGGGCAAAATAGACAATTGATATTATAGTTAATTCTATACAATCATTTCCTTAATACTTGTGCACAATTCTAAAACGACCTATATTAAGGTACGGAGGGAGTACCAAATTTATCAAAGTCATGAACATACATGTGATGTTATGTTAAGATTAATTAGTATCCCAAACAATGTTTTCAGATCCGGTCATTGAATCGAAAAAGTTATCCGGTGGATAGGTCACTGCTCCAACTAGTGGTCAGACCATTATCAACTCAGTCATTAATATGTAATAAATAATAAATAATTTCATATATTAATTATTATTATTATATATTATATATAATATTTAGTAAATATATAAAATTAATCAATTTATCTATAAAAAATATAAACCTATTTGTACAATGTTTACTTTATACAACTCAAATAAATACTAAATTTATATAAAAAGAAAGATTAAATTATGGTCATAACTCAAAACTCAAGTCTCAATAATGATAAAATCAAATACAAATAATAAATATCTCTAGGATGCATTCAATCAAATTCAATAAAAAAAACTAAATTTATTTGTACAATGTTTACTTTATACAATTCAAATAAATACTAAATATATATGAAAAGAAAGATATTAAATCATGATCATAACTCAAAACTCAATTAATGAAACGTTCAATTAAATTCAAAGGCTTAAATTAGTTTTAAAAAAAATTAAGGTAGGGAACTGGTAAAATCGATGATCTGGCCGGTTATTGGGTCACTGGGTCGACCGGGCCAACTGTCGGGTCGCCGAGTTTGATCGAGTTTTGACCAAAAACTATTTTTTTGTTCAAATTGGACCTGAGTGTCGACCGATTTCGGTTTTTACCGGTCGAATCGACAGTCCAGTCCGGGTTTAATTACCATGATCCCAAGAACATGAGATCTTCTTAATTATAAGTATCTCATTTTTTCGACTACTTTGTTGGAAACAGAAAAATAATGATTCCGGACGATTTGACTTGAAAAAAATCTCTCAAATCCACAGTTTAACTATGCGGACGAGTATTACTTTTAAAAATAGAGTATTTTTGTACATTGATATAGTGTACCTTCATCCGTAAAACTAAACTACGGGCTCTCCCATATTAAAGTGCGGATTGAGGTTCTATAATACCGTTCTATCCGCGAATAAACGGTTGAGATCTGTTATAAAGATAGTATTAAGTTTACAACATTGACTATGAATTGATCTCTTATATATATATATATATGAAGTTCCATTCACAGCAACTGGTTGCTGTGGAGCAACCCCTTTTTTGACCTGTGAAATTTCGGTCGGAGCAAAAAAAAATCACAGGCCAAAAAAGGGTTGCTTCACAGCAACCGGTTGCTGTGGATGGAACTCCTATATATATATATATATATATATATATATATATATATATATATATATATATATATATATATATATATATATAAGTCGAGCTTAATTAATTCATAGTCGTTATATACATTCAGCGCTTGATTTGCATACTTGAGCTGCTCATGCAAGATCCATCGATTATGAGGTGGAGAGGTCGATCAAATGCAAGTTCTTTTCTTTATCTTTTTTTAAAACTATATTTTGTCATATACGGGGATATGAAGATTGTAGTCACTACAACCATCTCCCTAAGGTTCCCTTATTTGCAAATTCACTAATTTCATTAAAACCGATGTCGTTGTAGGGTGATCCCCAACAAATAGTGACCTATATTTGGATAATTATGAAGGAAGAAAAAGTAGGGTCTTGCTATATATATATATATAAACAGGATCAGGTCCGGACCTCCCGGACGGGAGAAAATCCGGACATTTTTTTTTTTTTTTGTAGAACAACTAAAAAAAAAAATAAAAAATTTATGGAACTGAATTTTTTCCATAATACAGTGTTTTTGGTGTGTTTTTAATACCTACAACAACCAATGTATGTACAGTCTGCCCAGACTGTACAGACATGTTTTGTTATAGGCATCCAAATCACGGCCAAAACACTGTATTATGTAAAAATTTCAATTCCATAATTTTATTTTTTTTTTAGTTGTTTCAAAAAAAAAAAGCAAAAAAAAGCAAAAAAAAAAAAAAAGGTCCGGATTTTAAACCTGTCCGGGAGTCCGGACAGGATCCGGCCTCTATATATATATATATATATATATATATATATATATATATATATATGATCACACAAGAAATTTAGTGAAGTGTAATATCTAGTTGCTAGAATGGAGGGCACCATCCCTACATTTGTTGATATTAATTCTCATAAAAAATAAAGGCAGGAGGAGAAGCACCAAGAGATGGAGTTTTAAAGAGCAGGAGGCCAGATCATTGATTATTTTCATGGCTAGGCCACCATTCTCTTCTCTTCTCTTCTCTTCTCTCAAGAGATCTCCATCAAGTCTCTTTCATAACATAATAATTTCCTTATATATCACTCCCACATGACAAAAAGTAACAAAGCCATATGATCCCCCTCTCCTCCCCTCTCTCTATTGCCGACTATCATTACTTTAATTCTCAAATGTCGACCAAAAAAACAAGCACAAACTTGCATTTTGTGAGTAGGGTAGGATCATCACATCTCTTTCACTTATATTCTACTCCATCTATCCTTGAATATAAATGTACCTTTATAACTAAATTGACCGACCTTAAATCGGTTTAGGTCACCATCTTTATGAACATAACTATGCTGTTAACCCTTTTCTGTCCGTAATTCGAATAATCTTTTCACTCCGGGTCAGGATTTTCATACAGGTTTGCGATCGTTTTATTTTAACCACTGTGCTAACTGCTGAATAACTATACTTTTAACTTATGTATAGACTATCGCTTTGATGATCATTACTAGACCACCCTACTGCTGTCCTACTGAGCTTTCAACTCTTCCGATTACTTTATTTAATTGTAATGACTGTTGATCTAAAAATACTTTCACTTGAAAAATCTACTTTAAATCTAACATTGCATTGATCTAATCCTATACATTTCAATCTAAAAATAAGGCTTCAATTAATAATCTAGAGTATCTTAATTTAATAATTTATAAAATGCTTCTTTCGTTCCATATATAAAAAGAGTATCATTTATAAAATTTACAAACTTCAACAGTATATTTTTCTTCTATATTTATCCCTAAATATAATGGGCCTTAGTTGGACTTAGCGTTGTGCTCGATCCATGACTAAGATCCGACTAATGCTTGGTATTGCGTCCTACTATCATATATATTTTTTAGGAACAATAAGTCTACTATCACATAAAACTAGCCACATATTGCTCACATACACTCACATACACACGTGGCTTGCTTAAGTCATCAAAATATACATGTAAGTGTATGTGAGCGGTATGTGACTGATTTTACGTGACAATAGACTCTTTTTTTTTAAGATATATATATTATAAAATTTGAGATATTAGGGGGGAAATTGCTCAAAAAAAATAAAAATGCTGCTGAATGTCTTAAATTTTACTACCTTCGTTCCTAAAAGATTGTCGTTTAAGGTTTTGGCACATGGATTAAGAAATTATCATTTACCAAATAAAATTTGTTTGAAATTTCATCACTACCCCTTTATGGGCAATTGAAAACTATTAATACAAGGGACAATTTTTTGAGACGATGAGAGAAGATAGGGGTAATATAGGAAAGTAAATAATTTATTCTCCTCGAAAGTTGTAAACGACAAACTTTTTGGAATAAAATTTTTCTTCTAAAACGACAATCTTTTAAAAACGGAGGGAGTACCAAGTAGTCACTCCGTCTTTTAATATAAGTCGTTTTAGAGTTTTGCACAAATATTAAATAAATGATTGTATAACATTAAATATAATTTTAATTGTCTATATTATTCTTGTATTGAAAAATAAAAATATTATTTATTGAACAGAAAAAAAAATTAAAGTTATATTTAATAATTAAAATAATATTTAAAATTAAATAATTAATATTTATTTAAAAATGTTAAATAATTAATTGTAAGAGATAAAAATATTTTTCAAATGATTTATATTAAAAAACGACGGTGCTAAAGACTGGTGCTAACGACCGGTACCCGTCTATTTTTTTTAACCATAATTATAAGAATAAGAAATAAAAAATAATTGAGCAGTTTATAGTGTTTTTATAATAAAAAATATACTTTTTTTTTATAATTTTTTGTTCAAATCTATTCTATTATTTTTTATTTTTATAATTATAGTTAAAAAAATAAAATAAAATAAAATAAATAAATACACGGTACAGGTGGTTAGTACCGCACCAGACCGCCCCCAATTAACCCAGAATAATAGAGTACTTGCACCAGCCCCACAAACCCGCATGTACCTCGAGCACAACAAAATGTTCCTCACCAAAGGTTTTTCACTGACATCATGGGCTTTCCACGTGTCGAAAACTAATTCACGCTACTGTTGATACGCATCCGCAAGCGTGACATAAGAGCCACAGACAAAGTGGGGCCCCTTCCACGTGTCAAAACTGTCAGGGGTTGTGTTTCACGTGTGCTCAGTGGGTCCCATCTAGTGGGTGGACAGGCTCCACACGGCTGCGCGTGACGAAAGAAGAGCAGTCAATTATTGGTGCCACGTGGGAGATCTTAGCTTAGGTGTACAAGTGCGTACGCACACGTGGTTAATGAGGGTCCGTACACTGCAGTGTTGGCGATGGTCATGCAGTGCAGTGAGACAGCAAACTTACTTGGGATATGGATTACTAGTGGTCCATTTTATGTACCAAATTTGGGGGAGCAAAATGTGAAAAGAAAATAAGAGAAGGTTGGTCCATTTAATTTTGTGTTTAAATGTGTCTAGCCCATCTTTATTTTTTTTTCAAAATGATATTGACAAGAGAAATTGAATTAAAAAAATAATCAACTATCTAATATTTTTTAGTGTATAGTTGTTCAATATGTATAATTAAATATGCATAAAGTACAACTAATAAACCAGAATTGATGATCATTTTTGGGTCGCAACCCTTGAGCACTTGCAAATTCTATTAACAACATTCAAAATGATTATAAAATTTACAATAAGAAATTTTAATTTCTAATCATGTCAAGTTTTTCAAATTTGTCTTTCTTTGGCCTCTCCTCTTTTTATGTATACGCAGGTTATTTTTAACGCGATTTATTTAATTCAGTACAAATGCAGCATTTGTCGCTCAGACGCTCTAAACGTTATAACGCTGCAACACCGATAACCGAGTATAAAACTATCAAAATCTTTAATCCATTCACATTTTTCCTTTTGTTATGCCAAAAAATATATTATAAAATCCTTGAAAAAATGTTCAATGCAAAATTATATGTTTTCATCTCTCTTTGATTAGATGATCCGATCCCATATAACTACAAGAGAAACAAACACAAGTGGATATGTTTGATTCTTTTGTATTGAATATGGTGCATAAATAGACATATTAGTTTGAAGAATAAATGTTTAATGCCAAATAACAAATATTTTTAGTATAAAAAACATTCCAAAGATCTTGACCATCACAATCCTAATAGAAGGCCCTACAAACTTATACTAATCTCTTTGAAAATATCTTAATTAGTATCAAATGTTAAAATCTACTATAGCATTTGTGACAACCCCAAAATAGGTCTATTCCATCCAACCCATTCTGAGTCGCCAAATACATGGTACAGGAAATAACTACAACTTTATTACAACAATTGTCGTACAAAATACAACAACACATATACTGTGAGTTTGGATACAAATATATATACCAACTGTGACTCTCATCCCAACCTTGGATAGCACGTCACAATGACACCTTACATAAATGTATAGTCAAAAACTGTTTTAGAAATTAGAATCTTTGGGAAGTGCTCAAGGAAACCTTCGTACATGGGAGGCCATGCTTCTAGATTATGATAGATGTCATATGGCCACAGAATTATCCTTGATTGACCCAATAGACCCAAAAAAAATGAGAAGATTACTATCATATTCTTCCTAATGGTGAGTCTTCTCTTGACTTATCATTATCTCCATTGTCTCAAATTGAGAATTATATTTCAAACAAACATCAAGATTATATAGGTAGTGCTCGTAAATATACTCAGCAAGTGGATGAGCACAACCCTGTCTTATGATGACACGAGGTTGTATGTCATTAGACATCTTGTATGATAGTGGCAAAATACCCTTTCAACGTTGGGTTCTCCTCTCCCTATATGATTCACCAAATATAACTACTAAAAGATGTATACAACACACTTGTCTATACTGTTTAGGGAGAACTCCACAGCTAGAGACCACCGTTCTATTCCCTTGTTACCCCCGGTCGACCCAGCTACACTTTTATTACCTGAAAGAAATTGTGAAGCAAAAGGGTGAGCACAACTAGCACAGTAAAGAATATCATGATTAAAGATAATTAAATTATCAATAGCCTTCATCAATAATAAATTAGAGATTTAGAACATATGGTATATGATAAAATTTCAACCATAGTTGCAGCGGAACGAGCAATCCATTAGAAGAGTCAAATAGACAATACAGTCTATTATCTTCTCCATGTTAAAAGTCCACCAACAATTTTTTATCCATATAACATCAATCAACAGTTCCTTTCCATAATTATATGAATATCTCATAATCATAATTATGATTCTAAATTCCTCTTCGTACCCAGGACGAATATAATTTTCATCACATGCCTTTACCTGAAACATCAAAGATCATGGTTATACCAAATCACAGTTCCTGTTCATAATCATACTAATAAATTCATTTTTGCACTACGGGCCAAAGATATTCATCCACAATTCATCTTTGCACCACTGGCCAAAGATATTCAACAACAGGTCATCTTTGCACTACGGGCCAAAGATATTCATTAATAGGTCATCTTTGCACTACTGGCCAAAGATATTCATCAACAATTCATCTTTGCAATACAGGCCAAAGATATTCCTCAATAGTTCATATTTGCACTACAAGCCTTATATATTCATCAACAGTTCATATTTGCATTACATGCCAAATATATTAATATCTCAAATAAATATATAATCATTTCAGAATTTATATAAATAATAATTATAACCATGTTGATCAATTCACCTTTGCACTTAAGCTAAAGATATTCAATTATAAATTCAATGGTCATGATTATACCAGTCACAATTCAACTTTTCACTACTGGCCAAAGAGAACCCTAGTCATGATCATACTAATAATCTATTCATCTTTACACTCCAGTGAAAAAGAATTTCAACATCAGGGTTATAAAAATATTATATATGATAATAAAATCAATATAATTAATATATAGTTGTAATCTCCAGAAGAATATTCATAAATCAACTATAATTTGGTTAGAAAAAGGAAATCAATTTTGCAGTGAATAGTAACTCATGAATAGTAATCCTTACACAAAAAGGTATAAATTCCATAATAAAATTTATACCAATATTTATGTATAATGATATTGAAAGAATAACATTTCTTAAACTTATAAACAATTTATTTTAATTGTTTACACTTTACTAAATAATGCATTTCATCATCATAAAATGCTAAACTTATAAGATTTCATCACCAATAACCAAAACCCTCATCAAAAATCTGCATATACCACATATATGATTCTCAAGCCAAAAAATTATATTTTTCAATTTTCTTCCTTCACATAACATATTTAACTCATTTATTCATAACTATTCTATTTTCAAGAAAAATACTAAATCAGTTTCAAAAATATTTCTTTTCTGGGATTTAGCAGAATATAGTCCCATATTGAACATATATTTTTCTTAGAATTTATAAGATTCATTTACTATTTTTCATATGGCAAAAATCGCCGAATATTTAGACATTTATCATAAATTGTATTTTTATCCAAAAATTCCGAAATTCACAGAGTACATTGATATTATATAGATGTACTCCCAATAAAAATTTCATCAATTTTGGAGTTAACCATAAGGAGATATAAGCGGTTACTTTTAAAATAGTCTTTTCTCATAAAATTCATAACTCTTAATCTATACATTCAAAAATCACCATTTTTGGACACAATCAATAAAACTCATCAACATATCATTTCAAATTTTTCCTGAATTTTCTGAAGGTCAGAAGAAGTACGAACTGAAAAACATAATAAACTTTAAAATCCCTTACTATCCCTTACCTCAAAAGAGCAGCACTTCTGACTGGATATCGAATATGACACTGAAGGAAACTTGCACTGATGAATATCAACTCACAAAGTATCTAAATACTCACAAAATACACTCAATAATCTAGAGAGAATGTGAGAAAACTTGTTTCTGGTGTGATTTTCAATTCTAACTTAGCCCTCTATTTATAGGAAAATTTTAGCAGACTTTACCTGCAACCTGATGGCTTTACCTGCTACTATTCTCACCCACCTCATTTGAAATAAAATTCAGCACATTTCTTCACCAACCACAAGTGGGGTCCACTCAATTCTAGAATTTTTACCAAAATGCTAAATTCGGATACTTCAATAATTTTTGAACCATTTACCTCTTAAAATTCATAACAAATCATACATTCATTTTTAACGGTTCAATTTGTGGACATATACTCAACTTATATATGTATAACATATCCAAAAATTACAATGATCCAACGGTCGGATTAAAAATTATAACTCACGTAATATATCTCAAAAACACTGGTTTAATTTTTAATACCTTCATTCCGACAAAAATACTGATAAAATACCTCAACATTAATTCTTTCATTTATAACCACATAAATAAATCCATCATTTATATCCACGTTAAATAAATATTTTTTTATCATATAAATCAATAATTATTCACAAATAATATTACAGAATCACAATTATGACAACCAGGCCGTTCACAGGAAAGAGGGGGCTTTCCAATAAGAATTTCTCCTTACTGGCGGGCATTTAGGTGACCAAACCTCTCATTGACAGAATTTTCTAGACATTGCCAATAACGTTATCTAATAATATTATTCAAATAATATGAATTATTGATCTGATAATGAGAAATATTGTGCAGTGATAATTATTGAAACAACAATAATATAAAATATCAACGCAGTAATTATTGAATCAATAAAATAAAATATTAAACAGTAATTACTGTAACAATTATTGAGTAATGCCTTCTTATGTAAGGATCAATAATTCAAAAATACTGTGTAAAATCGTGTGCTACTGTGCAAAAATGCGTATTACTGTATTTTAACCACCAGGTATTTTAACAGTGTTAACGGTAACGATTACGCTGTTATTTATAAAAACTTAATTTTGTCGTTTTCTTCATCCGACAGTTATTCTGTTATGGGGCCCACAAATGGCTACGCCGTCGTACGAATATTCCCCGACAGAAAGAATATTCCACGACCAAACGAATATTTCCCGACAACAATGAATATTTTATAACCACTTGTGTATTTTGAAAAAAAAATTATATATCACCCATAACTTTAATTTTTATCAATTTAACCATTTACTGAATAGTAATTATAAGAAAGTTGAGTTTTTTCTATTTATTATTTTAAAATAATAAGGATTAATTTGATATAATGCTCTGGTTATGGGTGAAATGTGTAAATTTATAAAATAAGAAAGTTGTTATATAATAATCATTGTTGTCGGAGAATATTCGTTTGGTTGTGGAATATTCTTTTTGTCGAGAATATTCGTACGACGATGCAGTCAATTGTGGGTCCCATAACGGAATAACTGTCGGATTAAGAAAACGACAAAGTATGAGTTTTTATGAATAACGACATAATTGTTACCGTTAACACTGTTGGATTATCTGGTGGTTAAAATTCAGTAATACGTGTGGTTGCACAGTAGCACACGGTATTGCACAGTATTGTTAAATTATTTATTCTTACGTAAGAAGGCACTACTCAATAATTGTTACAGTAATTACTGTTCGATATTTTATTTTATTGATTCAATAATTGCTGCATTGATATTTTATATTATTGTTGTTTCAATAATTATCACTGCACAATATTTTCCATTATCAGATCAATAATTCATATTATTTGAATAATATTATTAGATAACATTATTGGCATTGTCTAGAAAGTTCTGTCAAGGAGAGATTTGGTCACCTAATTGCGCGTCATTAAAGATAAATTCTTATTGGAAAGCCCCATCTTTTCTAAGAACGGCCTGGTTGTCATAATTGTGATTCTGTAATATTATTTGTGAATAATTAATTATTTATATGATAAGGAAATATTTATTTTATGTGAATATAAATGTTGGATATATTTATATGGATATAAATGAAAGAATTTTAGCATGAAATAATTGTTGAAAGTTTGACATAATTTTTGTGGAATTACAATTATTTCTCCGATAGAATATTTATTCAAAATATTATTACAATATTTTATAATTGGTTAATAATATTATTGTTATATATATATATATATATATATATATATATATATATATATATATATATTTAAACATGTGGGAAAAGAAGTAAACAAGTTCGTTTGAAATTTTTATTTTTCAAATTAAGTGTGCAAGTTTATTGTTGCGTGCACTCCTTTCCAAGTGAGGAATGTCTCCTACAATCCTTTGTTTTCAAATTGGTGGGTGGAAGTTCTGCAAAGCATTTTTCCAAGTTGGTGGGCCTTGCCCATAAGAATTGGCAGACAAAGAGAAAATAAGAAAGTTAGGCATTGAAGTTCTACTGCAAAGGCTTTGCAACCTGTTTTTCAAAAATAAAAGTGGCCCCAACTTTGAAAAAAAAGAGAGGAATTAGGCAGAAGTTAGGCATAAAAATTTGGCAGGGTAGGTGGGTTCATCTGTTTTTTCTTCCGTTGCTATAAATAGGGGGTAACCCCTCCTTCCTCAACACACCAATTGATAATCAAAATTTTTTATTCTAGAGTATTGAGAGTATTTTTCTTGAGTATAAGAATACTTTGAGCATAATTTTTCTGCAAGATTTTCTAAGAATAATATCTGATATTCTAGTCAAATCCAGTTTCTACCAAGGTAAATGATATTATTTTATTTAAATACTCGTAAGAAATATTATTTTCTTTCATACTCCATAGTTTGGAAGGAATATTATTTCATTTCATATTCCTAAATTCAGCACATTTCTTCACCAACCACAAGTGGGGTCCACTCAATTCTAGAATTTTCACCAAAATGCTAAATTCGGATACTTCAATAATTTTTGAACCATTCACCTCTTAAAATTCATAACAAATAATACGTTCATTTTTAACGGTTCAATTTGTGGACATATACTCAACTTATATATGTATAACATATCCAAAAATTACAATGATCCAACGGTCGGATTAAAAATTATAACTCACGTAATATATCTCAAAAACACTGGTTTAATTTTTAATACCTTCATTCCGACAAAAATACTGATAAAATACCTCAACATTAATTCCTTCATTTATAACCACATAAATAAATCCATCATTTATATCCACGTCAAATAAATATTTTCTTATCATATAAATCAATAATTATTAACAAATAATATTACAGAATCACAATTATGACAACTAGGCCGTTCCCAGGAAAGAGGGGGCTTTCCAATAAGAATTTCTTCTTACTGGCGCGCAATTAGGTGACCAAACCTCTCCTTGACAGAATTTTCTAGACATTGTCAATAATTTTATCTAATAATATTATTCAAATAATATGAATTATTGATCTGATAATGAGAAATATTGTGCAGTGATAATTATTGAAACAACAATAATATAAAATATCAACGCAGTAATTATTGAATCAATAAAATAAAATATTAAACAGTAATTACTGTAACAATTATTGAGTAGTGCCTTCTTATGTAAGGATCAATAATTCAAAAATACTGTGTAAAACCGTGTGCTACTGTGCAAACACGCGTATTACTGTATTTTAACCACCGGGTATTCCAACAGTGTTAACGGTAACGATTACGCAGTTATTTATAAAAACTTAATTTTGTCGTTTTCTTCATCCGACAGTTATTCTGTTATGGGGCCCACAAATGGCTGCGCCGTCGTATGAATATTCCCCGACAGAAAGAATATTCCACGACCAAACGAATATTCCCCGACAACAATGAATATTTTATAACCACTTGTGCATTTTGAAAAAAAAAATTATATATCACCCTTAATTTTAACTTTTATCAATTTAACCATTTACTGAATAGTAATTATAAGAAAATTGAGTTTTTTCTATTTATTATTTTAAAATAATAAGGATTAATTTGATATAATGCTCTGGTTATGGGTGAAATGTGCAAATTTATAAAATAAGAAAGTTGTTATATAATAATCATTGTTGTCGGAGAATATTCGTTTGGTTGTGGAATATTCTTTTTGTCGAGAATATTCGTACGACGATGCAGTCAATTGTGGGTCCCATAACGAAATAACTGTCGGATTAAGAAAACAACAAAGTATGAGTTTTTATGAATAACGACATAATTGTTACCGTTAACACTGTTGGATTATCTGGTGGTTAAAATACAGTAATACGCGTGGTTGCACAGTAGCACACGGTATTGTACAGTATTGTTAAATTATTGATTCTTACGTAAGAAGGCACTACTCAATAATTGTTACAGTAATTACTGTTCGATATTTTATTTTATTGATTCAATAATTATCACTGCACAGTATTTCCCATTATCAGATCAATAATTCATATTATTTGAATAATATTATTAGATAACATTATTGGCAATGTCTAGAATGTTCTGTCAAGGAGAGGTTTGGTCACCTAATTGCGCGCCAGTAAAGAGAAATTCTTATTGGAAAATCCCCTCTTTCCTAGGAACGGTCTGGTTGTCATAATTGTGATTCTGTAATATTATTTATGAATAATTAATTATTTATATGATAAGGAAATATTTATTTTATGTGAATATAAATGTTGGATATATTTATATGGATATAAATGAAAGAATTTTAGCATGAAATAATTGTTGAAAGTTTGACATAATTTTTGTGGAATTACAATTATTTCTCCGATAGAATATTTATTCAAAATATTATTACAATATTTTATAATTTGTTAATAATATTATTGTTATATATATATATATATATATATATATATATATATATATATATATATATATATATATATTTAAACATGTGGGAAAAGAAGTAAACAAGTTCGTTTGAAATTTTTATTTTTCAAATTAAGTGTGCAAGTTTATTGTTGCGTGCACTCCTTTCCAAGTGAGGAATGTCTCCTGCAATCCCTTGTTTTTAAATTGGTGGGTGGAAGTTCTGTAAAGCATTTTTCCAAGTTGGTGGGCCTTGCCCATAAGAATTGGCAGACAAAGAGAAAATAAGAAAGTTAGGCATTGAAGTTCTACTGCAAAGGCTTTGCAACCTGTTTTTCAAAAATAAAAGTGGCCCCAACTTTGAAAAAAAAGAGAGGAATTAGGCAGAAGTTAGGCATAAAAATTTGGCAGGGTAGGTGGGTTCATCTGTTTTTTCTTCCGTTGCTATAAATAGGGGGTAACCCCTCCTTCCTCAACACACCAATTGATAATCAAAATTTTTTATTCTAGAGTATTGGGAGTATTTTTCTTGAGTATAAGAATACTTTGAGCATAATTTTTCTGCAAGATTTTCTCAGAATAATATCTGATATTCCAGTCAAATCCAGTTTCTACCAAGGTAAAGGATATTATTTTATTTAAATACTCGTAAGAAATATTATTTTTTTCATACTCCATAGTATGGAAGGAATATTATTTCATTTCATATTCCTAAATTTGAACTTACTATGGTAAGTATTGATTCTATAATTCCTGAAATGATTAGAAATTTCGTTTCATCTAATATCATTTCATAGGATTATTGGTCTGAACTTTTTATCAAATTTGGAACTTTTCATTACTGGGTACTGTTCACGGGTAATGTTCACAAGTACTGTTCACAGGTAGTATTCACAGTTACTGTTCACGGGTACTGTTCACAAAAGATTTTTTTTTCTTCTTCTAAGTTATCTGTTGTGACACTTATTCTTGAAATTAAATTCATGTTTTGATCTTCATTCTTGAATTTTACTCCACTATATTTTGTTATGGGGTATTATTGAACATGGATAAACTAAAATATGAATCTCTAATATTTGTCCTTCTATCTCACTGGATTCGTTCTTTAAAATATTTTTTATCTTCCTCCGTCCTAAATGATGATATTACTAAATATCTTTGGCCCATAGTGGAAAGATGAATGATTAACTGATTAATATCTTTTGCCCGTATTACAAAGATGAACAGGTGTTGAGATGAACATGACCAACTGGTGATACAAATGAATATTTTTGGCATGTAGTGCAAATATGAATATTTGATTCAAGATGTATATTGATTGATATTACAGGGATAAATTATTGATGATGGACTTTTAAATATTAGAAGCTAGTAGAATTCTTTCTCTACTTGACTCTTCTAATGGATTGCTGTTTCCGCTGCAGTTGTTGATCTAAAACTTGTTTTCTATTATATTTTATCAGATTTTCCCTGTTGAAGACTAATGATAAATTGGTTTATATTATCTTAGTCATAATATTCTTTACTGGGCTAGTTGAGCTCACCCTTTTTCTTTTTGTTCCATTTTTCTTCTCAGGAGGTGAGAACATAGCAGAATCGAGCCGGGGTATGGAGTAATGGTTCTAGAAAGATGTTTTAGCAGTCCTTACTATTTTTGTAAAATAGTGTTTGAATAATTATAATGAGGACTTATTTGAGTGTGGATATTGTTTAGAAGACAATATTTGTATTTAAACTCACAGTATGTATTGTCGTATTTCACACGACATTTGTATTATTGAAGTTATAGTTTGCTTTATGTACTATGTATTTTACGACTTAGAATGGGTGTTGTATACCTATTTTGGGGGCGTCACAAGTACTATTAGTATTATTACAATAATAATAATAATAATAATTATTATTATTATTTGTTTGTGTGTGTGAAGAAGAGAGGAGAGAGAAAGATTTTGTGTGTGAATATGAGAGAGTATGATGTAGGGGTGAATTTGATTTTGACGGGAAGAAATATGAGCCTTTAGATTAAGTTGGAAGAATCAACTTAGAATAAATCTGAATCGTCTTTCTGATTTGTCAAATGAAAGATTCAAAATGAGTTCTATTTTATTATATAGATCATAAAATACAAATGATTTTGAATTTTCTGCACACTCAATAAATCATCTGGACCGTCTAAAGTTTGGGATAAATTTCACCGTCCATACATCTATATCTATATAATCTATATAATAAAATACAAATAATTTTGAATTTTCCGCTCACTCAATAAATCATCTGGATCGTCTAAAGTTTGAGATAAATCTCACCGTCTATACAGTGCCGGAGACACGGGACACAGCTAGTCTATCTAATAAAATACAAATGATTTTGAATTTCCCGCTCACTAAATAAATTATCTGAACCGTTCAAAATTTGAAATAAATCTCACCGTCCATACAGTACTGGAGGTACAGGACCCAGCTAGTATATATATATATATAGAGAGAGAGAGAGAGAGCATAAAGTCCAATACTACATCCCTTTATGTCTCTGATGAGTTAATAATGGTTGTTGGTTTTCAAATATCAGAAAACAACTCCCAACTGATTCAGAAATCGACCAGGCGCCTACAACTTTGTATTCATTCATGTGGTGATGACTAGCAATTTAGTGAGTTTTAACTCAAATATTTCCTTAAACACGACTTGTTAGCTAACTAGTTAAATCAGTTGTATTTTGTTAATTAGATATGGGTCGAGCTACTTAGTTAGCTAGCTCGTATGATTCGACCCATATCTAATTAACAAAACACAACTGATTTTGAATTTTTCGCTCACCCTAATAAACGATCAGAATCGTCCAAAGTTTGGGATAAATTTCAACGTCTATTATATCATCTTTAACTTCAAAGGATAAAACATTGTTCTATCTCACTCTCAGATGCTCCTCCGTTCTTCATCCTCCCGACCTCGCCCTCTGCCTCCTCCATTCTCTAACGTAATCTCTCCTCCCTTCGTACGTAGTGTCGGAGGCACGGGTAGTACGGCTAGTATATACATTTGAGTCTGAAGTAAAGTTCAATTCACGTTTCAAGAAAACTAATGTGGTGTTTGATAAAAGTGAGTAATTAAGATCTGAATGATTAATACATCTTAATGAATTAGATCATCTGAATGAAATAACATTTGAATCTAAAAAACTGTTTGATAATTAAAAAGTATAAAACATCTAAATAACACTATTTCACTATTTTAACCCTTTGAGTCATATATAATCCAACAAAAATATTATGATCAAGATCAAAATAAAATATGACAAAAACCTTTTACAAGTTAAACATAACAATGTAGTTATAACCGGTTTTACTCGATCTAATTTTATTTACTATGTGTTCAAACTTTAGTATGTGCAATAGCAATATAATTTAATACCACTTGTTCCGATATTAATTTCATAATTAAAGATACATTCTAACTTTTAAAAGTTTATTCGTAAAATTTTAAAATTTGAAATCGGTATGATTAATTAAATTTAAATTTAAGTTTTATTCTCTCTTTTCTGATTTAAAAAAAGAAATTATAATTAATGGGTAAATTGATGAGAAACAAATTAGAGCAACTGACCAAGTCTACATCAAGTTGACCCATAATTAGTACTAAAATTTGCAAACTGATTGATGGTCAAAATTAATTAAACTTTTTTTTTACTCCATTTCACTTTCACACAGAGTTATTGCCATGGTTTCCGTTATCCATGATTATTAGATAAAATTTCCCTTAATTAATCAACTTTCCAACAGTATTTTTAACATGCATGGAGTTAATTCTTTTTTACCATTTTCAAATGATGAATATTTAGATAGTTTAATTTTCAAATTGATAGAGAGGCTCCATGCATGAATTTCTCATAGTTTTTCTATACTTAAAAAGAACAAATTTTTAGGCTCTTAATTCCACCAATTTACCATAATTAAATCTCATAGTTTTTTTATGCTTTTGGGCACTTTTTCAGGCTCCTAATTCCATCAAATTTTACCACCATCAAGGCAACTTCACTGCTTTAATTTCTCCTTGATTTTAAAATTTAAACCATGAAGGTGTACAATCAAAATACTTCCTCCCTCTCTAATTATTTGACGCTTGTTCAAACTTAGGAGAATTAATGATAATTTTTCTAAAATTACCCCTCATTACTCTGCCTATTTTTTTAATACTTTAAACTCTTTCTCTCTTTTTATTCCAACAAAACTCTCCTTATCTCAACAAAAGATTTAAGGGTATTATAGACAATTGAGTAGTATATTTAATATTTTCCAATCATTATCTTAATTCTTGTGTTCAACTCTAAAACGTCAAATAATTATGAACGAAGAAAGTAACATTCATAAAATAAAAAAAACTGTCCGTTTTCGTTTCAAAATTAAAAATACATATCTACGTAAAATATCGCATTGTCAACGTTTTAAATATGAAGTTTCTCGACCGCAGTCGTTTATAAATCCACCATGTTTATAACTTATATATTTGCATAATAAGCCACTGATAATAATCAACAAAAAAAACAACATTATAATACATACACGTTATATTCCTTCTGTGCTTAATAAACCAAAAATAATAATTATTAAAAAAGTATAGTTTTAATTTCCACTTTTCAAAAGTATATTTTGTTTGAAATTTCTTGTCTTAATTAGATAATTCATGGGTGGTGGTTGTATATCATTAATTGTAGTCATTCTGCCAGCTCAAATTCCCCAACTACATTCAACCTTTACCTTCCCATTATTTTATTCCTCTCCCAATTACTAATATTACTAATCCCCAATCATATTATGATTACGATTTAGAGTTGTGTATAAAAATTAAAAAAATAATTGTACAATATTAAATATAATATCAAAATTATTTATAATAAATATAAAAAAATTTCATTTGTCTAGCGACTAAATTTATAGAGTTTTTCTAAACAGATAGGATAATTGAACATGAATATTTTATAATTTTATTTATTTATATTTTTACGACTTGTTGTGAATCAAAATATAAATGGGTAAAATTTTAAAACACATAAACAATATGTTGATTAATCAAATGATATTCTTTTTCATAAACAATTAATCACCGTATTCCAACAAACCTTTACAATTAATAATTCGAGAAAGTAGAGCTCCTCTGTTCACATTTGCCTACATTCAAAGTCACTTCACCAGCTTTCCTTCCCAAAATAATGTTAAGCACATAAATAAAATATAAAATAAATTAGTAAAATTAGTACCAATCACTAAATTTCACTTTCAGAAGAACAACAATCTTTATCAGATACATAAACACGTGGGACCCTCACCCTCCCCTTCTCACTGTATAACACACAAGATATCCCTACCAAATTTGAATGTATATGTAGCGTTAAATTTCATACACTTGCACTATATACATATACTAGTTGGGTCCGTGCTTTCGGTACTGTATGGACAATATAATTTATCTCAAACTTTGAACGACCAAAATAATTTATTGAGTGAGTTGGAAATTTAAAGTCATTTGTATTTTATTAAATTATTATTAGATTATTAGATAGATAGATGTATTTTATTAGATAGATGTATGAACGGTGGGATTTATCCCAAACTTTGGACGGCCCAGATGATTTATTAAGTGAGCGAAAAATTCAAAATCATTTGTATTTTATTAGATAGATTATTAGATTATTAGATAGATAGATGTATGAACGGTGGGATTTATCCCAAACTTTGGACGGCCCAGATGATTTATTATGTGAGCGAGAAATTCAAAATCATTTGTATTTTATTAGATAGACTAGGTAGGTCTCATGCCTCCGGCACTGTATGGACAGTGAGATTTATCTCAAACTTAGAACGGCCCAGATGATTTATTAAGTGAGCGGGAAATTCAAAATCATTATTAGATAGATTAGATAGATGTATTTTATTAGATAGATGTATGAACGGTGGGATTTATCCCAAACTTTGGACGAACCAGATGATTTATTGAGTGAGCGGAAAATTCAAAATCATTTGTATTTTATTAGATAGATAGATAGATATATATAATATACTAATAGATGTCACGTAAATTTCAAAAAGAATAAAGGGTATTATGGTCTATTTTAATGCCACGTCATCAAATGCCAAACTGTCATTGGCTACAATTTTGAAGACCATGCACGCCCAGTCACGCCTTTATAAGTGTCTCTCTGTTTTTTCATTCTCTTCATTCACCTTCAAGTTTCTTATAAGGCGTGGCAGATTGCTCTCATTACACACTTTCTCTCTCTAAACAATTTCTTCATCTTCTTCATCATACTAGTTCTTTATCTCTCTACCCATTTCTTAAACCTCTTTGTTATACAATCTTTTCGTATATATAACTAACAATATATACATATAGAAGAAAAATGTATAATTGGGAAAAATCACTGAGGGAGGACAAAGTGAGGAAAAATCCAAGAAACCCATCATTTTCTTCGAGTCTTCTCGATGAAATTTACAGAGAAATTGATGGCGGTGGCGATGAAAGGCACAAGGAATTGAAGCAGAACAAAGAAAAAAATGTAAAGAAACAGAGCAGCAGCAGCAATGGTGGAGGCAGAGCAGTAAAGGGTAGCAATAGTTTGATTGAGAAATGGATGGAAAAGAAGGTTGATGTAAAAGTCTCGACTCGAAGAGGATCATCGTCGTTGCCTGAGTTTGATCCAAAGTTGATGCAGGATAATGATCCTCTGTTTTTTAGTTCAGGTTCAAGTTCTTCGGATTCTAGTTTCGGATTCTCATCCTCCGAAACTGAATCTCTTGGTGCGGTGGGAAAGACAAGGAGTTCTTGTTTCACCGCATCAAGGCCAAAACCGGTTAGGACCAGTGTCCTGACCGCAAAATTGGAACACTCTCGGGGTGAGTTTTATTTGTTTGATGATTACCATAATCATCAAACAAATAAAACGGATGAGGGTTTGATAAGGTCAAAAGCTCGTGCCCTAAAGATTTATGCCAATTTAAAGAAGGCGAAGCAGCCTATTTCACCTGGTGGCCGGCTTACGAGCTTTATCAACTCCCTTTTCACCAATGGGAATCCGAAGAAAAACAAGAATTTGAATCTCAATGGGAGTTGTAACTATGATGGTAATGTGGATTGGAAAACAAAGTCCACCCAAGCATCCACATGTTCATCGACTTCTTCATTTTCAAGGTCATGTTTGAGCAAAAATTCACCAAATTCGAGAGAAAAACGCAACAATGGAATCAAAAGATCAGTCAGATTTTTCCCAGTGAGTGTCATAGTTGATGAAGATTCTCGTCCTTGTGGCCATAAATGCATTTATGATGAAGATTTCGAGAAATTTGGGAGGAAAACAAATGGAGACCAGCCAAAGCTTCCTGGTATGGATCAAAAGAATTACAAGGGGGTTGAGTTATCGAGGAACTGTCAAAATCAAAAGAAAAATGATTTTGTAGCTAGAAATGTTGACCAAGAGAATGATGATTATGATGATGCTGCAAGTGATTCGAGTTCGGATTTATTCGAGCTTGATCACTTGGAATTGCTTAAAAATGATAGGTTTTGTGAGGATCTTCCGGTGTATGAAACTACTGATTTTGGTTTGAATCGTGCCATAGCTAGTGGCTTGATTCCTTAGTATGTTAAACATTTTATGAAAATTTTCAAGTTCTTGGGTGGTATAGTTCATCTAATGGTATGTTGTTTTCATTGATTTGATTAGAGAGTTAAATTACTCTTTTAATACACTGTCAATGTATCAAATTTAAACTGCACTTTATTTCAGTTTTTGAAGTTTTAATGTGAAGAATTGTGGGATTTTGGGAGAATGGGACAAATGCTGAAAAAGAAGAGAATAACAACATGGGAGGGTTGGGTTGATCCCAAGTTGGTGATGAGAGAATGACAGTTTTTTTAGAGATGGAAAAGAAAAAGAAAGAGACGGAAAATAACGAAAGATTCGAGATCGAAATGAGAAGCAAAATGGTTAAAGGGAAAGGCAGATTTTCCCCCATGGGAATAGGGAAAGTTAAAGCTTTTGCTTCTTTTTTTAGAATTGGAATTCCATCAGTTTTAGGTGTTGCTTCAACATGATGTTAGCATCCAAATTCCTTGTGGAAAAAAGTGAGAGTTTTCTTTGTCACCAAACATCTCCCTCATCTTGCCTCATATCCATCAGTAAAAGCAAGTAAAATTGTCATCTTGACAGAATGATTTATGGAAATTTCATTACAATAAATTTTTATGCTTAATGATTGAATATGGCTTGATGGGCATTTTTGAAACAATTCATATTTTTTCGTATAAAATGATATTTTCACATGATTCTCCTCGTATGAATAGTGAATGGGTATCACCCATAGGCGAAGCCATGATGGGTTTGCAGTGGAGTCAAGCTCAATAGGGAAAAAAACAAAACTAAGATGGAAGAAATTGAAGAGAGCAAAATTTCTGTTGCCTACAATAAAATGGCTGGCCATTGCCAGGACCAAGAGAGTCACCGACATGCTCGATGATAAGGTTAATGCCAGAATATTCAGTCGGGACCGGCTTGATCATGTTTACGTTAGCAGCGGGAGCGAACACAACACCAATAACGACGACGAAATAGTGAGTTGGTGTCGCACTCGCCAGTCGCCTCCCTTTGGCCTTTGCCCTTCTCTTTCTCTTTGATTTCTGTTTTTACTTTGGCTGACTAGAGGCCGAGTATGAGATTTAGGGTTGAGTGACTCGCGAGAAAATATCACTCTCTCAAAAAAAAAAAAAAATCAGATTGCAGGTAATTAATCTATAGTTGATTTCGTAAGTAAAAAATAATAATAGACATTTTATTTTTACACTCTTGTTGTAGGCTTGTAGCCCTCTATGATAGCTAAATCAATTCAAGTAGCACAAAATTCAAAGATAAAACATTTCCTAATGATCAAAGTATATTGTCATCTCACTAACTTAGCTAGTGCTTTTGATACACTCTCAAGTACACAAACTGCAGCCATTGGAATGATTAAGTTGTGTCATTTTCTTACTACTTCAAGCCACAATATGATATGTTTTCAGAGAGCTACACAAATCTTTAACAAATAACAAACGTTGAAAATTAGTACCAAAAAAATACATTTTTATTAGGGCTAATGATGATCGTTATTAAATTAGTACGTGACGGGCATGCAAGGAGTGGAAATTTAAAATAAAATTAAAAATCACTTAAAAGAGTCAAAATGTAACATGAACAAATGATTATTAGTAACAAAAAGAATAAGAAGCAACTGCATTTGTTTATGTGGGTGGTGGATTTGGAACTAATTTTAATTTAAAAAATATGGATTTTTTTACAGTTTGGTGTGCTTAAAAGATGATTGTAAATAATGTTTTTTACTTTTTATGATAAAGATATGTAGTTTAATTTGGATAATTCCAACGAGCTTGATTCCCTTCCTATGAAGACAAGAGATATACTCTGGTTGGTGAAGGTGGGGAAGTTGCCAGCAACGATGTGAAGAATATTTGTTTGTATACGTAGGGTGGAGAAAGAGATAGGCTTTGCCTAGGTGTTGACTCGATCCTAATCAATAAAATTCCCGAGCATTGATTATCATGTTGTTTATATTCAAATTTTTATTTAATGGGGTTAAAATATTATAAATAATTTGGTGGCTTTGAGAGCAGCACCTTCAAATCAATTTTTTAAAATAATTTTGTATTTTTTGATCGATTACGTATGTAAAATATAATATTTATTATTTAATTATAATATTGTTAATATAACAAGTAATAACATTATATATATATATATATATACACACACACCCCTTATTGACCTCTAATAAGCTTTTCTAATCACAAATTTGTTAATAAATATTTAAATTTCTTATGTTATAAAAATAATATAACTTAGATTATTATTTAATTTAAAAATATTAGAGGAAGATGCATACATCAAGAGGTTGAAGTAATATAGAATTGGGAAAATTATAAAAAATTCAATTTGACCCTGTATATTAAAAAAATTATAAAATTTTGGTAGGTCAATTTATTCATTACACTTAATTTTTTTTTAAATTTATCATATATTATAAATATTTTTTTCCCTGTGGAGTCAATTGACCCCACACCCTCTGTAAGACCCCAGTTTTTATAAATAAAGATGAATTTTCATAATTATTATTTTTGAATATTATGGAATAAATTTGATATAATGTTATAGTTGTGGGTAATATTTATAAATTTTGCAAAGTACGCAAGTTGTTATAAAATATTCGTTTGGTCGGAGAATATTCTTTTTGTCGGGGAATATTCGTACGACGGTACAATCATTGGTGGACTCCACAACGGAAGTATTGTCGTAGTTAGAAAACGACAAAATTATCTTTCTATAAAATAACGGCGGAGGTGTTACCGTTAAAACTGTTGAACTACTCGGTAGTAAAAGTACAGTAATACGCGTTGTTGCATAGTAGCACACGGTATTGATTATTGATACTTACGTGAGAAGTTACTCAGCTATACTCAATTATTGCTACAGTAATTGCTGCATCATATCTCTTATATTATTGATTCAATTATTGTCACAGTATCATCTGTATAATATGTTATATTATTTAAACAATAATTGAGACGACAAGTTATAAATGATTAATAATTGTTGAAAGATTAAATATGTGTTGATTAAAAATAAAATGATTTCTGGTAATTTTTATTCAATCCTTGATGTATATAAAGAGTCTATTATTAGACGTTTGTGGTAAGTTGAATTATTTATGGGGGGCCATATGTCATCATCTAAGAGTCTTTTTCATAAATAGTAATTATATTCGTAAATAGTAATTACCTTCGTAAATAGTAATTACCTTCGTCAATAGTAATTACCTTCGTAAATAGTAAATACTTTCGTAAATAGTAATAAATCTTCTATAAATAGAGGCCTAGGGCTTCATTATTTTTCACGAATTCGCTCAAGCTATATAGAGAGAAAGTATAGAGAGAATAAGAGAGAAAGAAGAAGAGTATTCGGTTACTACACTACTGCAGTATTCAATCTCCTAATAAAGTAAGGGGTGTTATTCTTTCTTCTTGAAGAGAACTTATGTTATTCCATTCTTTGTTATTCTGTTGGAATAACCTGTAAAAGTGGCATACCCTATACATGACCTGTATACGCGGTATACCATATACTTGGTGAAATCCTTATGTTATTCCATTCATTATTATTCTGTTGGAATAACCTGTATACGCGGTTTACCCTATATTTGGTGACATTCTTCTATTATTCTGTTGGAACATCCTGTCTGTGTGTTTTACACCGGACCTGGTTCCATTATTTATTATTCTGTTGGAACATCCTGTCTGTGTGTTTTACACCGGACCTGGTTCCATTCTTTATTATTCTGTTGGAATATCCTGTCTGTGTGTTTTACACCGGACCTGGTTCCATTTTTATTATTCTGTTGGAATATCCTGTCTGTGTGTTTTACACCGGACCTGGTTCCATTTTTATTATTCTGTTGGAATATCCTGTCTGTGTGTTTTACACCGGACCTGGTTCCATTCTTTTATTGTTCTGTTGGAATATCCTGTCTGTGCGTTTTACGCTGGACCTGGTTCCGTTATTTATTATTCTGTTGGAATAACCTGCTTGTGCGGTCTATCGCATGCATGGTGATTTCTTTTGGTTATCCCATTCTTTATTATACTCAGTGGGTTAAAACTTTGACTTCTATACTCCACGAAATTAGTGGAATATCCTTGATATTTGCGCTTCATCCAGTATCTTTTCATGAAAATATTCTTCTGATCATTCTTAAATTTTACTCTACAAAACAGTATCGTGTTGACAATTTGGACGTTAATAATTTCTGGATAAAATAATTTTTGAACTTGTTTTATTGAATTCTTATATCATTATCATCATCCTCATGTTTATATTTTGTTGAAAGTCATCTGTGGCCTGTAGTGCATAGATGGACTTGGTATGATTATGACCAGGGATTATTCGGTGTAATCATGACCGTAATGTTACAAATGATGTAATAAAAGTTCTCATTTGCCCGTAGTGCATTGATGGACAGTTGTTGGTATGATCATGACCATTAATGAATACACAAATATTCTTGGCCGTAGTGCATGAATAATTGTGGTCGTGATACTAAAGAATATCCTTGGCCGTAGTGCGGGGGTGATTCGATGATGTGGAATATTTATTAAGCTGAGTCTCAGCTATAACGATGATGAAAAACCTTTTAAATCATAAAAGATAGTAGATTTTATTTTCAACTTGACTCTTTTAATGGATTGCTGGTTCCGCTATAGTTAAACTTGATGTTTATTGTATTTTATCAGTTTAACACTGTTGAAGGCTAATGATAATTTATTCTGCATTATCTTAGTCATAATATTTCTTACTGGGCTAGTTGAGCTCACCCTTTCTTTCACTGTTCTCTTCAAGAAATGAGAATATAGCTGGGACGAGTCGGGGAACGGAGTGATGGACCAGAGAATAGTATTAGTAGTCCTCACTATTCTGTTAAATAGTGTGACAATAATTGTATTGAGGACACCTTTTGAGTTTGTATGATCTCTAGTAGACAATAATTGTATTCAAACTCACAGTTATGTTTTGTCGTATTGTACACGACAGTTGTATTAGTAAGTTGTAATTGAATTCTGTACCACGTATCTGGCGACTCAAGATGAGTGATGTATACCTAATTTTGGGGGCGTCACACCCTCCAACGTATGTGGCTTCGCCCCTACTTATATTAACTGCTAAATTGATTTGATGACTATAATTTTTTCAACATCCAACTTTTTAATTATATATTCCCTCCGTCCCTTAATATGTATCGTTTTAGATTTTTATTTATTTATTTGTGGTATTATATAATCTAGGAAAATTAATTACAAATTTTTCAAAATTATCTCTCATGAAAAATTTTATAGATGAAAAAGAATTTGAGATAAATATTGTGACGCCCCCAAAACAGGTATACAACACTCATTCTGAGTCGCTAAATACATGGTACATAAAACAAACTACAACTTCAATAATACAAATATCGTGTGAAATACGACAATACATACTGTGAGTTTAAATACAAATATTGTCTTCTAGACAATATCCACACGAAAATAAGTTCTTATTACAATTATTCAAACACTATTTTACAAAAATAGTGAGAACTACTAAAACAACTTCCTAGAAACCTCACTCCATACCCCGACTCGATCCTGCTATGTTCTCACCTCCTGAGAAGAAAAATGGAACAAAAAGGAAAAGGGTGAGCTCAACTAGCCCAGTAAAGAATATTATGACTAAGATAATATACAATAAATTATTGTTAGTCTTCAACAGGGGAAAATCTGATAGAATACAATAGACAACAAGTTTTATATCAACAACTACAGCGAAAACAACAATCCATTAGAAGAGTCACGTAGAAGATGAATTCTACTATCTTCTAATATATAAGAGTCCATCATCAATATTTTATCTCTGTAACAACAATCAATATACATCTTTAATCATCTTTGCACTACAGGCCAAAGATATTCATTTATATCACCGGTTGGTCATATTCATCTCAACACCTGTTCATCTTTGCACTACGGGCCAAAGATATTCATCAGTAATCATTTATCTTTGCACTACAGGCCAAAGATATTCAATAATACCATCATTAAAGACTGAGGATGATGAAAAATATTTTTAAAAACGAATCCAGTGAGATAGAAGGACAAATATTAGGGATTCGTATAACAGTTTTATCCAAGATCAATAATATTCCATAATAGCAAATTTTGAAGCAGAATTCAAAAATAACGACCAAAACATAGATAGAATCAAAGATAGTAGCCAAAATAGACATCTTGGACAAAAAGTAAAATTTTTATTTTTCGGTGAATAGTGTCGTATACGTGAATAGTAACCCTGACACAACAAGTTCTAAATTTGATTAAAAAGTTCACCAATAATTCGGCATAATGATATTGAAGAAAATAATATCATTTAAGAAGAAAATAACATCCCTTACCTCAAAATAACAGCACTTCTGACTGAATTTCGTTATAGCGCTGACAGAAACTCGCAACGTATAGAAATACTCAAAGTATACTCATAAGAATACGCTCGATAATATAGAGAGAGAAATAGAGAAAACTTTGTTTCTGGTGTGATTTTTAATTCTAACTTAGCCCTCTATTTATAGGAAAATACTAGAACGCCAAAGGAGACTAAAATATTAAAATTATATTTTTTTTTCATTTTCTTTCATACGTACTCCACCAACCAAGCCACCACAATTGAACCAAAAATTCCAGCAGCCCACATGTGAATTAATCACCAACCAAAAAGTGGGTCCCACCCATATTTAATAAAAATCATTTTATTCTCCGAAACTTCAACAATTCATAGAAAATAGACCGTTTATCAGAAAAATACGAATTTTATGTCCATTCTGCCTGAAATCGAATTCTCTACAACTTTGTAAAAGAATTTTTTTCCAAATTCCCAACAGAAAATATCCGAAATCCATAAACGGGTGATTTTACAGTCTATAATCAATTTCTCGTCAAGAATTGTGTCCACCGACACACAAAACATGTGTTAAACATTTAATGCCATAAAAATACTCTTCCTCCCCATATACTCATATATCCCACATTCATTGTAAAAATATCACCGTTAATATATTATTAAAATAATATATTTAAATGAATCATTTTATCAGAAAAGATAAAATATTAATTTTCAACAATTGTCATATTAAAAATTTTCTCCATCTATATCCACATAAAATGAATATTTTTTTTATCATAATAATTAATAATTAATTATTCAAAAATAATATTACAGAATCACAGTACTGACAACCAGGCCGTTCCCAGGAAAGAGGGGACTTTCCAATAAGGATTTCTCCTTACTGGCGCGCAATTAGGTGACCAAACCTCTCCTTAAACAGAACTTTCTAGACATTGCCAATAATGTTATATGATAATATTATTCAAATAATATGAATTATTGATCTGATAATGGAAAATACTGTGCAGTGACAATTATTGAAACAATAATAATATAAATATCAACGCAACAATTATTTAATCAATAAAATAATGAACAGTAATTACTGTAACAATTATTGAGTAGTGCCTTCTTACGTACGAATCAATAATTCAACCATATTGTGCAATATCGTGTGCTACTGTGCAACCACGCGTATTACTATATTTTAACCATCAGGTAACCCAACAGTGTTAACGGTAACAATTTACGCTGTTATTTATAAAACTCAATCTTTGTCGTTTTCTTTCATCCAACCGTTTTCTGTTATGGGGCCTACAATTGACTGCGTCGTTGTACGAATATTCCCGACAAAAAGAATATTCCACGACCAAACGAATATTCTTCGACAACAATGATTATTTTATAACCACTTGTTTATTTTGTAAAAATTCATATTTCACCCATAACCAAAGTATTATATTAAATTAACCCTTATTAATTTAGAATAATGAATAAAGGAAAATTCAATTTTATTTATAATAAGTTGGGGTCTTACAACCTCCCCTCCTTATAAAATTTCGTCCTCGAAATTGACGTACGTACCTGGTGTTTCGAACAGGTGAGGGTACCTCGCTTTCATTTTCGATTCCAACTCCCATGTCATTTCCTCAATTGCATTGTTTCTCCACAAAACCTTAACTTGTGGTATAACCTTCGTGCGTAAGACATGCTCTTTCCTATCCAAAATCTCAACAGGTATCTCCTCGTATGTTAAATCTTCAGCTATCTCGTCTGGTTCTAACGCAATAATGTAGTTCGGGTCTTTCATATATTTACGAAGCATAGATACGTGAAAAACATTATGAATACGAGACATGCTTGGAGGTAATGCGAGTCTATAAGCCACATTTCCTATTCGGTCAAGAATCTCAAATGGACCAACAAATCTTGGATTGAGTTTCCTCTCTTTGCAAATCTTGTAACTCCCTTCCATGGAGCAACACGTAACAGTACATGATCCCCAATATTAAATTCCACGTCCTTTCGATGAAGATCAACATAACTCTTTTGTCGATCTTGTGAAGTGTGAATACGTTGTCGAATCATTTTGATATTTTCTGTAGTCATGCGTACTAACTCTGGTCCTAACAACGTTGCTTCTCCCACCTCGTCCCAGCATACTGGAGATCGACACTTTCGTCCATACAATGCCTCAAATGGAGCCATGCCTATACTTGCTTGATAACTGTTGTTGTAGGAGAATTCCACCAGTGGCAAGTACTTATCCCAACTTCCTTTAAAATCTAGGACACAAAGTCTTAATAAATCTTCGAGGGTTTGAATAGTCCTCTCTGATTGTCCGTCCGTTTGAGGATGATATGCTGAACTGAATCGTAAGTCCGTGCCCATAGTTTTCTGTAAGCTAACCCAAAATCTTGAAGTGAATCTTGGGTCACGATCCAAAACTATGGATACTGGCATACCATGCAATCTCACAATCTCGTTCACGTACATACGAGCAAGACGTTCAAGGGAATAAGTCTCAAGTATTGGCAAGAAATGGGCGGACTTGGTTAATCTATCAACAATAACCCAAATCGCATCTATACCTTGAGAAACCTTGGGAAGACCTGTAACGAAATCCATTGTAATGTGTTCCCACTTCCATTCCAGAATCTCAAGTGGTTGCAATGGACCTTTTGGCATTTGATGTTCCGCCTTTACACGTTGACAAGTTAAACACCTCGAGATAAACTCCGCGATCTCTCTCTTCATATTGTTCCACCAAAATGTGTGTCGAATATCATGATACATTTTGGTACTCCCGGGATGGATTGCAAACGGGGTATTGTGTGCCTCCATCATGATTCTATGCTTCAATTCAGAATCGTTCGGAACGCAAAGTCTAGAGTTGACTCGAAGTATTCCTTCTTCATCGATTCTTGCTTCTGGAATAGCACCTTCTTGCACTTTCTTCTTCATTTGTATCAGTCCCAGGTCCGTAGCTTGAGCAGCTTTAACTTTATCAATTAAAGTCGGTTCTACTCGTATATTCGTCATCATCATGTGGGTCCTTGGAGTCTTTAATTCTACCTCCATCCTTTGCAAGTCATACAAAATGGGCCTTTGCGTTGACAATATTGCAATCGTACTTGCATATGATCTTCTACTCAATGCGTCAGCTACTACGTTCGCTTTTCCAAGATGATATTGAATAGTGTGATCGTAATATTTCAACAGCTCAAGCCAACGTCGTTGCCGCATGTTGAGTTCTTTTTGGGTGAAGAAATATTTGAGGATTTTATGGTCCATATAAATCTCCACTTTCTCCCCGTACAAGTAGTGTCTCCATATCTTCAACGCGAATACGACTGCTGCCAACTCCAGATCATGAGTAGGATAATTCCTCTCATATTCTTTGAGTTGTCGTGAGGCAGAGGCTATGACTTTCCCATGTTGCATGAGAACACATCCTAACCCCTTGCTAGAAGCATCGCTGTAAATAACAAATCCATCCGAACCAGATGGTATTGTCAGAACAGGTGCCGAAATGAGTCTCCTCTTGAGCTCTTGGAAGCTCTTCTCGCATTCCTCGCTCCATACGAATTTTGCATCCTTCCGAGTCAGCTGAGGTAACGGAGTAGCGTTTCGAGAAAATCCTTCCACGAATCTCCGATAATAACCAACTAAGCCCAGAAAGTTACGCACTTCGGTCACCGACTTTGGCTGCTCCCAACTTTGTATTGTTTTAATCTTCGCCGGGTCCACAGATACTCCATGTTTTGACACCACGTGCCCAAGGAATGCTACTTCCTCAAGCCAGAACTCGCATTTCTTCAGCTTGGCATAAAACTTGTGTTCACGAAGTCTTTGAAGTACTAGCTTCAAATGGTGCTCATGATCTTCACGGCTTTTGGAATAGATGAGGATGTCATCAATAAAGACAACAACGAATTGATCCAAATATTCCTTGAATACTCGGTTCATCATATCCATGAAAGCAGCAGGAGCATTAGTCAATCCAAAAGACATGACTAAGAATTCATAATGCCCGTACCGAGTCCTGAAGGTAGTCTTTGGAATATCCTCAGTTTTAATCTTTAGCTGATGATATCCAGAACGAAGATCGATCTTTGAAAAGAATTGTGCTCCTTGTAACTGGTCAAACAGGTCATCAATGCGAGGTAGTGGATACATATTCTTGATGGTGACATGGTTTAATTCTCGGTAGTCAATACAAAGTCGCATACTCCCGTCTTTCTTCTTTACGAATGAAACAGGAGCACCCCAAGGAGATGTACTAGGACGAATGAAACCGATGTTTAACAATTCCTGTAGTTGGACTTTTAACTCCTGAAGTTCAATAGGAGTCATTCGATATGGGGTTTTAGAAATGGGTTTTGTACCCAGTTCAAGATCAATAAAGAATTCAACTTCACGTTCCGGGGGTAGACCGGGAAGTTCTTCGGGAAATACATCAAGAAATTCTTTAACAATAGAAATATTATCCAAATCTGACTTATCTCTGTTCAAATCCATAACATTGGCTAAGAAAGCTCGGCATCCGTTTTTCAATAAACGAATAGCTTTGTGGCTTGATATGAGAGTGACTGATTTTAGTGGTTTAGTGGTTTGAATTCGTATGACAGGTTGGTTAGGAATATGAAAACTAACAACCTTACGAAAACAATCAATTTTGGCATGATGAGTGGTTAACCAATCAATTCTTAAAATCACATCAAAATCAAGTATCTTTAAAGAGATAAGATCAACAGGTAATGTGATAGTGCCAACTTGGATCATGCAAGATTTATAAACTGTAGATGTAACGAAGGTTTCACCCAATGGAGTTTCAACAGATAAATCAAAATCTAATTTCTCCGGAGCCAAGTTTAAACGTTGAGCACAAGCAGGAGAGATAAAAGAATGGGTAGAACCGGTATCTAGTAAGGTATAAACTTCGCAAGAATTCAAGATTAGCTTACACGTGATCACTTCGTTTGGGTTCCTCACGTTTTGTCCAGTCACGACAAACGCTCTTCCAGGAACCGCTGACTTCGACTTATCCGGGACAGCCCTTGGAATCACCACTCTCGCTGAACTTGGTTTCGCTATGGTACAATATCGAGCGATGTGGCCTTCCTTTCCACAGTTGTAACATACCTTGGATTGTTGTGGACAGTTTGGGCTGATATGTCCCACCTTCCCGCATTTGTAACATCTAACTGGCGGTCGTTCTCCTCCCCTAGAATTTGTTGTTGGTGTTGGTGTTGCTGCTGATGTCTTCCCGTCAATGTTGAATCTCCTCTTTCTGAAATTTCCACTTGAGTCACCTCTTCTATTATCATGGCCACGATTACCACCTTAGTGGTTACCGCCTTTGTCCGTATTCTTTCCTCCTCGCTGGTTATCATCGTTCTGATGATCACTGCTGTCATCGATATGACCCTGGTTGTGGTCACTCGGTTGAGTATACTCACTATCTCGTTCTAATAACTGAGCCCTATTTACAACATCTGAATACAGAGAAAATTTATGAGATATAAGGTATTGACGAATCTCGGGTTTTAGACCTCTCAAAAACATCGCGTCATACATTCCTCATTCTCCACCAAATGAGGTGCAAACCTGGACAACTCTGCGAACTTTGGCTCGTATTGAGACACCGTCATGCTATTCTGTTCGAGTTTAATAAACTCTACCTCTTTCATATGACGAATACTTTCCGGAAAGTACTTGTCATTGAAAAGTTTCTGAAATCTTTCCCAAGACATGTTGAGTGCATCTGGTTGGGTACGCTTCACAGATTCCCACCAGTAATCTGCTTCACCACGAAACATAAAGGTAGCGAATGGAATCTTCTGTTCCTCCGTGCATCCCAAGACATCGAATATCTTGGTAATTTACTTAACCCATGTTTCTGCCATGATCGGATCCGGTTTTCCCTTAAATTCTGGTGGTCCCAACTCCTTAAACTGCTTGGCTGTGACAGACCGCGCGTTGCCATCATTTCCACCCGTATTTTGTACACGGGTCTCCCTCGTATGATTTTGCATGAACTGCAAAAAGCTCCTAAAAATTTCATCATTCATCGTTTGCTCGGTAACGTTGTTTACAGGAGGAATATTGTCTTCCTGTTGCACGTTCTCCTGGTTTATTACTAAAGGTTGCTCCACAGTCTCGTACACTCCATTGTTAACGTTCTCAGCAGCCATTCTTAAATACTGTCATAAAATAAGGGTTAATTAAATATATCACCTAATATCCCTATATTATGACCAACCAACAAATAAGCTTAGTAGGACACACTAACGAAGGATTTACTCATCTCTCCCCTCCTAGTTCTATTCCCCAATTTCCGTCAAAGACCATATCCCTAAGCTTTGATACCAACTGTGACGCCCCCAAAACAGGTATACAACACCCATTCTGAGTCGCCAAATACATGGTACATAAAGCAAACTACAACTTTAATAATACAAATGTCGTGTGAAATACGACAATACATACTGTGAGTTTAAATACAAATATTGTCTTCTAGACAATATCCAAACGCAAATAAGTCCTTATTACAATTATTCAAACACTATTTTACAGAAATAGTGAGCACTGCTAAAACATCTTCCTAGAAACCTCACTCCATATCCCGACTCGATCCTGCTATGTTCTCACCTCCTGAGAAGAAAAATGGAACAAAAAAGAAAAGGGTGAGCTCAACTAGCCCAGTAAAGAATATTATGACTAAGATAATATACAATAAATTATCGTTAGTCTTCAACAGGGGAAAATCTGATAGAATACAATAGACAACAAGTTTTAGATCAACAACTACAGCGAAAACAACAATCCATTAGAAGAGTCACGTAGAGGATGAATTCTACTATCTTCTAATATTTAAGAGTCCATCATCAATATTTTATCCCTGTAACAACAATCAATATACATCTTTAATCATCTTTGCACTACAGGCCAAAGATATTCATTTATATCACCGGTTGGTCATATTCATCTCAACACCTGTTCATCTTTGCACTACGGGCCAAAGATATTCATCAGTAATCATTTATCTTTGCACTACAGGCCAAAGATATTCAATAATACCATCATTAAAGACTGAGAATGATGAAAAATATTTTTATAAACGAATCCAGTGAGATAGAAGGACAAATATTAGGGATTCGTATAACAGTTTTATCCAAGATTAATAATACTCCAAAATAGCCAATTTTGAAACAGAATTCAAAAATAACGACCAAAACATGGATAGAATCAAAGATAGTAGCCAAAATAGACATCTTGGACAAAAAGGAACATTTTTATTTTTCGGTAAATAGTGTCGTACACGTTAATAGTGTCGTATACGTGAATAGTAACCCCGACACAACAAGTTCTAAATTTGATTAAAAAGTTCACCAATAATTCGGCATAACGATATTGAAGAAAATAATATCATTTAAGAAGAAAATAACATCCCTTACCTGAAAATAACCGCACTTCTGACTGAATTTCGGTATAGTGCTGACAGAAACTCGCACCGTATAGCAACACTCAAAGTATACTCACAAGAATACGCTCGATAATATATAGAGAGAGAAAGAGTGAAAACTTTGTTTCTGGTGTGATTTTCAATTCTAACTTAGCCCTCTATTTATAATAAAATACTAGAACGCCAAAGGAGACTAAAATATTAAAATTATTTTTTTTTCATTTTCTTTCTTACGTACTCCACCAACCAAGCCACCACAATTGAACCAAAAATTCCAGCAGCCCATATGTGAATTAATCACCAACCAAAAAGTGGGTCCCACCCATATTTAATAAAAATTATTTTATTCTCCGAAACTTCAACAATTCATAGAAAATAGATCGTTTATCAGAAAAATACGAATTTTATGTCCATTATGCCTGAAATTGAATTCTCTACAACTTTGTAAAAGAAAGTTTTTCCAAATTCCCAACAGAAAATATCCGAAATCCATAAACGGGTGATTTTACAGTCTATAATCAATTTTCGGTCAAGAATTGTGTCCACCGACACACAAAATATGTGTTAAACATTTAATGCCACAAAAATACTCTTCCTCCCTATATACTCATATATCCCACATTCACTGTAAAAATATCACCGTTAATATATTATTAAAATAATATATTTAAATGAATCATTTTATCAGAAAAAGATAAAATATTAATTTTTAACAATTGTCATATTAAAAATTTTCTCCATCTATATCCACATAAAATAAATATTTTCTTTATCATAATAATCAATAATTAATTATTCAAAAATAATATTACATAATCACAGTACTGACAATCAAGCCGTTCCCAGGAAAGAGGGGGTTTTCCAATAAGGATTTCTCCTTACTGGCGCGCAATTAGGTGACCAAACCTCTCCTTAGACAGAACTTTCTAGACATTGCCAATAATACTATCTGATAATATTATTCAAATAATATGAATTATTGATCTGATAATGGAAAATATTGTGCAGTGACAATTATTGAAACAATAAAAATATAAATATCAACGCAACAATTATTGAATCAATAAAATAATGAACAGTAATTACTGTAACAATTATTGAGTAGTGCCTTCTTACGTACGAATCAATAATTCAACCATACTGTGCAATACCGTATGCTACTGTGCAACCACGTGTATTACTGTATTTTAACCACCAGGTAACCCAACAGTGTTAACGGTAACAATTTACGCTGTTATTTATAAAACTCAATCTTTGTCGTTTTCTTTCATTCAACTGTTTTCCGTTATGGGGCCCACAATTGACTGCGCCGTCGTACGAATATTCCCGACAAAAAGAATATTCCATGACCACACGAATATTTCCCGACAACAATGATTATTTTATAACCACTTGTTTATTTTGTAAAAAATTTCACATTTCACCCATAACCAAAGTATTATATCAAATTAACCCTTATTAATTTAGAATAATGAATAAAGAAAAATTCAATTTTATTTATAATAAGTTGGGGTCTTACAAATATGAGAATTTAAGAATATTGTAGACAGTTAATATTATATTTAATGATATACAATCATTTTTTAAATTTTTATGTACAACTCCAAAATGACATATATTAAGGGACAGAATGAGTATATAACTAAGACATAATGAGCATAACCTAGCTAGGAGAAGGGGGGTATCAGATGAGACTCGAGTTATGTTTGTTTGCAATGATTATTTTTCTGAGATTATAATTTCAAGACTATTAAATCATTTTATAATCTCTAAGGTCAGGTAGAACATGGTATTAAATAATCTCGCATCTTAAGCTATTTTATAATCTCAGGACTAATAGTCACAAGCTCAAATTTAAAAACAAACAAGACACTTAGGATTAATAATTATATTCCAAGTGTAATCCATATACAAACAAACATAACCTAGATTAATAATCTCAAGTCTAAATTGAAAAACAAATAATTAAGACACTTGACATTAATAGTTATATGATTTATAGCGACGATTTTATTATAAATTTTTATATTTTTTTTGTAAATTTACCAATTTTCATTAATCTTTTGTCAATAATAAACCCAACTTTTTGAAGAAAATGACATTGTTACCCAATGTAAGCCAAGAACATTTACAGAATCATATTTATGGTCTTATGGGGTAAAAAAACAAGAAAATGATTGGAATATTTTGAAAATTGAGAATGGTGAGTGTTAACAGGGTGGGGGCCACTTTTGCTTTGTGATGAAAGACAAATCAAGAGACATGGGAACGGGACATTGGGTGATCCCGAGGTGAGTCTAGTCTAGTAGCTTTATCTTTCTTCTTCAAAGTATAAAAAAAAAAAAGTTAAAGCCAAGATAATGTTGATCATGATCATGATACATCTCTTTGATTTGATGTGATCTGATTCTCAGTACGACCGGAAATGTTACAAAAAAGATTTTTTTTAATTTTACTTTTTTTCCCTTTTTACGGCAAAAAAAAATCTGATATTTTCATATATTAAAAATAATATTTTAATATGTCTACTCGTAACAAAAATTCAGATGTTTTTATGGTAAATATAAATCTTTTTCTTTTCTTTTATATAGGAGAACTAGAAGCACACGTACTCTAAATCTAATTTTTGTAATTTAATTAGGAGGTATTTGTTTGTTCCCAGAGGGCACAATAGATCTAGAAGGAGGGTTGAATAGATCCTTTTTTATTTCAAATATTTTTCTGGTTTATGTTGTATTGTTCATATAAGAGTATATGACAAACATAAGAATCTTTTCAAGCACAGCGGAATAAGTAAAAGATTCTCCTTCATTGATATATTCATAATCATACATATATTGTTCGTAGGGTTAGTTTAGTTGTAAGCAGTTAGAACTTACATAACAGTTATAGACATAATGTAAATGACATAATATAAAAGACAAAAGGGGTTTTAAGTGGTTCAGATACTCAAGCTCCTAATCCACTCTTCTGCTTTCAACTAGCAGGATTTCCACTAAGGAAGGGTAGCACCCTAAATCTCTACGATTCCTTCAAGGTCAGCAGCCTTGGGACTTCAGTTCACTAAGAACTCTTCAATACCAGCAGCCTTAGGACTCCTCTAGTTCCCTAGGAACTCTTCAAGCCCAGCAGGCTTGGAACTTCATTTAGTCCCTTTGGACAAGGACCATTTTGCCCTGCTTTGTTTAGTCCCTCCAGACAAGGACCCTCTTGGCCCAGCTTCATTTAGTCCCTCTAGACAAGGACCCCTCAGGCCCTGGCTTCGTTGAGTTGTTTGTTTGTTGTTGTTGGAGTCGGTGCTGAGCTGCTAAGATGTCTTCATGCTCTGAACATCTTCTATCCCTAGCAGTTTGGCTTGATCATCCTTGAAGAGCAGTTGAGTGTTGCATGATGCTCAGCTTCTTAGGTTGCTCAACTACTCCGGATGACCCCTTGATGAACTGCCTTGAAGATCATTCTCCTTGGTACTTGATGGCTGCACATGAGAGGCTTCTAAGATGACTGTAAGCTCTTCTGCAAGGTACTTAAAGGCTTTCTCATGCTTGACACCAAGATGGCTTTTGTGATCTCCCTTCTTGCTACTCGATGCCTTCCCATGATGGACTTGATAAGATGGCCGTAAGCTCTTCTCTATTGTACTTAGAGTCTTCCCATGATGGACATCCAGATGGCATGGTGCTCTATTTTCTCTCGGCAGTTCAGAACACTCTTCAAGTAGTAGAACTCCCACTTCTACATAGTAGAACTCCCACTTCTACATAGTAGAACTCACACTTCTACTTCTTTCTTGATCTGACTTCTGAGTGTTCTTGGTGAATCGTAGAGTGAGCCTTCGGACTCATTATCACATGGTTTAGAGCAGTCCACCTTCTCTCCAAAACTGACAACTCTAGCAGCCTTTGATCTTTGAAACTCTTCTACATTTATACATCTTCCCAATTTTTCTGTTGGAAAGTAGCCGTTGGAAGCTATTCAAATGTCTTCGCAGATCTCGAGTTGCTTGAGGTAGACTACTTGAAGTGACATATCATACTTTTTTGACACTGCAGTCTACTGTTTCACCTGCCCTGTCAGATGTATCACTTTACTGTCTTGGGCAGGTTGAAGACTTTATCTCTTCTGATTTCTAGATCAGAGGTTGTCCTTTTGCATTGATGCTCTCAATAAGCACTTGTTCGGATATTACTCTTCAGATTGAACCGTTGCCAATGCATCAGTCTTCAGGTATTCGAACTCTACGATTCGGATGCATGTCTTCAAGGACCTGATCATAGTGTCTTGTTGAGTGTTGCTCGTTGTGTGACGCCCCCAAAATTAGGTATACATCACCCATCTTGGGTCGCCAGATACATGGTACAGAATTCAAATACAACTTACTAATACAACTGTCGTGTACAATACGACAAAACATAAACTGTGAGTTTGAATACAAATATTGTCTACTAGAGATTATACAAACTCAAAAGGAGTCCTCATTATAATTTTTATCACACTATTTCATAGAATAGTGAGGACTACTAATGCTATCCTCTGGACCTTTACTCCGTTCCCCGACTCGTCCCGGCTATATTCTCATTTCCTGAAGAGAACAGTGAAAGAAAGTGTGTGCTCAACTAGCCCAGTAAGAAATATTATGACTAAGATAATGCAGAATAAATTATCATTAGCCTTCAACAGTGTTAAACTGATAAAATACAATAAACATCAAGTTTAACTGCAGCGGAACCAGCAATCCATTAAGAGAGTCAAGTAGAAAATAAAATCTACTATCTTTTATGATTTAAAAGGTTTTTCATCACTGTTATAGCTGAGACTCAGCTTAATAAATATTTCACATCATCGAATCACCCCTGCACTACGGCCAATGATATTCTTTAGTATCACGACCACAATTATTCATGCACTACGACCAAGAATATTTGTGTGTATTCATTAATGGTCATGATCATGCCAACAACTGTCCATCAATGCACTACGGCAAATGAAACTTTTACCACATCATTTGTAACATTACGGTCATGATTACACCGAATAATCCCTGGTCATAATCATACCAAGTCCATCCATGCACTACAGGCCACAGATGACTTTCAAAAATATAAACATGAGGATGATGACAATGATATAAGAATTCAATAAAACAAGTTCAAGAATTAATTTGTCCAAGAACTACCAACGTCCAAATTGTCCACATGATACTGCTTTGTAGAGTAAAATTCAAGAATGATCAGAAGAATATTTCCATGAAAAGATACTGGATGAAGCGCAAATATCAAGGATATTCTACTAATTTTATGGAGTATAGAAGTCAAAACTTTAACCAACTAAGTATAATAAAGAATATAATAACAACAGAAATCACCATACATGCGATAGAGACCGCACAAACAGGTTATTCCCGCAGAATAATAATAACGGAACCAGGTCAGGTGAAACTCACACCGACAGGATGTTCCAACAGAATAATAAATGCGGAATAGTAAATGATGGAACCAGGTCCGGCGTATAGCACAGACAGGATATTCCGACAGAATAATAAAGACGGAATAATAAAAATAGAACCAGGTCCGGTGTAAAACACACAGACAGGATGTTCCAACAGAATAATAAAAGAATGTCACCAAGTATAGGGTAAACCGCGTATACAGGTTATTCCAACAGAATAATAAGCAATGGAATAACAACAGTTCTCTTCATGAATAAGAAAGAATAACACCCCTTACGGGTACAACAAATAATATTCCATACCTTAGAAGAACTGGATATAAGTGAAGTAGCAGAATACTTTTCTTCTTTCTCTCTATAGTTTCTCTCTCTAGAGTTTCAATGAATTCGTAAGAAATAATGAAGGAATGAGCTTTCTATTTATAGAAAAACTGAGGGTGGCTCTTGGTCTTAACGAAAGGTCAAAATGACTCTTGGTAATATTGAAGAGACAACTACTATTTATGAAGGGGTAATTAACCCTTGGAACACCGAAGAGGCAGTTAACTCTTGGTAATATTGAAGGGACAACTACTATTGACGAAGGTAACTACTATTGACGAAGGTAATTACTATTTACGAAGATAATTACTATTTACGAAAGTAATTACTATTTACGAAAGTAATTACTATTTACGAAGGTAATTACTATTTACAAAAGTAATTACTATTTACGAAGGAGACTCTTAGATGACGACATATGGCCCCCCATAAATAATTAAACTTATCACCAACGTCTCATAATAGACTCTTTATATACATCAAGGATTGAATAAAAATTACCAGAAATCATTTTATCAACACAATTTAATCTTTCAACAATTATTATAACTTGTCGTCTCAATTATTGTTTAAATAATATAACATATTATACAGATGATATTGTGACAATAATTAAATCAATAATATAAAAGATATGATGTAGCAATTACTGTAGCAATAATTGAGTATAGCTGAGTGACTTCTCACGTAAGCATCAATAATCAATACCGTGTGCTACTATGCAACCACGCGTATTACTGTACTTTTACTACCGAGTAGTTCAACAGTTTTAACGGTAACACCTCCGCCGTTATTTTCATAAAGTGTTTTTGTCGTTTTCTCAATCCGACAATAATTCCGTTGTGGAGTCCACCAATGATTGTGCCGTCGTACGAATATTCCCCGACAAAAAGAATATTTTTCGACCAAACGAATATTTTATAACAACTTGCGTACTTTGCTATATTTATAAATATTACCCACAACTATAACATTATATCAAATCCACACCATAATTTTCAAAAATATAATTCGAGAAAATTAAATATTTATTCATAAAATCTGGGGTCTCACACGTTGACTTAGAAGAGTTAACACTACGACCCTGAAGAGTGTTGATTGGATCTTCAATGTAGAACACCTCTTCCTTGTATTATGCAGTGCTTCAATACTTCTGTTTGCTTCGACTGTTCTCAGATACTGATGGCCTAATTCATTGCTCTGGTCCCCTTCTGAATATCAAGACACTTCAGATTTGTGGCGTGTCCAGCTTGCTTTCTCCTGGCGATCTTCCGCTCACTTATCATCAATGAACTGACCCTGCACTTAATCACTTTAGTCTTGCTCTCCAGAGGCTGACCAGTATCTAGGTTCACCTTCCATCAGTTCCTTCTTTGTTTGGCAAACACTACGATCTTGGTTGCTTCAAAAATTGTTGTCTTCTGTTCTCTTGACAGCTACTGCATTAGCTGACTTTTCCTTAGTCTGCTGCTGAAGTTTTCATTGGATCTCCTTGTGGAAGACTTCATCACAAATGGCCTTACACCTCAATCTTAACGTTGATTGGGTTTGTGCTTAGATCTTCTGTTAGCCTGCATGTCATTCGTTGAGTGCTCTCTGGTTCCCTTACTGTGGAATGCATTATTGTAGTGCCAACCAGAGGCTTCGTATCTTTGGATATTCTGGGAGTTCTTATTCGTTGAGAATCTTATCTACTCTACAATTCTGACTTAGCATTTTGAGCACTTCTGTTGGAGTCGTAGCCCTGCACTCTACGATTCAGCTTTGGCTTTGCCGACACTACAATCCCGAGATCATATCTTGACACTCTACGATTTCTGTCTTGTGCTTGTTGTCTTCATCTGATCTTGCCCGACTACGATCTCTGCATTCATTCAGTGGACTCTACGATCTCAGAGTGTAGCCTACGATCCTTGTCTTGGCTTTGGCATTGACAGACTCTACGACTCTGAGTGTAGTCTACGTTTCATACTTGGCTTCGGCAGATGGTCGTTCGGCTTATAGACAGGCTGTCTCTACTATTCTGAACATGACTTCCTCAGCACACTACGATCCAGAGGAAACTCTTCTCGACACACTACGATCCTTCTTCGTTTTCCCTGAAAGTATACGAACTCCGAGATCTCACTATCTTGCATACTCCTATTCTGCCTCGATAGCTCCCGAGTTAACTCTGACTCTCCTGGCAGACTACGACTTCTGGTGCAGTGCTCGACGATCAGACAAGCCTATTTATTACATCATAAGATCAACCTAACAAGCTTGATCTTTCTATATTTATAGTCCTTGTACATCATTTCTTTTTAAGGACTTTACAAAGCTGTTTTGCTTATGTAGGATCAACCTAACATATTTGATCAATTCATTCTAAGTCCTTGTACATATATTTCTATTATCTATTAAAGGACTTTACAGCTTTTCTTCATCCAAGCATATTTGCATATTCATTCATATATATATCATAATCAAATTATATATTAAATAGGAATATCATTCACATGTTTATTCCTAACATCGTTAATGGTGTATTTGCTAGGATTGCTCTAAATCTATTTTTGATAATTTAAGAGATATTAATTAATGGCGTATTTAATAGGCTGCGTATGAAATTTCAGATGGTTAGATATTTGATTATTTAGAAAATAATTTTTTTTTTCCCTTATTTGGTACTCTCCGTTTAACAAAAAGAATCACGTATTAACCTTTTTTAAGTCAATTAATAAAATTTTAAATTTTAAAGATCCGATTCATGAAATTTTTTAAGAAAATAATAATTTTTTAATTATTAAGACGTTCTTGATAATTTATCATAATTCCTATTGTTTTAATTAAAATTAATAATTTATATCAATTTTAAATTTTAAGATTTCACAAATTTTATTTTAAAACATTCAAATGAACATCTTCTTTTAAGTCGAGTTTGTTTATAAACGAATTGAGTTCGAAGTAAATGAGTCAAGCTCATGACCGACTCATTTGCTCCCGAACAAAGCTCGTGTCCGACTCGTAAAACTCGACTTCTGTTAAGCTTATGTGTGACTTGTTTAATTTGTTTTTTTTATTTCGTTACTTTAATCCATACGTAGCGTTATTGTTAATTCTCATTTTATTTATCCGTTCCCTTTATTTTTTTAGAAATTATATTTTTACAAATAAAATTGTTAGTTGCACAACTCTTACTCACATGAATGTAAATGGAATAATTTATTCTTATGGAATGAAACAAAATTTTGTATTTGGTTATTTTATTAGAATGGAATTAATCATTCATATTTCTATCAAATTTATGAATTTTATTCCTTATATGGAATAAATCATTTCTGTTAGAAATAGAATCAATTATTCCAGTTAGGAATGAAATGAATCATTCCACTCACTATTCTATTCTTTTCTCTATTCCATTCCTTAAACAATTTCATTCTCACGTTCCAAACACAACATACTCCCTCCATTGCCTCCCTTACTATAGTGTCTCTAGTATATATTGATATTATAGGCTCGGACTGGGTTGATTACAATGTTGTATACCTAAAAAAAAATTCAAATTTGGGCCACTTTTGACCCATTTTCGGCCCAACAAATACTGATGGATTTGGATGAGCCCAAAAGAGAGCGAGAATTTGAATACATTATACGGTGCGTGTTTATGTTTTTTTAGAGTAGTAGTAGTTTAAGTTTTTTTTGCTCCTCTAAGTTTGACTTTTTTATAAATTTGCCCCTTAAAGTTTATTAAATTTTATTTTTGCCCTTCTCACTATACCTATAAAAAGAATTGAACTAGACAGTGTCCCATTTGCCCTCCACATAAATCCGCTAGTGCCCCAAATGGGTTATGTTAGGTGAATTCTTGAATAGGGACCTTATTTAGTTATTTATGAGGTTCATTGTGATGGTTTGGCTACGAGGATTGAATCGAGAAAATGAGAAATTACAATTTCAGACAAAATTGAACATTGATTAAATATTATATAGAGAAACGAAATACAATCATTAGTCATTAGTTGATAATGAATATGCTAATTTAAATATGACATTTTTTTAATTTCATTCTCAAAAAAATCTAAATCAAGAATGATCTAAGGAGGGGAGGGGAGGGGTGGGGTGGGGTGGGGTGGGGTGGGGTGGGGTGGCATTGCCGATTGTAGCTTGTTCTTCACAGCAAAACTCGCATACTCGTATTGTCCGAACAATGAAGCAATGGCAACATTTTCCCCTCGGGCTGTATTCGCAAGTTGTGCCAACATTAAACTACTTAAATTAAAATATATAAGAAGAACAATAAAGGTAATAATTATTTTTTAAAAATGTTTTAATAGTACAATCTTTAAAATCATTAAATTTAAAGGTTGAATTAATGTTTGGTGCATGTATCGTACAAAAACATTATAATCACACCTTACAATCATAACAAAAAATGACAAGTACTCGACGACTAATATATTTTTTGCCGTTAATATTGTACTTTGTGCACACGACACTAAATGACAGACTGTTATCCAAAAAATAACAATTGATTTTTGACGAAAGTCTGAAAGTTTACCCCATTCGCCAACCGCATCATGGACAACGAAATTGTTGAGGTCATTGTTGAGGTCAGGGATCAGATTAATTGTCGCCTCAGTCTGAAGATAAGAAATGGAGAATAAAATGAAGAGCATGCTACAAATGAGAAGCCTTGAAGATCCCATTCTTTGGTATGATAAAGGTTGAATAAGGTTTAATAATGGTGTAATATAAAGTTGTGAACCTTAAAATCAGGTAAAGCCTTGTATTTATAGTGATCCCACCAAAAGCAACATATTCCCTCCAATATATTATATATTCACTATTATTGTTAGAATGGTATTATGGGCTTGGACAGGGTTGATTACAATGTTATACACCTCAAACAAATTTAAATTTAGGCCACTTTTGACCAATTTTCGGCCCAACAATTATGATGATTTGGCTATGAGGATTGAATCGGGAAAATGGGAAATTACAATTTAAGACAAAATTGAACATTGATTAAATATTATAAAGAGAAACGAAATATAACCATTAGTTGATAATGGATATGCTAATTTAAATATGACATTTTTCTTGATTTCATTCTCAAAAAGTCTAAATCAAGAATGATCCAAAGGGGGGTGGGTGGTAACATTGCCGACTGCAGCAGCTTGTTCGTCACAACAACGCGCGCATATTGGTCTTGTCCGAACAACGGAGCAAAGGCAACATTTTCCGCTCGGGCACTGGTCACAACCTGCGCCAACATTAAACAACTTAAATTCAAAAATATAAGAATAACAATAAAGGTAATAAGTATTAAAAAAAATGTTTTACTAGTACGATCTTTAAAATCATTAGATTTAAAGGTTGAATTTAATGTTTGGTGCGTGTATCATACAAAAACATTATAATGGGAGTGGTAAACATGAAGTTAATTTTGGTCAATTGACTAATACAATGTCAACACCCAGGCCGGAAGGTGATCTTTCTCTCTGCGTGTCAACGTATTGGTCAATTGACCAACTTACCATGAAATTAAAATCGCATCCTGCAATCATAATAAAAAATGAGAAGTACTCGACGACTGATTTTTTTTTTTGTCGTTAATCTTATACAACAGTAAATGATAGTGTTAACCAAAAAATAACAGTAGACTTTCGGCGAAAGTCTAAAAGCTTACCCCATATGCCAGCCGCATCAGGGCCAATAACATTGTTGAGGGCAGGGATCCGATTAATTGCCGCCTCGGTCTGAAGATAAAAAATGGAGAATAAAATGAAAAACATACTGCAAATGAGAAGTCTTGAATATCCCATTCTTTGGTATGATAAACTCACTATATGGAATTTATCGAGCTTGGCAAATTTTGTGTACGTTGTTACTCATTACACTAGTCTTTATATAGGAGAACTAGAAGCACACAAGCTCTAAATCTATTTTTTTGTAATTTAATTAGGAGGTATTAATGGTGTATTTACTAGGATTGCTCTAAATCTATTTTTGATAATTTAAGAGGTATTAATGGTGTATTTTTGATAATTTAAGAGGTATTAATGGTGTATTTACTAGGAGTGCTCTAAATCTATTTTTTGATAATTTAAGATGTATTAATTAATGGCGTTTTTACTAGGCTGAGTATGAAATTTCAAATGGTTAGATATTTGATTATTTAAAAAATAATTTTTTTTTCCTTATTTGGTACTCTCCGTGACTCCGTTTAACAAAAAGAATCACGTTTTAACCTTTTTTAAGTCAACTAATAAAATTTTAAAATTTAAAGATCTGATTCATGAAAAATTTTAGAAAAATATTATTATTTTTTAATTATTAGGACGTTATTGATAATTTATCATAATTCCTATTGTTTTAATTAAAATTAATAATTTATATCAGTTTTAGCTTTTAAGACTTCACAAATTTTATTTTAAAAAATTAAAATGAGCAACTTCTAAGTCTTGGAAGTAAATGAGTCAAGCTCATGACCGACTCATTTGCTCCCGAACAAAGCTCGTGTCCGTTTCGTAAAACTCGATTTCTGTTAAGTCTATGTATGACTTGTTTAGTTCGTTTCTTTATTTCATTACTTGAATCCATACGTAGCGTTATTGTTAATTCTCATTTCATTTCTCCGTTCCCTTTATTTTTTAGAAAATATATTTTTACAAATAAAATTGTTAGTTGCACAACTCTTACTCACATGAATGTAAATGGAATAATTTATTCTCATGGAATGAAAAAAAATTGTATTTGATTGTTCTATTAAAATGGAATTAATCATTCATATTCTTATCAAATTTATGAATTTTATTACACGTATGGAATGATGAATCATTTCAGTTAGAATCACTATTCTATTTCATTCCTAACAATTTCATTCTTACATTCTTAACGCAACATATTCCCTCCCCGTTATTGTTTGAATAATATTATGGGCTCGGACCAGGTTGATTATAATGTTATACACCTCAAAAAAATTAAATTTCGGACACTTTTGACCCATTTTCGGCCCAACAAATATGATGGATTTGGGTGAACCCAAAAATCCCAGGCAATTTCAGTAGGGATGAATTTTTTTTTACTGAAGTTTAGCGAGATACGTTTGTTTAATTTTTTTTTTACTAAGTTTAAGTTTTTTATAAATTTGTCCATTTAAATTTATTAAATTTTATTTTTGCCCCTTTCACTATACCTATAAAAAAAATTGAACACCATTTATCCTCCACGTAGATCCATTGGTTATGTCAGGTGAATTCTTGAATAGGGACATTATGGGTGCAACAACATGTAGAATGTTTTTTTTCCTATGGGCTTTTCCCTCCAATGCACGAAAAAAATCAAAAAGGCCCTAATACTACTATGTTTTGCCAAAAGCAAAACCTTATTTAGTTATTTATGAGGTTCATTGTGATGGTTTGGCTATGGGGATTGAATCAGGAAAATGGGAAATTACAATTTCAGACAAAATTGGACATTGATTAAATATTATATAGAGAAACAAAATACAATCATTAGTTGATAATGGATATGCTAATTTAAATATGACATTTTTCGTAATTTCATTCTCAAAAAGTCTAAATCAAGAATGATCCAAAGGGGGGTGGGTGGTGACATTGCGGACTGCAGCAGCTTGTTCGTCACAGCAACGCGCGCATATTGGTCTTGTTCGAACAATGGAGCAAAGGCAACATTTTCCGCTCGGGCACTGGTCACAACCTGTGCCAACATTAAACTACTTAAATTAAAAAATATAAGAATAACAATAAAGGTAATAAGTATTAAAAAATGTTTTAATAGTGCGATCGTTAAAATCATTAGATTTAAAGGTTGAATTTAATGTTAGGTGCGTGTACCATACAAAAACATTATAATGGGAGTGGTTAACATGAAGTTTATTTTGGTCAATTGACTAATACAATGTTAACACCAAGACCGGGAGGTGATCTTTCTCTCTGCGTGTCAACGTATTGGTCAATTGACCAACTTACCATGAAATTAAAATCGCATCCTGCAATCATAATAAAAAATGAGAAGTACTCGACGATTGATATTATTATTTTTGCCGTTAATCTTGTACTTTGTGCATACAATAGTAAATGACAGGGTGTTAAACAAAAAATAACAATAGACTTTGGCCGAAAGTCTCAAAGCTTACCCCATATGCTAGCCGCATCAGGGCCAGCAACATTGTTGAGGGCATGGATCCGATTAATTGCCGCCTCGGTCTGAAGATAAGAAATGGAGAATAAAATGCAGAACATGCCGCAAATGAGAAGCCTTGAAGATCCCATTCTTTTGTATGATAAACTCACTATATGGATTTTATCAAGCTTGGCAAATTTTGTGTATTTTGTTACTCCTTACACAAGTCTTTATATAGGAGAACTAGAAGCACATGTGCTCTAAATCTAATTTTTGTAATTTAATTAGGAGGTATTAATGGTGTATTTACTAGGATTGCTCTAAATCTATTTTTGATCATTTAAGAGGTATTAATTAATGGTGTATTTAAGAGGTATTAATGGTGTATGTTTGATAATTTAAGAGGTATTAATTAATGGCGTATTTACTAGGCTGCGTATGAAATTTCAAATGGTTAGATATTTGATTATTTAAAAAATAATTTCCCCCCCCCCCCCCCCCCCCTTATTTGGTACTCTCCGTTTAACAAAAAGAATCACGTTTTAACCTTTTTTAAGTCAACTAATAAAATTTTAAGATCTGATTCATGAAAATTTTTAGAAAAATAATAATTTTTTTAATTATTAGGACGTTCTTTATTATTTATCATAATTCCTATTGTTTTAATCAAAATAAATAATTTATATCAGTTTTAAATTTTAAGGCTTCACACATTTTATTTTAAAAAATTAAAATGCGCATCTTCTTTCAAGTCGAGTTTGTTTATAAACGAATTGAGTTCGAAGTAAATGAGTCAAGCTCATGACCGACTCATTTGCTCCCGAACAAAGGTCGTGTCCGACTCGTAAAACTCGACTTCTGGTAAGCTTATGTGTGACTTGTTTAGTTCGTTTCTTTATTTCATTACTTTAATCCATACGTATCGTTATTGTTAATTCTCATTTCATTTCTCCGTTCCCTAGAAATTATATTTTTACAAATAAAATTGTTAGTTGCACAACTGTGACTCACATGAATGTAAATGGAATAATTTATTCTCATGGAATATAAAAAAATTGTACTTGGTTGTTTCTATTAGAACGGAATTAATCATTCATATTCCTATAAAATTTATAAATTTTATTCATTGTATGAAATGGAATGAATCATTTTATTCCTTTCCCTATTCCATTCCTTTACCAATTTCATTCTCACGTTCTAAATGCAACACTCCCTCCATTGCCTCCCTTACTATAGTGTCTCTAGTATATATTCACCATAATTGTTAGAATGATATTATGATTTATGGGCCCCGACTGGGTTGATTACAATGTTATACACCTCAAATAAATTTAAATTTGGGCCACTTTTGACCCATTTTCGGCCCAACAAATATGATCGATTTGGGTGAGCCCAAGACATGCAATTTCAAGGGTTAATTACATATTATAGTACATTTTTAAAAATAATTACAATAATCATACATCCATAAAATAATTACAAAAATATGACATTTTATTATATTTATTTACAATACTAATACAATTAGGAGTCCTTAAATTAAGGGATTAGTATTAATGGGTTGACATGGTAAATTAGTTTCCATCTTCCTCAAACATTCTTTTCTCGTTCGGTCTCTCTCTCTCCGCCCTTAACTCTCGTTCGGTTTCTCTCTCTCCGCCTTTACTACTTCTCTCTCTCCTCTTGAAGCCACTCGTCGTCAACGGATTGAATCTACTTCTTCTGACGATGGAGTTCTTGCTTTGGTATGTACATGGTTGAAGTGATGTTGTCATACTATGAGTCTGTACTTCTGGCCACATTCTGTTTATGTTAATTTTTTTATTGAATGATTTTTTCTTTATCTCCATGACTGGGTTATTTGTGATAGACATCATTTAACAACATAATATTTGCTAAAGTGGATAATTATTTTCAAATTGTTTAGGCTCTTAACATATATAGTCTGCTTTTGAATGATCATGATTATCTCATCTTCATTTTTCCATTTTACTTCTACATCATATACTGACACAAGACCAATTTTTGGGGGCTTGATGTAATGCTTACGTTGTAGGTACGTCAAGCAATAAAAAATAGATATTATCATATAACTGTTTGGTTACTTCTGCATTATGTTTTGGTTACTGTTAGATTGTGATTCGGATACCATTTTTGTTACTTTAATTTGGTATTTTGATTACTTTTTTATGTTGTTATGGTTACCATGTATTTGCTTAGTATACATGGTTGACTAAACTGGTTTTGGTGTACATGTTGTTTATGTATTGGTTACCATTTTTACATGTTTTGGTCACTATCATATAAATATTTGGTTACTTCTTTAGTATGTTTTTGGTTACTGTTAGTTTTTCATTTGGATTTCATTTTTATTTCCTTGAGTTGGGATTCTGGTTACTATTTTTTGTTGTTCTGGTTACCATGTATTTGCTTAATATATATGGGTTGACTAAACTATGTTTGGTCTATATGTTGTTTATGTATTGGTTACCATTAATATATGTTTTGGTTACTAACATATAACTGTTTGGTTACTTCGTAAGTATATTTTTTTGTTACTTTTAGCTTATGATTTAGATACCATTCTTTTTCCTTCAATTGGGTTTTTGGTTACTTTTATATGTTGTTTTGGTTACAATGTATTTGCTTAGTATACATTGGTTGACTAAACTGGGTTTAGTCTATATGTTGTTTATGTGTTGGTTACTATTAAAACATGATTTGGTTACCATCACATAACTGTTTGGTTACTTCTTTAGTATATTTTTTGGTATACATATTTTTGTTTTGGTGACATTTAAATTAAATTATGTTTTGGTTAATATTATATATAACTATTTGTTTACTACATAAAATGGTTTGTACTACATGTTGTTTATATTTTGGTTACAATTAGATTATATAATATAATTTTTTGGTCACTGCTTTATTATGGTATGGTTAATGTTATATTATAATATGATACCTATGGTTAATGGGTTCTCTATTCACTAATCCCAAGGTATTTCTCTTCCTCCCACAAGTTCATACATAATGCAGAAGTCTTTTCTAGAGAATGAGAGTAGTCATGAAGAAGAAGTCGGATACCATGTTTGTTACCTTGATTTGGTATTTTGGTTACTTTTTTATGTTATTATGGTTACCATTTATTTACTTAGTATACATGGTTTACTAAACTAATTTTGGTGTACATGTTGTATATGTATTGGTTACCATTAAAACATGTTTTGGTTACTATCATATAAATATTTGGTTACTTATTTAGTATGTTTTTGGTTACTGTTAGTTTCTGATTTGGATTCCATTTTTGTTTCCTTGAGTTGGGATTTTGCTTACTGTTTTTTGTTGTTCTGGTTACAATATATTTGCTTAATATATGGATTGACTAAATTTTGTTTGGTCTATATGTTGTTTATGTATTGGTTACCATTAATGTATATTTTGGTTACTAACATATAACTGTTTGGTTACTTCATTAGTATATTTTTTGTTACTGTTAGCTTATGATTTGGATACCATTCTTTTTCCCTCAATTGAGATTTTGGTTACTTTTATATGTTGTTTTGGTTACAATGTATTTGTTTGGTAAATTGTTTATGATATAAATATTGTTTATATTTGGTTACTAATGACTGTGTAAATCTGATTTTTTTATTTGCAGTTATGGAATCTTTACTATGGGGAATGCAATAGAAAATTCATTGGAAAAGTTATATATTGGTGTGACATGGAAGTCCCCGACATTATTACCAAGAAATTGAACCCAAGACAGTTGAAGAAGTTTAAGTCATCATTAGTTTGTGGATGTATTATTTTTGTAAATAATAAACCCAAGTCATAATAAACCATGTATTTGCTTAGTATACATTGATGTATTATTTTTGTAAATTCCTTCAAATATATTCTACAAGGTTTATGCTATTATATTTCTACTTCCATTTCCACAAACACATCTTACATGTTCTGGTTACTTTTATATAACTATTTGGTTACTTCTTTATTATGTTTTGGTTACTGTTACCTTATGGTTTAGCTACTATTATTGTGTCCTCAATGTGGAATTTCAGATACTTTTATTTTTTTATTCTGGTTAATATGTAATTGTTTAGTATACATGGATTGCCTAAACTAGGTTTCATTACATGATGTTTCTGTTTTGGTTACCATTAAAACCTGTTATGGTTACTATCATATAATTATATGGTTACTGTTTTATTATGTTACATTATGGTTATAGTATACATGGATTGCTTAAACTGAGTTTCATTACATGATGTTTCTATTTTGGCTACCATTAAAACATGTTCTGGTTACTATCATATAATTATATGGTTACTGTTTTATTATGTTATATTATGGTTACTGTTATTAGTAACCAGATAGTTACAAGCTTGTATCAGGACAAACATTAATTGTTAAATGTACATGTGTGAGTGTCCTATTTATCTACAAGCTTGTTAGTAACCAGATAATTATAAGCTTGTATCAAGACTGTTATAAGCTTGTATCAAAACTGTTATAAAGCTTGTATATGTTTACTTTATATTGATAACTCATGATGGAATCAAAAATAAAAATATTAATCAACATCAATTTTGGTTACTATACACCATCAAAAATGTTACCAACCATGTGGTTAATGGTTACTAACAGTAAACAATTATATATTCCTGTAAACAATTAGATTTGTTGTATTGGTTACTGTTAGTCTCCATTGTCCAACAAATGAATAAACATTATAAAGTAACCAAATCAATATTAGACAGTAACCAAATTACATAATATTAGTAACCAGAAAATAAACTAAATTTTTACATGCAAATTTGAAGGCCTAAATGATGGAATTCGACCAAAAAATCATGGAGTTCACCAGCAAAGCTTGTGACTTTTGATCGTTGACCCGTTTCCAATGAAATTAGGCTCTGAAAACGCCAAAATCCGACACTCCAAACTTGATAGAAAATTGCCAAATTGTCACTGCAACCAAATAAATATTATACTGTAACCAATTAAATAGTATACAACAACCAATATTTAACAGTTGTATGAAGGTAACCAACGTAGTCAATAAGTAACTACCAATATAAAATAAACAATTATAAAACTCAATAACATTATAGAGTAACCAAATAAACACCTTTCAGTATCTAAATACATATTATACAGTAACTAAGATATATGTAATTAGTAGCCAAGATTATAAAAAATATTTTTACATTCATTTTACAACCAAAATAATCAGTAATGACTTTGTTACAAATTAAAGACTAACAGGTGTATAAAGGTAACCAATGTAGTTAATCAGTAACCATCAATATAAAAAAACCAGTATAAAACACAGTAATATTATGTAGTAACCATGGTAATATTACACAGTAAACAAGTCAGCATTATAAACTAACCAAATCCAGATTAGACAGTAACCAACATATATTTACTTAGTATCCATAACATAAAACATATTTGACAATATTTTACAACAAAAACAAATAATATAAAAAATATCAATATGTACTTAAAGGTGTACTGGTTACTATTAGTCCAAACATCAAATTTGGTGTATTGGTTACTATTAGTCCATATAATCAATACAATGTAGTCAATAAGTAACATCCAATATAAATGAAACAATTACAAAAGAATATAACATTATAATTTTACATAATAACCAGGTCAACACTATTGAATAACCATTATAATTTTACATAGTAATAGTCAGCATTAGACAGTAACCAATATAATGTAAAACAGTATCTAGGTCAGTATTAGTCAGTAACTATTATAATTTTACACAGCAACCAACTCAGCAATATTCAGTAACCATATAATGTTACACAGTAACCGAATTAGCATTAATCAGTAACCAAAAACAACCAGTAAAAATAGGGTTTTCCTTGCATTTTACAATAAAAAACAACCAGTATAATTTATTTGTTATCAACTAAAGGCAGACTTTTGTAAGAATGTAACCAATTTGGCTAACAAGTAACCATTAATATAAAAAACATAAGTAGAAGTGTACATTAATATGCTTCAACAATCAATAATACAGTAACCAATTAATCATTGCAGTAATTAAGTTTGCATTATTCAGTAACCAAGTCAGCATGAGTCACTAAATAATATTTTTACACACTAACCAAGTCAGCATTATAATAATTTTATACAGTAACCAATTCAGAATTAGTCAATAATCATTATAGTGTTACACAATAAACAAGTCAGCATTTGTCAGTAACCAATATAATATTACATAGTAACCAAATCAGCATTAGTCAGTAATCAAGTCTGCATTAATTAGTAATATTATGCAGTAACCAAAATAACATTAGTCAGTAACTAAGACATCATTAGACGGTATAATGTTACACAATAACCAATACAAAATAATCAGTAACCAAACCAACATTAGACAGTAACCAATTTATATAACCTTAGTAACCATAATATAAAACATGTTTTCAAATACATTTTGCAAGCACAACATTCAGTATTCAAACTTTGTGACAATTTAAGTTCGAAAAACTTAAGAAAGATAATCAATTTAGTAATTCGTAGTAACTATAAGTATCTATATGCTTATAAGTTTTAAATTTACATACCATAGTATTTGAATCGAAGCTGATGTTGATTTTGTATTCAACAATCACTGCAACAATGTTTTTGGTTACTGATCTTGAAGGCGGCGTTGATTTTGTATGCTATTTTCGATCTTACAGATTCGTCGCGACAACAGTTTTCTTCTTAGAGATACAAGATTACTGCAGTGGTGTGTTGCGACGAAAAGCTTCGTCTTCTCCGATCTCAGTGGTGTGTCGCGCAGTGGTGAAGATTTGGATTTCTCTGGTATCAAAGTTGCATGTTTTGTTCAGTCGCTTGACTTTAGGAGTAGTTAGTTGCATATAGGAGAGTCCGTAACTGACGTATACGTGATTTTAACAACTTTATATTGTGTTGTTTTATTTTTGTAATTATGTTGTGTATGTTTTATTTTTGTAATTACTTTCTAAATGTTGTATATTAATGTAAAGGACCCCAATTTCAATACCAAAGTCGCAAGCAGACTTTTTGGCCGAACAAACGATACGAGTTGTATATGCATCTTCTTTATCATCCCCTGCACCAGGGCGGATTCATGATCTATTCTCAGTAAGGATGGATTTTTTTTTACTGAAGTTTAGCGATAATACAGTATTTAATTTTTTTTATAGTAGTAGTAGTTTAAGTTTATTTTGCTACTCTAAGTTTAACTTTTTTATAAATTTTCCCCTTTAAGTTTATTAAATTTTATTTTTGCCCTTCTCACTATACTTGAACATAGACAATGTCCCATTTGCCCTCCACGTAGATCCGTCAATGCCCCAAATGGGTTATGTTAGGTGAATTCTTGAATAGAGACATTAGCTTTTCCCTCCCATGCACGAAAAAAAATTAGTTATTTATGAGGTTCATTGTGATGGTTTGGCTATGGGGATTGAATCGGGAAAATGAGAAATTACAATTTCAGACAAAATTGAACATTGATTTAATATTTATATAGAGAAACGAAATACAATCATTAGTTGATAATGGATATGCTAATTTAAATATGACATTTTTCTTAATTTCATTATCAAACATCTAAATCAAGAATAATCTAAAGGGGGGTGGTGGCATTGCCGATTGCATCTTGTTCTTCACAGCAAAACGCGCATATTGGTATTGCCCGAATAGTGAAGCAAAGGCAACATTTTCCGCTCGGACAGTGGTCGCAACCTGTGCCAACATTAAACTACTTAAATTTAAAAAATATAAGAATAACAATAAAGGTAATAATTATTAAAAAAATGTTTGAATAGTACAATCTTTAAAATCATTAGATTTAAATGTTGAATTAATGTTTGGTGCATGTATCGTACAAAAACATTATAATCGCACCCTACAATCATAACAAAAAATTACAAGTACTCGACGATGACGGGCAGTTATCCAAAAAATAACAATAGACTTTTGGCGAAAGTCTTAAAGCTTACCCCATTCGCTTTCCCATTCGTCAAGGGTAGCGATCCGATTAATTGCTGCCTCGGTCTGAAGATAAAAAATGGAGAATAAAATGAAGAACATGCTGCAAATGAGAAGCCTTGAAGATTCCATTTTTTTAGTATGATAAACTCACTGTTAACGTCCTAATTTGACGTGTGAGAATAAGTACAAGTTGAATAAAGTTTAACAAATGGTGTAATATAAAGTTGTGTACCTTAAAATCATGTAAAGCCTTATATTTATAATTATCCCACCAGCATCATAGAGTCCTTCCCCGTATAGAATCAAAATTCTCCATTAGGTATAATTCTTTAATGGGAGCAAATACAATTCTCTTAAGGAAAGGAAGTCGGTTTATAACCTGACACTTTCCTTAGAGATTGAAAATCAAATACAATTAGGAATCTGTGATCCCTTAAAATTCTTCAATTGTCAAAACAGAATCCTACATGGATTAAAATAATTCAACGTGGACCTTGACCTATCATTCAAATTTATGTCCAAATAATCACGTCCAAATTGGGACTCATTATATGGAATTTATCAAATTTTGTGTACGCTGTTACTCCTTACAGTAGTCTTTATATAGGAGAACTAGAAGCACAATTGCTCTAAATCTAATTTTTGTAATTAAATTAGGAGGTATTAATGGTGTATTTACTAGGAGTGTTCTAAATCATTTTTTGATAATTTAAGAGGTATTAATTAATGGTGTATTTACAAGGCTGCGTATGAAATTTCAATAGTTAGATATTTGACTATTTAGAAAATAATTTTTTTCCTTATTTGGTACGTTTAACAAAAAGAATCATATTTTAAACTTTTTAAGCCAATGAAAAAAAAATTAAAATTTAAAGATCTGATTCCTGAAATTTTTTAGAAAAATAATAAAATTTTAATTATTAGTACTTTCTTGATAATTTATCATAATTCCTATTGTTTTACATAAAATTAATAATTTATACCAACTTTAAATTTTAAGACTTCACAAATTTTATTTTAAAAAATTAAAATGATACCGAGTTCGAAGTCAAGCTCATGATCGACTCATTTGCTCCTGAACAAAACTCTTGTTTGACTCGTAAAACTCTACTAATTTGTTTCTTTATTTCATTACTTTAATCCATTCGTCGTAGCGTTATTGTTAATTCTTATTTCATTTCTCATCTACCAACAATAATTACTATTACTGTATGTTAGTTCTGAATATTAAGTGGTGGACCACCGTTATTTAAGAGAAGACCTCGTGAAATTAACATGTTTACTCGTAAAAATATCATTTCTTTTTGACTTTTTCTTAAATTTTTTTAATAAAAAAGAGGTTTTCGACGTGGGACATTTTTTGTGTCCTCTGTCAAAACTTAATTACAACAAAGGCATTATGTATCAATTCTTTTGACTAACCTATGGTATGTTTTAACCATTTTTTATTAAAAATATAAAATAAAAAGAATATAATTTTAAATTTATATTTAGTGACTCCACAAAATTATATAAAATAATAAGTAATTTTATTTTTTATATTAATAAACCCCACTAAATGACAACATTCACTTTATCTACCTTAGTTTATCTTTTTCGGATAAAAAATTGAATTTTTAATCATCCTTTTGAGGATAAAAGACATATTTTTCTTTTCATTTAGTGTGGCAATTTTTTTTTAAAAATACGTCATATTTTGTGCGTTGTTAATGGCTATGGTATGATATACTAAAGTGTAACTCTAATTTATTTATTTTTCAAACAAGTGCAATTCTAAATTTATCAATTAGTAGAATTTTCAAGATGGAGTTATAAAATTAACTTATAAGCTATAATTTATGTCAAAGAAGTATCAATATAAGTATATAACAAGTCACGAGGAGATCTTATCCAAATTAAGTTGGTTGGTCATTTCAAGAATAATTTGGATATCAATTTAATTATAATTCTCAAATACAAATTACATAATTATAATAATAAATGTTCAAATTCAATTAATATAATTATAATTTGATATATGTGTGCATACAAGAATCTCACAATAAAGTAAAATAAAAGTCATAAAAACTATTAATGGCATATATATATATATGGGCTATATGTATATACACAGCTGTGTATTACACAGTAAGGCTTTGGCGACAGAGTTTTTGGGCTATAGCAACGGTAAACTGTCGCCATAGCCCAGAATAGCTATGACGACAGGTGAAATCGTCGCTATAGCCCAAAAAACCGTCGCTATAGTCTACTGTGTAATACACAGCTGTGTACATACATTTTTCCCTATATATATATATATTTATATATATATATATACGGTTCGGATCTAAAGCTCGCCCCTTATCCAACTTACCCGAGATCACTCTCCATTTAGCGACGGACCCGGCGACGGTTTGGTCATACAACTGTCGTCTATATTTTTAGCGATGCTACATGTTGTTCGTCGCTAAAAGTATAGACGACGCTTGTATGATCAAACCGTTGTCGGGTCCGTCGCTAAAGGGAGGGTGAGCTTGGGTGAGTTGTATAAAGGATGAGCTTAAGATCCGGACTATATATTAATATATATATATATATATATATATATATATATATATATATATACGGTCCGGATCAAGTGCATACCCCTTATCTTACTCACCCGTGTTCACCTCCCTTTAGGCGACGGTTTCGGTCATACAACCGTCATCTATACTTTTAGCGACGCTATATGTTGTCCGTCGCTAAAAGTATAAACGACGGTTGTATGACCGAAACCGTCGCCTAAAGGGTGGTGAGCACGGGTGAGTAAGATAAGGGGTATGCACTTGATCCTATATATATATATAATATAAAAGAGAGCAGAGAGAGAAAATAGACATATGTCCCATCCAAGTTCACGTTAGCAGCTTTCTCTCATTCCTCCGTATTTAAATTTTAAATCCTCTCTCTCTCTCTGTTCTTACGCACACAGAGGCTCTGAGCTCTTGTCTCTCATACCCAGCCAACTCTCATGGCCTACTCTCATTCTCCTTCTAGGGTATCCGCCTTCTCTACTGTTTCTCCTCCTCCTTTGAAGCTCTTGGGTGCTTCATGATTCGCCTCACCAACAGATTCTATGGCGCCGAAATCATTAGAATCGGAGACCCTACGGTTCTTTCTCTCCCGAGCGATTTTCGCCGTCTTAATTGGGTTGGCCTATTCGGAAGGCTCAGCTCCCAAAATACTCAATTTCTGATGTTATGAAAACAAAACCCATTTAGGTGATTCCAATTTGAAGTGGTCGTGTTTTTGAGTTTTAAACCTCCATTTTTAATAATAGAGTACCCAACTTCTAATTTTGGTAAATTGAGAAATTTGTTTATCTTCATTTCCTTTCAGACTATCTTTCTAGTCCATACAGAATCTGGTAGTTCAATTAGACACTTTACAGTTCTGTACTTTTTTTGACTCCCTTTTTATTAAATTTAGAAATGGTTTGCAAAATTGTTGCTGGGTGAAGACATGTCTGGAAGTTGTACTTGCTATCCAAATGAATAATTCTAAATTTGTTTTTAAATTTAGTTTGGCCTACCAACCTTACTTTCTTTCACTGAATAATTTTCACTTTTAATGTTGTTGTAGTTTAGATGTGATATTATTAAAAAAATTACTTGGAAGTTGATACAGAGTAGTTCACTTTCAGTTTGTCTATTTGTTTTGCGTGCACTCCTACAAATTACACTTCTTTTGTTTCATTTATTCCCGAGTTGGTGGACTGCAGAGTTTAGCACATATGAAATTAGAAAGGAAAAAATAAAGAATTTTTTTTAATGATATTAGCACATATGACTTTATAGTTAGTGCAATGGGAATTTGGGGCATCTTAAGTACAGTGATATATTTTTATTATTTTATTAATGTCTTTCTTCCTAATCAGAAGGCTATTTATTCTTGCCTTGCAGGTACTGTTTTCCGTGAGCCCATCATACACAAAAACATTCCTAGAATTGTTCCTGGTAATATTTTACATGGAGTGTATGTGAAATATTTTACATCCACCATTCACTCTATTCAACAATCTCTTCTCTAATATTTAGGCTGGAAAAAGCCCATTTGCATTGGCCGGCATGCTTTTGGTGATACAGTTATTAAAGGGTCAGGGAAGCTAAAAATGGCCTTTGGTGAGTAAAATCTTCATATTTGTTAGATAATTTGAATGTTGTTGAAATGTTTACAAGGTTCTTATGCTCCACTCCCAATCCCAAATAACGGGGACATTCCTATTGAACTTGATGTTTATGATTTCAAAGGCCCTGGCATTGCACTTGCTATGTACAATGTTGATGAGATTCGTATTCTAAAGTTGTAATTAAAGTTGGCAATATGTTTTCCCTAATCTCATCCAACTATTATAAATTTTGTAAAATTTGGTAGTCTATTCGTGGCTTTGCTGAATCATCGATGTCACTGGCATTCACAAAAAAATGACCTCTTTACTTTAGCACGAAACTCAGGCCAACTTATCAGACCCAGTTGACCAATGAAGGTTTACGGACATTTTTGAGGAGGTTTATGAACAGAACTGGAAGCAGAAATTCGAAGAACATTCAATTTGGTTAGTGTAACTGTGATTTGTACATATTTTGTGTGGTATTTTCAGATATAGTTTATTCAGAATCTATACTGACATGTAGGTATGAGCATCGCTTGATTGATGACATGGTGGCTTATGCGCTAAAAAGTGACGGTGGATATGTTTGGGCATGCAAACACTATAATGGAGATGTCCAAAGTGATTTACTTGCTCAAGGTAGTTTAGATGTCAGATTCAGGAGATTATATGATTGAACTTTATGTGAAAATGTACACCCACCAATAGTTTCATGTCTTGAGATAGAAGTTGACATATTTCAAATTTAGCAGACATGATACCCTGCTTAATTAGTTATTTTAAGCAATTCAGGTATTAGTATATTGAAATTTCTTGCGTCTCTCATATAGAGGCCATAGGGAATCCTTTATTTACCAGAACATGTGCATCTTTGTCAATCTGTTAAAGCTGAACATTAATAATAGACTTCATCACAATTCTTCAACTCTAGGCTCTAAGCTTTCTGATGCATATGAAGGGTTAAAATTAAGGTTCTATTGTACATATGGCTAATGTTTATACTTCCCCTCTTTTTTACCCCTAATAAAGTTACTTCTTTATCTAAAATAACAACCTTAAAAAATTTAACTATAATCTGCAGCAAGAAGTTACTTAAATATGGTTTCATTTAATATAACGGGCTGCTGGGATGATGGTTTAGGCTGCGTGTAGTTTAACAAGTAATTTCTTGATAGGAAAACTTCGAATGTCTATGTTCCTTAACCTTTTGAACAGATCTATGGTTACTTGTGTACTCTGCCTCCATTAGTTTTCCTCTTTATTTCTACTACTTTTCTGGTATATGTGGAAATAATTAGGGGATATCCTGAGCTAAGATTTGCCTGTGTTTCAGGTTTTGGCTCTTTAGGTCTTATGATTTCTGTATTGGTTAGTATTTTTAACTTCTGTATATATCTTATGTTGATATATCTTGGGTTTATCATGTGAGAAAAATCTTTTAAATGCAAGCTGTCTTGGTTTTTTGATTCTATGATAAATATTTTCATGCAAGTTATGCAGTTATCTTCAGATGGAATAACATTAGAAGTTGAGGCAGCTCATGGGACTGTAACCCGTCATTTTCGACTACATCAGAAGGGACAAGAAACAAGTACAAACATCATTGCTTCCATATTTGCATGGACACGAGGACTTGCACATCGGTTAGTTTTTATAATTATCTAACTGAGGGAACATCTTCTTCATACCCTGCAACTTAAATTCAAAATGTACAACATATACTGCCTCTGTCCTGAAAAGATGGTTTTTTTTAATATGTTTTAGCACAGATTTTCTGATGTGCAAAATCATTAATAACTAATAAAAATAATATCTATCAATAATTTTTCAGCACATCTCGAAATCCATGCCAAAAACATCCAAAAATATTCGAGTATCTTTCCTGATCCCTCCCACACGCTGCCCAACTCCCGCCTTATACTTTTGCCCCCTTCTCATCCAATTTCATTTCACATAAAAAAAATAAAAAATAAATTACCTAATTCAAAAATCCCTCCTATCCGCTGTCCAAGTCCCGCCTTATACCTTTGCCCCCTTCTCATTCCGCCTTCTCCTTGCCACGCTAGGCAGTTCCTTCATTTTGAAGAGAGAGAAAGTTGTCTCCTTTTTCCTTAAAGATTTCCCCCAAAATCCGATACAGATATTTGCCCCAAAATCAAGCCTTTCTCGGATCACTATCGCAACAAGCAACAAGTAGCAAGGTTCTTCATTTTCGTCCCCCAAAATCAAGCCTTTTTTAGATCACTATCGCATCAAGCAGCAAGGTTCTTCATTTTCGATCACTATTGCAGCAAGCAGCAAGGTTCTTTTCTCTATCGTTTTCCTCAGGTATTTGAGAATTTCTGGTGGGTATTTAAAGAAGAGAGGGTTCAATATTTAATTGTTCTTTTTTTTCTTTCTAAAGTGTTCTTATTTTTCTTGTTTTATTTTGTTTTAGTTTGACTATTTTGTTTTTGGGAATTTTCACTCAAGGTTTTTAGCAGATCTTTCTCTGTTTGTCTCTTCTTGATTTGTTCTAATTTATTGGGTTGGGGTGGATGGGTCAGGATGGGTTTGTTTGGGTTTACCCATTGGTGGTTCTGGCAGATACATTGTTGATACAAAGGAGCCTTAGAAAGTTTTCTCATCGGGATTCGAGATGCTAAGTGAAACATGAATGTTACTTTATATAGGTAAAAGCATAATGATGCCATACTCTGTTTACTTTTGCATTTTATTTTTGTCACCAAATAGACTTACAATGATTGTTTGTTTGTTATAATCATATGTTGTCCACTCCACAAAGATGTAGAACAAATTTCAATTTTGAAAGTTATTTATTTATTTGCAAAAAAATTATGGGGAAAAAAATGAAAGTGTTATTTTTTTTTGTGAATGGTGGATTGTTGCTCTGAAGCACCCTCATTCCCTCAGTGTATACGAAAATTGTTGTTTGTAGAGCAATCTGTAGCGTTCTCATAAATAACGTGGGAAGACTTTTGATGTATGAATATTGTTGGAGGTCTCAAATGTGTCTTAGATACACATGTCATCATTGCATTGGCATGTAATAATTGCTTAAGTCACACCATGATGTTGATCAACAAATGTAATGATAACATGTTTTTTAGACAATTTGAGACCCTTATCATTACCCTTGTCCCTTGGTTGATACAACAGTATTGAGAACTTGGTGTTTAATTGGCTTCTTATCTCCTTAAGTTGACAAATTATTGGTGTATGCATATTGTATGTGTTCTTCATGTGCCCAATATTTTATCTTCTAGATAAGATAGTAGCCTCCAACAGGGCCAAATGTCCTACAGATTTTTCATAACTTGCAAACATAAGGTCCATCACCATACTGTTTCTTCATTATTCAACTCTCCTTTCAGCAACATTTCTTCTAAAAAATCTCATCCTTTAGCAATCCCCACATGATCACCCTTCTTCTATAATCCCTTTAACAGTGGATGAGATAGATTCTTGCTTTAGCCTGAAGACAAAAAGAAATCCCTATTTATTACATATATACCCAATTATTACTTACCAAATATTTTTAAAAAGTTGCAATATTAGCGTGCATATATTAACATGCTTGAACATCAGTTGGAAGAATGGTTATTAATGCCAAGATTGTGACTCCACCAAAACAAGAATGAAAAATTAAAAAACATCTATATAAAAGCACATCGTACGCTTTTTTTCCAGAATAAACAGCGTACTTAGTATCTTATAAAATAAACATCTATTAACAAAGGTTTTCAATTTTGATATTCATTAAAATTGTAATTCCTTTGTAGAAGGATACTTCAGCACGCCTTAACAGATTTCTATTTTGTAGCCGTCTTCACTCTTAGATTTAATATTTAATTTTTTTAGCGGATAATATCTTCTTCAGTTGTTTTATTTGTTTGATCAAAGATATTGTTAACACGATAACCAAAATGTGTTGGTGGGTATGTCTCTGAAGCTGCTGAAGGCAAGGAAACATGTTCTTCAAGGTGAATACATTTGAATATTTGATTTTTAAATTAGGACCCTCATTATGGGAATAAGGTAGTATATATAGTTTTAGATATAAATCTTTGTCTTTTGAATATATTAAAATCTTTGTCTTTTGGATATATAGTTTTGATTATTTTTTTTGGGTGATGAGCTTTAACGTAATTTGAGAATTGAATTTTAATTGGTTGATATATTATATAAATTTGAATTTCGAAATCAAAATCAAACTGATTAAATTATTGTCGCTTGGAAAGATAAAGCAACTGATAAAATCAAGGAACAACCTATACATGAGCTTTTGTCAACGTCTAATCTAATTACTGTTTGGTAATGAGGATCAATATTCAGGTATTTCAACTTATAACTACCTTTTTTTTGTCATGAGTACTATTTGTTTTTTGTTTTTTGTTTTTTTGAACTTTAAGGTTTGCATTAAATAAACTAAAATGTATGTGATTATATATGTTGATTGTTGTTTTGCTATGCAGAATTACATAGTTGCAGTGGTCGGATGAGACGAAATGTAACAGTTGCACACAGTGAAAGTATGTTAGATTCACTGCTTCGTTGATGTAACTTTGGCCCTACGGTGAAGTCATGTTTATATTTTCTGAAAGTTATAAACTGTGATATTGTGACGACCCCAAAATTAGGTATACATCAACCATCTTGGGTCGTCAGATACATGGTATAAAATTCAAATACAACTTACTAATACAACTGTCGTGTACAATACGACAAAACATAACTGTGAGTTTGAATACAATTATTATCTACTAAAGATTATACAAACTCAAAAAGAGTCCTCATTACAATTATTAACACATTATTTCACATAATAGTGAGGACTACTAATGTTATCCTCTGGACCGTCACTTCGTTCCCCGACTAGTCCCTGTTATGTTCTCATTTCCTGAAGAGAACAGTGAAAGAAAGAGTGAGCTCAACTAGCTCAGTAAGAAATATTATGACTAAGATAATGCAGAATAAATTATCGTTAGTCTTCAATAATGTTAAACTGATAAAATACAATAGACATCAAGTTTAACTGCAGCGGAACATGCAATCTATTAAAAGAGTCAAGTAGAGAATAGAATCTACTATCTTTTATGATTTAAAAAGTTTTTCATCACTTTTATCGCTGAGACTCAGCTCAATAAATAATCCACATCATTAAATCATCCCTGAACTACAGCCAAGGTTATTCATTAGGGTCACGACCATAAATTCCATGTATTACGGGCCAAGGACATTTGTGTATTCATCAATAGTCATGATCATGCCATAAAATAATTCATCTTTGCTCCCTTGGCCGAAGAGAATCCATAGCCATAATCATACGAAAAACTGCCCATCAATGCACTACGGACCAATGATGACTTTTAATTTTCACATTATTTGTAACATTACGGTCGTGATTATACCGAATAATCCCTGGTCATAATCATACCAAGTCCATTTATGCACTACAGGCCATAGATGACTTTCAACATAACATAAACATGAGGATGATGACAATGATATAAGAATTCAATAAAACAAGTTCAAGAATTAATTTGTCCAAGAACTACTAACGTCCAAATTGTCAACATGATACTGCTTTGTAGAGTAAAATTCAAGAATGATCAGAAGAATATTTCCATAAAAAGATACTAGATGAAGCGCAAATATCAAGAATATTCTACTAATTTCATGGAGTATAGAAGTCAAAAATTTAACCAACTGAATATAATAAATAATGAAATAACAAAAGAAATCACCATGCATGCGGTACTTCGCATAGACAGGTTATTCCAACAGAATAATAATAACGGAACCAGGTCAGGTGAAATTCACACCGACAGGATGTTCCAACAGAATAATAAAGACGGAACCAGGTCCGGTGTAAAACACACAGACAGGATGTTCCAACGGAATAATAATAAAGACGGAACCAGGTCCGGTGTAAAACACACAGACAGTATGTTCAAACGGAATAATAGAAGAATGTCACCAAGTATAGGGTAGACCGCGTATACAGGTTATTCCAACAGAATAATAAGAAATGGAATAACAACAGTTGTCTTCATGAATAAGAAAGAATAATACCCCTTACCGTAAAAAAACTGAATATAAAAGTAGCAAAATACTTTTCTTCTATCTCTCTATAGTCTCTCTTTATAGTTTCTCTCTTTATAGTTCAGTAAATTCGCAAGAAAATAATGAAGGAATGAGTTTCTATTTATAGGAAAATGGAATGCATAGTAACTAATCCATGAACGGTTCAGATTGATTTACTTTAATCTGACGGTCCATATTTAAAGAAAAATCTTTTAAATAAAATATAATATATTCTATTTACATAAAAAGATTTTTACTATGCAAACACTATGCAACACTATGCAAAACACTATGCAACACTATGCATAATAAAATATAATATATTCTATTTATAGAATAACTTTAATAAAGTATTCTGTTTTATATAAAAAGATGTTTCTGTTTTATTACGTTAATAATACGAATAAAACAAAACGTCATTATCCCTATAATAATTCATATTATTAATCGACAATAATTGAATCAAACTGAGCGACTTCACACATAAATATCAATAATCAATACCGTGTGCTACTATGCAACAACGCGTATTACTGTACTTTTACTACCCAGTAGTTCAACAGTATCAACGGTAAAACTTCCGCCGTTATTTTTAATAAAATATTTTTGTCGTTTTCTCAATCCGACAATAATTCCGTTGTGGGGTCCACCAATAATTGTACCGTCGTACGAATATTTTTCGACACAAAGAATATTCCCTGACCAATCGAATATAATATAACAACTTGCATACTTTGCAAAATTTATAAATATTACCCACAACTATAATATTATCTCAAATTCACACCATAATATTAAAAAATTATTTCGTGAAAATTAATTATTTATTCATAAAATCTGGGATTTCACAATCTCCCCTCCTTATGGAATTTCCCCCTCGAAATTTATGTACGTACCTGGTATGCCGAACAGGTGAGGATACCTTGACTTCATTTCAAATTCTAACTCTTGAGATATAACCTTTGAGCGTTGAATACGATTCTTCTTATCCAAGATTGTAACACGTATCTCTTCAAACGTTAAATCATCCGCTATCTCGTCCGGTTCTAAATTAATAATGTGGTTCTGGTCATCCACATATTTACGTAACATCGAAACGAAAAAAAAACGTTATGAACATGCAATATATTTCGCGGTAAAGCGAGTCTATAAGCCACAGTTCCTACTCAATCGAGGATTTCAAATGGGCCAATTAAATCGAGGGTTGAGATTTCCTATCTTCAGCAACTCTTGCTTCTAAAATAACACCCTCTTGAACCTTCTTCTTCACATTCATCAGATTTGGGTATGTAGCTTGAGCGTCTTTAACTTTATCGATAAAAGTCAATTTTACTCGTATATTCGTTATCTTCACGTGGGTCCCTAGAGTTTTTAACTATATCTTTATCATTTGCAAGTTATACGAAATGAGTCTTTGTGTTAACAACATCGCACTTGTAAACGCATACGATCTTCTACTCAACACGTCAGCTACCACGTTCGCTCTTCCACGATGATATTGAATAATACGATCGTAATCTTCAACAGCTCGAGTCAACGTCTTTGGTGCATGTTACTTTCGTTTTAATTGAAAAAATTATTTTGAGGGTTTAAGAAATGGGTTTTGTACTGATGTCAATACAAAATTCGATTTCACGCTCTGGGGTAGGCTAAGAAGTCTTCAGGAATACGTCAAGAGATTTATTAATGATAAAAATATCATTCAAAACTGTTACTCACATCCAAGACTTGGATAGTACGTCACATTGATACCAACTGTGACTTCTATCCCTTAACCTAGATAGCACCTCACAATGATACCTATCAACTTGTTATCGTCATTCACGACGTCGTCTACAGAAAGTCTGGCTTCGGTGCATTCCACACAAGGAAGTCGTCAACAAAAGGATCGGGGCTCTTTACTTTTGGCTTGATATGACAATGATTGAATTTAGTGGTTTGGTTGCTTAAATTCGCCTAATAGGTTGGTTAGGAATATGAAAGCTAACAACCTTACGAAAAACATGATGAGTAGTTAACCAATCGTTTCCTAAAATCGCATCAAAGGCAAGTATTTTCAAAGAGACAACATCAACACGTAACGTGAAAGTGTCGATTTGAATCAAATAAGATTTATAAACAGTGGAGGTAACGAAGGTTTCTCCCAATGGAGTTTCAATAGATAAATCAAAGTTTAACTTCTCCGGAGTTAAGTACAAACATTGAACACAACTAGGTGAAATAAAAGAGTGAGTAGAACCGGTATCTAACACGGTATAGACTTCGTAAGAGCTTATGATTAACTTACCCGTGATAATTTTATTCAGGTTCCTCGTCATGAGAGAAAAAAAATGCTCTCTCTTAAACTACCAGTTTTGGCTTGTCTGGGACATCCTTTGGCATCATTATCCCAGCTAGAATTAACTTCATCATACGACAAAATCGAGCTAGGTGACCTTCTCTTCCGCAATTAAAACATGTTTTGGACTGCTGCGTACAGTTTGGACGGATGTGTCCCTCATGTCCGCATTTGAAACATACGACCGGTGATCGTTCTTCTTCCTTTAAAACGGGTGCTGGTACCTACGTCTTTACGTCATTGTTGAACCTTCTCTTCTTGAAATGTTCATTCTTATTATTTTGGCCATGATTATTACCAAAGTGGTTACCATTTCTGACATGTTGATTCCCTCCATGCTTATTATCACCGCTTTGATGACTGTTATCACCGGTATTATCATTTTGCCGGCTGCTCTCTTTTGGTTTGGTTGACTCGTTATCGCGATCCACCAACTGAGCCCTATTTACAACATCTGAATACAAACACAGTTTATGAGAAATAAGATGTTGACGTATCTCCGGCTTCAAACCTCTTAAAAATAATCGCGTCATTCTCTCTTCATTATCCACCAAGTGGGACGCAAACCGGGATAACTCCGCAAATTTTGCCTTGTATTGCGACACGGTCATATTGTTTTGCTCCAATTTGATAAACTCCACTTCCTTCATATGACGAATACTTTCAGGAAAGTACTTGTCGTTGAATAATTCTTGGAACTTCTCCCAAGACATCTTGAGTGCGTCAGGCTAGGTACGTTTTACAGATTCCCACCAATGATCTCCTTCTTCACGCAACATAAAAGTGGCGAATGGAACCTTTTGCTCCTAGGAGTATCCCAAGACATCAAATATCTTGGGGATCTGCTTTAACAACGTCTCTGCCTTAAGTGGTTCTGGCTTTCCCAAAAACTCTGGTGGTCCCAGCTCCTTGAATTTCTTAGCGGTGACCAACCATGGGTTGCCATTGTTTCCTCCTGCATTATGAACAGGAGCCGCCTTCTCCCGTTGTTGCATGAATTGCTCCTTAAACTACTTAGCGGTGACCTTCCGAGAGTTATCAGTATTTCTACCTGCATTTTGGACAGGAACTGCCTTAGCCTGTTGTTGCAAGAATTGCATAAAGCCTCTAACCATTCCATCATTCACCATTTCATCGGTGTTATTATTTTCATGAGGAGTATTGTCCTCTAGTTGCACATTATCCTGATTATTGATCTGTGGAGACTCAACGGTCTCCTGTGCTCCATTGATAATCTTAACATTCTCGGATGTCATTTTCAAACACTGCCACAAAACAAGGGTTAATTAACATATCACATATTATCCTTATACTTTGACCTACCAATTAAATACAAAATAAATTTAAGTAGGTCATATTAGCGAAGGAATTCCCCGTCTCTCCCCTCCTAATTCTAGTCTCACATCTTAGCCAAAGATCATATTCCTAAGCTTTGACACCAACTGTGACGACCCCAAAATTAGGTATACATCACCCATCTTGGGTCGTCAGATACATGCTACAAAATTCAAATACAACTGTCGTGTACAATACGACAAAACATAGCTGTGAGTTTGAATACAATCATTGTCTACTAGAGATTATACAAACTCAAAAAGAGTCCTCATTACAATTATTAACACATTATTTCACATAATAGTGAGGACTACTAATGCTATCCTCTGGACCGTCACTCCGTTCCCCGACTAGTCCCTGTTATGTTCTCATTTTCTGAAGAGAACAGTGAAAGAAAAGGTGAGCTCAACTAGCCCAGTAAGAAATATTATGACTAAGATAATGCAGAATAAATTATCGTTAGCCTTCAATAATGTTAAACTGATAAAATACAATAGACATCAAGTTTAACTGCAGCGGAACATGCAATCCATTAAAAGAGTCAAGTAGAGAATAGAATCTACTATCTTTTATGATTTAATAAGTTTTTCATCACTTTTATCGCTAAGACTCAGCTCAATAAATAATCCACATCATTAAATCATCCCTGCACTACAGCCAAGGTTATTCATTAGGGTCACGACCATAAATTCCATGCATTACGGGCCAAGGACATTTGTGTATTCATCAATGGTCATGATCATGCCATAAAATAATTCATCTTTGCTCCCTTAGCCGAAGAGAATCCATAGCCATAATCATACCAAAAACTGTCCATCAATGCTACGGGCCAATGATGACTTTTAATTTTCACATTATTTGTAACATTACGGTCATGATTATACCGAATAATCACTGGTCATAATCATACCAAGTCCATCTATGCACTACAGGCCACAGATGACTTTCAACATAACATAAACATGAGGATGATGACAATGATATAAGAATTCAATAAAACAAGTTCAAGAATTAATTTGTCCAAGAACTACTAACGTCCAAATTATCGACATGATACTGTTTTGTAGAGTAAAATTCAAGAATGATCAGAAGAATATTTCCATGAAAAGATACTGGATGAAGCGCAAATATCAAGAATATTCTACTAATTTCATGGAGTATAGAAGTCAAAACTTTAACCAAATGAATATAATAAATAATGAAATAACAAAAGAAATCACCATGCATGCGGTACTTCGCATAGACAGGTTATTCCAACAGAATAATAATAACGGAACCAGGTCAGGTGAAATTCACACCGACAGGATGTTCCAACAGAATAATAAAGACGGAACCAGGTCCGGTGTAAAACACACAGACAGGATGTTCCAACGGAATAATAATAAAGACGGAACCAGGTCCGGTGTAAAACACACAGACAGGATGTTCCAACGGAATAATAGAAGAATGTCACCAAGTATAGTGTAGACCGCGTATACAGGTTATTCCAACAGAATAATAAGAAATAGAATAACAACAGTTGTCTTCATGAATAAAAAAGAATAACACCCCTTACCGTAAAAGAAACTGAATATAAAAGTAGCAAAATATTTTTCTTCTATCTCTCTATAGTCTCTCTCTATAGTTTCTCTCTCTATAGTTCAGTAAATTCGTAAGAAAATAATGAAGGAATGAACTTCTATTTATAGGAAAATGGAATGCATAGTAACTAATCCATGAACGGTCCAGATTGATTTACTTTAATCTGACGGTCCATATTTAAAGAAAAATCTTTTAAATAAAATATAATATATTCTATTTATATAAAAAGATTTTTACTATGCAACACTATACAAAACACTATGCAACACTATGCATAATAAAATATAATATATTCTATTTATAGAATAACTTTAATAAAGTATTCTGTTTTATATAAAAAGATGTTTTTATTTTATTACGTTAATAATACGAATAAAACAAAACGTCATTATCGCTATAATAATTCATATTATTAATCGACAATAATTGAATCAAACTGAGCGATTTCTCACATAAATATCAATAATCAATACTGTGTGCTACTATGCAACAACGCGTATTACTGTACTTTTACTACCCAGTAGTTCAACAGTATCAACGGTAAAACTTCCGCCGTTATTTTTAATAAAATATTTTTGTCGTTTTCTCAATCCGACAATAATTCCGTTGTGGGGTCCACCAATAATTGTACCGTCGTACGAATATTTTTCGACACAAAGAATATTCCATGACCAATCGAATATAATATAACAACTTGCATACTTTGCAAAATTTATAAATACTACCCACAACTATAATATTATCTCAAATTCACACCATAATATTAAAAAATTATTTCGAGAAAATTAATTCTTTATTCATAATCTGGGGTTTCACAAATATATTTCCACTCTCATTATAAGTTTTCATCAATCAAACTCTGTAAGTTGTATGATCATATATTTTCAGGTAAACATTGAAGGATACTTGGTGTAAGCTGTAAAGAATACGATTTTGTTTCTCTATTTTCTGCATGTGTATATTTTTTGTATTCCGTCTTTTGTAAAGTCAACTAATTATACATGGTTATGATATTTTGGGTATGGAATGATGGTTGTTTTGGTGGTGTGAATATTTATTGATTATTGCAAGTGTTGTAGATAGGTTTAGATTTTTCTGGATATCTATTTTTAAAGGAAATTTTATAGAAATTAGTAGCGATTAATTTCGCTAGCTTGATATTTTGGAGGTTAGATATGTGTTGATGATTGGGTATGTATTAATTATTGTGGTTGTATAATGAATTATGATAATTGATATGTCTGATTGTAAGTTATTTTAAGTTGCAAAGAGTCTTTAGGTAATGTATTTTTTTTTGAATTTTAATCTAATTTTTCGTTTCGCCGTGCCTTCAGGCACGGGTTATCGCTAGTATATATATAATCTAACAAAGGAACTTACAATTGGATTATTTTGATAAACAAAAAATATATAAGAAAAATACGTGTTCAAATTCAATAAATATAATTTTAATTTGAAATATATACATACATGCATGAATCTCACAATAAAGTAAAAGAATAGTCATAAAAACATTAATGTCATATATATATATATATATATATATATATATATATATATATATATATAATCTAAAAGAGAAATTAAAATTGATTTTGATAAATAAAAAATATATAAGAAAGATAAGCAGTGTCTCGCATGGGTTCCAAGATTGCAAAATTAAAAGCACAAACTAAGCTTGCAAAATTAGAAGCACAAACTTGGTTTTACCAATCAACTATATAATCAAATTAATAAGCATTAATATTATACAAGTTTTTTTATCACAATATTTTTTATCTAATGTAATACTCCATATCTTAACAAATTTTATGTAGAATAATTCCCTTATTATGATTTTATTAAGATATTAAAATATCAAAAAAATCTAATAACATACTGTGCGACTTAATTGTATTAATATTAGTTGTTAATTTCATTCTTAAATTAATTTTCTACAAAATTAAATTCATTAAAATTTTATCAAATCACAGTACTTCAAATTATATTATTAATATCTGTGAACTTTTTGAAATATAATAACTATAAAACTAGTTGAAATATTATATATATTCATTACTAGCTAATTGTGATAACTAAATTAAAACTTAATAAAACTTGAGTTTATAGTTCTATTCCAATTTCAAGCAATTTTTGTCAATATAATTAAAATATAAAATTTACTACAAACTTAAATAAAATTAAAATTATTTTTTTTTTCATAATCAGAACTGAATAAATCTGCACTTTATTCAAATGTTTAGCTTAATAATTGATCGAATAAACTTATAATATATAATTCAATAATTTATTATTTAAATAAATATTTAATAATTTAATAACTAGCTACAACTATCTTTTCAGAATCCTAATTAAATATTAGTAAATGATCCATAATAACTATTTGCTACTAATTTTGAAAAAAATAGATCGATGTATAACCATCAATTACTTTAATCAACAACCAAAATTTATAAATTGGAAACCCCCATCCATCCGCTACTAATAGTAACGGTGACAAATCAAAAACTTTCAGATATATGAAAAAATAAATTTAAAATTTAGATGCAAAACAAATGCATGCTTAGGGTTTATAAAAATAGTTAATTAAATAAAAAATCAAGTAAATTATAATATACAAAATTTCTATTGAAACCATCTTGTTGGTTTATGATTTTAATGATGACAATATTATTGAATTTATATTTAATTTAATAGACTTATGTTTTTAATTATTTGGACGGGTTTAAATTCGTTTAATATATTAATTAACCCATTTGGGTATTTTGGTATCATTGAAAAGAGTCCTCGATATACTCTGATTTGTTATTGAATTTAAACTGATATACATATATTATTTGTTTCTTTCTTTCAGCTATTATATTTTGACTAGGATACTATATATTTTAAATATAACATATTATATCCGTTAAAGCTTCTGAAAGTATGTGTCCTCCCACCTGTGATATCTAAGAACTGTTGGTCACTTTATTTTAAACCTGAGATATGAGATTTTTGGGGAAGCTTCAAGAGCATAATTCTTAAATAGCATAATACCTTAAATAATATAATTTTATCAAAACAACGTAGTTTTGGAGGGACGCGGTGACATTTTTGTAAATACCATGACACCGCGTATTTACAAAAATATCACCGCGTCCCTCCAAAATTACGTCGTTTTGTTAAAATTATGCTATTTAAGGTATTATGCTATTTAAGAATTATGCTCTTGAAGCTTTCTGTGAGATTTTCATGCTAACCAATTTTATATTCGTTAAATATTTATTCTTTATAACTGTGATAGAGATATTCATGCTAATCTCTTTTTTGGACCCGTTGATAATATCAGAGGCCAGAATATCTCAAAGATAGTTGTTAGTCTCCTCCATCTATCTATCTATCTATCTAATAAAATATAACTAATTTTGAATTTCTCGCTCACTCAATAAATCATCTGGATCATTCAAAATTTGAGATAAATCTCACCGTTCATACAGTGTCAGAGGTACGGGACACAACTAGTATATATATATATATATATATATATATATATATATATATATATATATATCTATCTAATAAAATACAAATGATTTTGAATTTCCCGCTCACTCAATAAATCATCTGGGCCGTCCAAAATTTGGGATAAATCCCACCGTTCATACATCTATCTAATAAAATACATCTATCTAATAAAATACAAATGATTTTGAATTTTCCGCTCACTCAATAAATCATCTGGGCGGTCCAAAGTTTGGGATAAATCCCACCGTTCATACATCTATCTAATAAAATACATCTATCTATCTAATAATAATTTAATAAAATATAAATGAATAAATTATTTTGGTCGTTTAAAGTTTGAGATAAATCATATTGTCCATACAGTGCCGGAGGCACGGGACCCAGCTAGTATATATATATATATATCTTCTATTCGGCTAACACAGGGACATACGAACACAGAAAGTTTATATCAGTAAAGAAGAGTTTGAAGCCTATATTAGTCATATACGATATATTACCCCCGTTCTTTAATATAAATCGTTTTAGAAAATTATTTTTGTTTCTTAATATAAGTCGTTTGAGAATTTCAAGTAAACATTAATCGTTTAGTTTTCAGTATTATCCCAAGTATTAAATATAACTTTGGTTCTCTCATTATTTTATGTCCAATAAATAACAATATCTTCATCCAATATAAGGGCAATATAGACAATTGATATTATAGTTAATGCTATATAATTATTTCCTTAATACTTGTGCACAACTCTAAAACGACATATATTAAGGAACCGTGGGAGTACACTTCTATATTGAGAGCTTTAATCGTTTAATTTTTTTAAGCAAGTCGGTCATATTGTTAGTCTTTTATTTGTTGGAAAAACACAACATATTGTATTCAAAATACTTTGTAACAAGTTCATAGTTCAAGCACTGTTAAGCTTGTACGGTCCAGTACTGGATAGGTTCGTTCAAAAGAAGCTTTCAACGTTGCAGAGGTGTCCATCGCAGTGAAAAGCTTATTTGAACAGTGAGTTCTTTTTATTGTATTTAATTGAGTTGTTAAATTAAAAAAAGAGTCTCCAATATTATTTGGTATTGGACGTAGATTAGGCCACTAGATAGAAGATAGGGGTTGAACCACGTAAAAAATTTTGTCTTGTGTTTGTGGTTTGCTATTTCGTGTTTGATTGTTTAAGTCTCACTTTGCATCTCAACACACTCACATAAAAGTTGTCTCGTAATAGAAAAAAGTATACTAATTAATTCAGAGAATGTCTTTCATCTGTCTGCATTATAACAAAATATATTTTTGTCAAATCCAAACACTATTTGTCCGTCGTTGTTTTATTTTGTCTGTATTATAAGTAACGTAAAATTTACTCTAAAGCAGACACTTTAAATCACTAGCCTCATATGTCTGTTTTAGTACAGGAAATCAAAAATTGGTCATTGATACGCGTTTTAATTTATACACATATTCACCCCCTCCTAAGTGTGCATATACACAAAATTACACATCTCTTACTAGGGTTCAAGATTAAAGGCTTAAAGTCTAGTGTCAATTGTACAAAAAAAAATATACAAAAGTCATTATTGTTATGAATCATTCTCCTTAAATATTTATTCCACGTTTAATAATATAATAAATCATTATTCATATGGCTTGTACATCAAACGGGATTGATGAGCTTATTTTCATAAAGGATAAACTCGTGTACAGTTTTACATTTTGGTCTTTTGTAAATCATTGAACATGTAAAAAATTCAAACACAATAATTGATCCCCAAAACTTTGCTGGAAATCTTAAAACTCATGAATTCAAATTTGCACAACTAACTACTCCATGTAGTAACAATTTAGCATGAGTTCAATTTTGGCATTATATTCTACGTGCATTGAAATTCTAATATTCTAATATATTAGTAATCCATTAATAATCAATAACTATAAGTTTATTCGGTTATCAGTATTTGTATCATTTGAATTTTTAAATATATTATATCAATTTTGATACGTTGCATTTAAATTCCAAACACTGCGTTTATGAGTTAAATAAGTTATTACTAGACGAACAATATTTTTAAGTGTGTTTAAACTTCTAAACACTGAAAATTCTTATCACAATAATTTATAATTTTATTGAGTCATTTTAATTAATCACAAATTAATATCGAGTTAATCATTCAAGGCTCCCTATTTTTTTTATACAATATATAAATTCTTCGTATCAATAATTATATAATTTTAAAATCATTTGTAAGAACTAATATCCTATTAAATGTTATCTATTATTTTAAAGTTTATGTATACATGTATAAGTATTTCTATATAATATATACATACTAGATGGGTCCCGTGCCTACGACACTGTATGGGCAGTAATATTTATCTCAAACTTAGAACGGCCCAGATGATTTATTAAGTGAGCGGGAAATTCAAAATCATTATTAGATAGATTAGATAGATAGATGTATTTTATTAGATAGATGTATAGACGGTGGAATTTATCTCAAACTTTGGACAGCCCAGATAATTTATTGATTGAGCGAAAAATTCAAAATCATTTGTATTTTATTAGATAGATAAAAAATACAAATTTTATAAAAATCACGTGGAGTTACCAATAATAACATTTCAAATTGAAATTTTCCAAGTTATATGATGTGGGGCCTAGTTAAATAAAGTTTCAAAATGGGAATTAAATAAGTGAACAAAAGAATAAGATTGAGATATTTATGGGGACGGGGGCGTGGTGGGTTCACGTAGAAAAAAGCAGGATGGACATGCATATTTGGACTTTTCCCGCATTCAATTTGTTGGATTTGATGTGCATGGGATGGGTTGGGGATGCACCTTTCTTGGTGTACCAACTCCAAAAATTAACTCATTCCTTAAAAAAAAAACTTATTTAATCTTTTAAAGTCAATTAAAACTTTAAAATTACAATTTTGAAACCAGTAAATTTTATAAATAATAGTGAATTTTCTTTTCTTTTTATTTCAAAAAATAAGATCAATATTGAATTTTTGAAGCTAATTTAATATATTTTCAAATTTAAAAGTAATATAAATTATTTTAGGTTTAAACAATCTATATCTATAAAACAGAGCAGAAAGAGAAATAAGACAAATGTCATATCAAATTAACGTCAGCAGCTCTCTCTCATTCCCCTTTATTCAAATTTGAAACCATCTCTCTCTCTGTTCTACCACGCACGTCTCTCTGTTCTCTCATTCCCTCTTATTTTCCCGTCGATCCCTCAAAATCCTCGCACCCAGCCCTAAATCCTCCTCTGTTTCTTCTAATAAGCTCGCCTGAGGCGAACCCCAAAATCGCCTGAGCCTCTGTACGGAGCAGAAAGAGAAATAAGACAAATGTCATATCAAATTAACGTCAGCAGCTCTCTCTCATTCCCCTTTATTCAAATTTGAAACCATCTCTCTCTCTCTGTTCTACCACGCACGTCTCTCTGTTCTCTCATTCCCTCTTATTTTCCCGTCGATCCCTCAAAATCCTCGCACCCAGCCCTAAATCCTCCTCTGTTTCTTCTAATAAGCTCGCCTGAGGCGAACCCCAAAATCGCCTGAGCCTCTGTACGGAGCAGATCTACATCGAGTAGAACTCTGTGACTCTTCGTCTTCGTCTTCTCCGATTTGATTCGGGACGAAATGATCAAAACTTGGGTTTTCTCAACTTGCAGAACAGATTTTTTGGGACCTGGATCGGTCAACCCACCGGCCATTCCCTCATCCCTCCTTCCGCCGGCCGCACCCATCACTCCCCTTCGTCCTCTTCTTCTTGTAAGTCCCTCTTCCTCTCTTAATTTGCAGCTGGAATAGGCATTAGGGTTGCTCTAAAACCTGAATATCGTATAACACCACCGGTATGAATATTAGTTTTGTGGAATTTTAGACTTATTTACTAATTCGTGCTGATGTTAACACTGTGACTAATTAATTTACTTTGGCATAAACTGTGTTTTATGCTTTGCAACTATAATATTTTTTAGTTTTACGTGTTCATATGAGGATCAATTATTTCTGGTATTGTTTTCTTATTTATACTAATCTGATTTTAATATTGGTGTCTTTTTAGTTTGTTCAAATACTTGGCATACTTTCCTTCATCATTGTCTGACTTTCTTTTCTTTCCCCATTTATATGGTACAAATTTATATGGTACAAATTTTGGGTGGGATTATGATTCTAGATTCATCTTAAGATGATGATGTGTTATAGTTAATCCACTATAACATTGATATAGACACAGTGATGTAGACACATGTTAAGTAAGTAATGCTGAAGTATTGATGTGGTTAAAAGCCACAAATTGTTTTGGATTAAGGTGATTAAGTTGTATATAAATCTCAGTGCTGATTGTTTCTGGAATGGGATTGCTTAACTGGTAAAGTATAAAGATATAAGTTCTTGTAAGGATTTAGCCATTACAGATAGTTTAGGTGCCTTCTTTTCACCTAATTTTTATACTTGCTAATCTTATTGATTTTATGTTTCTTCTTAAAAGCTTGTATCTGGAGCTTCCAAACCTATTATTGTTGACTTGTTATGAATTTTCTTCTCCTTGTCCCTGTTGCTATGATAAGAAAAAAAAAACTCACCTTTTGTCATCAGATGTAATTATTTTACTTTCGGCTACTTGCTTGCTCTTTTTCTTTCAATATATTTTTTCCATATTACATCTTCGACAGGCCTTCATGAAAACTTGGCACTGCAATTAATGATTTTTGTTGTTCGAAAGATTTATGCTCTATCGAATATGGTTTAATATTCGTATTTATCAAAAGGGGAAAGTAATTTTATTGTTCTTTTTTGTGGAAAATATTTTAAGGCTATAATGCCACATAAAACATAATGGACGAGTTTTATTTTCTTCTCGCTGGGAAGTATTTTTGAAAATTTGGTTGGTCTATCATTTTCCATATATTATTAGTCTTATTTATGTTGATATCCATTTGGCAATCACGAAATTACGAGACAGTTGGTTCAATTTATATGTCTAAGAAGGAATTTAATATTGATCCTCCCTAAAATTTAATAGTTAGATGGAGAATTATGGATCTTATTTGGTATACGTCTAGCTAGCCAAGCAATCTAGCTGGAATCTGATCAAAATTGAAAGTAAGACAAACAATGGATTAGGATTCTGATCTTGCTCTTTGCTTGGCCTACTTTCGCAAATCATTTGGTAGCACAATTCTTTCTTGTAAGGCTTACTCTTTGTTCATTGCATGGAGCTAACGTGATTAGATCGCCATTTGGAATAAGCTTTGTCCTCTGACCAAATCCAGCTTGACCATTATACTTAATATTTTGTTTCCATGTCGAGATCAGAATTTCTCAAGGAAGCGGGTAGCTTACTCTGGTTGTCATAAAAAATCACTAACTGATGTGTGCTTAAACAGCCCTGATATACTTTTTTTCATAGAACTGATTGAGGAGAAGGAAAATCCACATGGAGACTTCCTGAAAATTCTTGCATTTGTAATCAAGGATTGCTTGTGTCCAATTGAGAAAATTATATAACCCGATGAGTGAAAATTATTTGTTGTTACAATACAGGGCGTATAGTTCCCTTACTACACTGGGCAGAAAGCAGAAAGATTATTCGCTGAGAAAAGTTGTATTAGAAGATTACTACTATTTTCAGCCACTGTACTCATTATGCAAATTATGCTGGGAAGAAATGCAGATGTGCATGTGATTACTTCCTCACTGTGAGATACACATGTTCAGAATAATTGTTCCCTGAGGTAATTTATACTTGACACTTTAATCTATAAAAAAAAAGGTTGTACTTGACATTTTCATTTCTATGAATGTTCCTCTTAAATAATTGTACTTTAATTTAATTTTTCATTACGCCGTGCCTTCAGGCACGGGTTATACCTAGTACAATTATAAAAGAAGGCATGGGAGGTAGACCTGGCAAACCGCCGTGCCGGGCCAACGACGGTCCAGGCCGAAAAGGCCCGGATTTTGGCTGGCCAAATTTTTTTGGGTCCTTTATATAAGTATACAATATTTAGAAAGTAATTACAGTATTAGTGCACTCATAAAAAATTTACAAAATTAATACACTTTCTATATTTATTTACAATATTAGTGCAATTAAGATTCCTTAATTTAGGGAATTAGTATAGGATACAATTCATAATAATAAGGAAACCTAAAATCAAGGAGAAATAACTACCATAATTAATAATTCAAATTCAAATATCTTAGATCTAACAAACAAAATAAATTCAAATTTAAAAATAATAATTAAAATTTAAAGTTTGGCAACGTCATTTTCCTCCTCCCTTTCGCCGGTCATCTTCCTCCTCCCCTTCGCCGCCGCTTTAACACCATGGACGCCGGCCATCTTCCTCCGCTTCACCATGGACGCCGGTCATCTTCCTCCGCTTCACCATGGACGCTGTCGTTTCAACACCATGGACGCCGGCCACAGCTGTCATTATGACGAAGGTTGATTTAGTCCAAAAATTAAAAGGAGAAAAAGATAAATTTTAGTGCAGTTGGTATCCAAATATTTATACAAAGGTAACCATTTTAGTTTTTGTGGGTAACCAATAGAAATTTAAGTGCAGTTGGTAACCAAAACTTTCAAATGTAACAATTTTAGTTTTTGTTGGTTACATTTGTATTAACGCTTGGCTACCAACTGCACTATGAAAAAAAATAATCTATAATTAATTTTTTATAATTAATTGGTAACCCAATAAAACTGAATTGGTTACCTTTGTATTAAGGTTTGTCTACCAACTGCATTATAAAAAAAATCTACAATAATTTTTTTAATTAATTGGTAACCCAATAAAACTGAATTGGTAACATTTGTATAAAGTGTTAGCTACCAACTGCACTATTAAATAAAAAAAATCTATAATAGATTTATTAAAAATAAATTATAAATCTAATAACACTGAATTGGTTACATTGGTATGAAGGTTTGGTTACCATCATTCAGTATTCATATCCACCGCCGCCACCGCCTGAATCTTCATACCCACCTCCATTTTGACCCTTCATTTTGAGAAGCTACTGGAGATATACAGTTGGTTGACTCATATATATATATATATATATATATATATATATATATATATAAACCTTCATTTTATAGTAGCATGGAGTATGTTAATGCTCATGAAGATGCGGTGAATTTTGTAGTAGCAAGCTATGGTGGGTTGGTTTTTGCGGGGTCGGCGGATGGGACGGTGAAAGTGTGGAAGAAGGAATTAGTGGGTAAAGTGACGAGACATGTTTTGGTGCAAACGTTGTTGAAGCAAAAAAATGCGGTGACAGCGGTGGCGGTGGCAAGTGGGGTGGTGTACGGTGGCAGCCGTGGCGGTGACGGTGACAGCCGTGGTGGAAGGTTTGAAGAGTATAGAAAGAATATTGAATGATGAAGAAGGGTGATGACTAACTGCAGTTGTTATAGATGAGGAGATAGAGAAGAAATAATGGGTATAACTAATCCCTAAATTAAGGAATTCTAATTGAATACTAATTCTCTAAATTAAGGAATCCTAATTGCACTACTATTATAAATAAATATGGAAGTATATTAGTTGTGTAAAATTTTTATGAGTGCACTATTGTTGTAATTATTTTTAAAAATGTAATAGAATATGTAATTGATCCAATTTTTTAAGCCCGTGGCCCGGGTGGGGCGGGCTGGACCGTCCCGCGGGCTTTTTCCTATATTTTTTTTTCAAAATCTTAATACACCAAAAATAGTAATAATAATAAATATTAAAAATAATAAAATAGTTTATAATAAACAATAATTCTAATTACTTAAATTAACTACATATCTCAATCAATTAAAATTTTAATAGTATTATAATTTTAGATATTATTCTAAAGGCATGATTTGGGATAATGATTGATTTACTTTCCAAATAAGTAGAGGGAATGCATAATTAAGGGATAATAATTGATTTACTTTCCAAATTTACTACAATTGTTATTTGTTAGTTTAATAGTTTTATACTTTGAAATTATTAACTACATATCTCAATCAATTAAAATTTTAATAGTATTATAAATTAGTATTATTAAATAATTACCTACATTAATTACATATCTTAATTATAATTTTCAATTATAGTTAAAATATATTAAAGATTGCATTAAAAACAAATATTGTTGTAACTTAGTTGGTTTGAAATCTTATTTATTTACTTACAAGTCTTGTGTTCAAGTCTCACAAATAGTAATATTTTATTTAAAAAAAAATTACGGGCCACTTGAGCGGGCCGGGCACCCGCGAGCCGGGCCTTTATAGGCCGGGCTAAAAACAGATCAGGCCAAAAAGACCTGAATTTTGACAGACTAAAAAACATTGGCCCAAAACTCGATTTTTTAACGGACGGACCGATCCGGTCCGCGGGCCTGGGCCATCTATGCCCGGTCGAATGGTAGGTGAGGAACAACTCACTTTGTTGCGCCATGTATCCCTTATAATAATAATATTAACATGAGAGGAAGTGTATGTTTTGAATCACATAAAACGACGTGGTTTTTGTATTATAGCTTATGTAATTAAATAGTTTCCCTGACCTGCCTTTTGTCATTATAAAAAACTATAATCTATCAAAAAAAATTACCCCTAATTACAAGGTTTGATGGTTCCTGAATATTAAATGAATTGCATTAATTTTGATTTTAAAAAAATAAATTAAAATAAGTTTTAAAGCTACTTAATTATATATTACAAAATGGAAGGAGTATAGTTTATGATAATCATGATTATATTAATTAAAATCAATAAATTCATATTAATTGGCCTAAATGCTTAACGTATTGAGAAAAAGTTTGTCATGTCAGATTGCCTGAAAATAATCCGAATCCGGTTATTAAAAAGTTAACTTTATGATAAGTTGATTAGTTGACTAATACAGTACTGATACACAGAGAGATAACATCTTTTGGTCTGCGTGTCGATATTGTATTAATCAATTGACCAAAATTAATTTCATACTAACTTTCCAATAATTCCATTGTAAATAATTTCAATCCTATTTTTTATATTATCCAAATAACACCCAAATTATTATATTCTATAAAAATTCCAAATTCAATAAATTTTATAAATTATTTAGGATTCATTAAAAAAAAAATTGCCTTATCACTATTCCTGTCGCTCCAGAAGGACTGTAAGTTAAATTGACTGAGGAGCAAGAAAGTAGTCATAGACTCATAGTCAAGCTAATAGACATGACAGCTACACCTACACATTATGCATGCATTCAAATTTGCACAACTAGTAAAAACTTATCATGACTATAATTTTGACGTTATATATTCTACCTGCATTGAAATTAAATGAACATTTATAGTACTCTCAAATATAATTCAGACAATATGATGTGGGGCCCCGTTAATAGCATGGCAAATTGAATATTTTCAATTTATATGATGTGGGGCCTCGTTAAATAGATTTTCGAGGAGAAATTAAATAAGTGAACAGAAGAATGTTTTTTCAGGGAGGAGGGAGGAGGGAGGAGGGAGGAGGGAAATTTTATATCTCCTAGTACATTTCTAGAAAAATTATAACAAAAGTATATTTAAAAAATAGTTACAAAATTAATACATTTTTAATATTTTATTTATAAATTTAGTGCATTTGATATCCCTTTAATTTAGTTAGATGTTTTAATAGATTGTTGATGTGATAAATCAGTTTTGTAATGGTAATTGTTCTCTATTGGTTGCCTAATCTGTGACAATTTGAATTGCATACATTTTCCCTTTGTGTGTCTTTTTTTTTTGCTGAAGGCTTCTTTAGTAGGAATTTCTTCTTTTCTAATTTGGGAACCTGGAAACCAACTTTCTTTTCTTCTCTTTTTGATTTCTGCCAGTGTTCTTTTCGTTCCTGTCGGCGTTGATCTGTCATTGTCGCCATTGTCCGCTCCGTCTTTGCCGGCGCTCATCTGCACTCATCATCGGTACATTCTTTTGCATGTTTCCTCCGCTCAATTTTCGATTTCAGTGCGTTGTCGATCTGTTTCTAAGTTTTCAGACGTCGCTGCATTGTTCGGTTGGTTTGTGGTCGTTACCGTTGCGTCGTTTGGTTACTGTTATATTTTGATTTGGTTACTAGGTACTTTTTGACAATAGGGAGGTTGATTAAATTGGTTTTGGAAACATGCTGATTGTGTTTTGGTTACTAGTGCTTATATATTTGGATATTGCTGATTGATCTTTGATTCTATTACTTGTGACGCCCCCAAAATTAGGTATACATCACCCATCTTGAGTCGCCAGATACATGGTACAGAATTTAAATACAACTTAGTAATACAACTGTCGTGTACAATACGACAAAACATAACCGTGAGTTTGAATACAATTATTGTCTACTAGAGATCATACAAACTCAAAAGGTGTCCTCAATACAATTATTGTCACACTATTTAACAGAATAGTGAGGACTACTAATACTATTCTCTGGTCCATCACTCCGTTCCCCGACTCGTCCCAGCTATATTCTCATTTCCTGAAGAGAACAGTGAAAGAAAGGGTGAGCTCAACTAGCCCAGTAAGAAATATTATGACTAAGATAATGCAGAATAAATTATCATTAGCCTTCAACAGTGTTAAACTGATAAAATACAATAAACCTCAAGTTTAACTACAGCGGAACCAACAATCCATTAAAAGAGTCAAGTAAAAAATAAAATCTACTATCTTTTATGATTTAAAAGGTTTTTCATCATCGTTATAGCTGAGACTCAACTTAATAAATATTCCACATCATCGAATCACCCCCGCACTACGGCCAAGGATATTCTTTAGTATCACGACCACAATTATTCATGCACTACGGCCAAGAATATTTGTGTATTCATTAATGGTCATGATCATGCCAACAACTGTCCATCAATGCACTACGGGCCAATGGAGTATAGAAGTCAAAGTTTTAACCAACTGAGTATAATAAAGAATGAGATAACAAAAGAAATCACCATACATGCGATAGACCGCACAAGCAGGTTATTCCAACAGAATAATAAATAACGGAACTAGGTCCGGCGTAAAACACACAGACAGGATATTCCAACAGAATAATAAAGAATGGAACCAGGTCCGGTGTAAAACACACAGACAGGATATTCCAACAGAATAATAAATAATGAAACCAGGTCCGGTGTAAAACACACAGACAGGATATTCCAACAGAATAATAAAGAATGGAACCAGGTCCGGCGTATAGCACAGACAGGATATTCCGACAGAAATGTAAAGACAGAATAGTAAATGGATGTCACCAAGTATAGGGTATTCCGCGTATACCGGTTATTCCAACAGAATAATAATGAATGGAATAACATAAGGATTTCACCAAGTATAGGGTGTACCGCGTATACATGTCATGTATAGGGTATGCCACTTTTACAGGTTATTCCAACAGAATAACAAAGAATGGAATAACATAAGTTCTCTTCAAGAAGAAAGAATAACACCCCTTACTTTATTTAGGAGATTGAATACTGCAGCAGTGTAATAACCGAATACTCTTCTTCTTTCTCTATTACTTTCTCTATACTTTCTCTCTCTATAGCTTGAACGAATTCGTGAAAAATAATGAAGCCCCAGGCCTCTATTTATAGAAGATTTATTACTATTTACGAAAGTATTTACTATTTACGAAGGTAATTACTATTGACGAAGGTAATTACTATTTACGAAGGTAATTACTATTTACGAAGGTAATTACTATCTATGAAGGTAATTACTATTTACGAAGGTAATTACTATTTACGAAGGTAATTACTATTTACGAAGGTAATTACTATTTATGAAAAAGACTCTTAGATGATGACATATGCCCCCCATAAATAATTCAACTTACCACAAACGTCTAATAATAGACTCTTTATATACATCAAGGATTGAATAAAAATTACCAAAAATTATTTTATTTTTAATCAACACATATTTAATCTTTCAACAATTATTAATCATTTATAACTTGTCGTCTCAATTATTGTTTAAATAATATAACATATTATACAGATGATACTGTGACAATAATTGAATCAATAATATAAGAGATATGATGCAGCAATTACTGTAGCAATAATTGAGTATAGCTGAGTGACTTCTCACGTAAGCATCAATAATCAATACCGTGTGCTACTATGCAACAACGCGTATTACTGTACTTTTACTACCGAGTAGTTCAACAGTTTTAACGGTAACACCTCCGCCGTTTATTTTATAGAAAGCTAATTTTGTCGTTTTCTAACTACGACAATACTTCCGTTGTGGGGTCCACCAATGATTGTGTCGTCGTACGAATATTTCCCGACAAAAAGAATATTCCCCGACCAAACGAATATTTTATAACAACTTGCGTACTTTGCAAAATTTATAAATATTACCCACAATTATAACATTATATCAAATTTATTCCATAATATTCAAAAATAATAATTATGAAAATTCATCTTTATTTATAAAAACTGGGGTCTTACATTACTAGTAATTTGACATTGTTTTTTGTTCATATTGGGTTTTTTAGACTATTTCCTTTAGAGAGAACCAAATGCGTATTAGTGAGTGACAGAATTCATCATGTTAGTTACTATTTACCTTTTGCTTATTTTAACACATAAAACATATTGAGGAATTCCATTATTACTTATCCAATTTATAATGTTTTCTAAATTTTAATTTGAAAGTATCTAATTATGGTATGTCGAAATTTCAATGTATAATATACCCCAATTAGACAGCGCAATAAACAGGTATCCAATTGTCCAATATGTAGTGATCAATAAATCTCATCGAGGTATCCCGAATGATCAATTTTATAGTGATGGTAATGTATGTATGATTAAAAAAATTTAACAGAAGGTGCAGATGTTATCCGAAATGTCATGTAAGAGTTCTCATTTATGTAGCTGCTAATTACTTATAAATAACTTTTTAAAAATAAAATTATTTTTAATATGGTGCAGTTGATAGCCAAATCTTCATACAAAGGAAACCATTTTAGTTTTTGTGGGTAATCAAATAGCCTTTAAAAAATTTCAGTCTCTGCAGCAGAATGTCGGTTTTCAAATCCTTCGATCTTTTAGTGAATGTCGGTTTTGGATTTCCTCATTGCGGGATTCGGCTACTCTGGCGTCTTCTTTTTTCGTGATTTTGAATAGACTGATCGATTTCGTGGCTGAATTGTCAATCTTTATTCGGTTTGGATGATCGGTTTATTTAGATTGCTCGATTGTATAATATTTACAAAGAATTGGTAACTGCCGTAGATGTCAGTAAGTTCTCATTGATTTCAGCGTTTCCTTATTTTTGTGAAACTGAAGGATTTAACGTGGTTATTGTGATGCACTCTTTTTGTAATTATTTTGTAGATGCATTAATCTTATAATTACTTTTAATTATTGTATAATAGTGTAAAGAACCAAAAAATAACCAGTCTTTAGCTTGCCTACATACCACTCATTCGTATTAAATTTTAGAAATAATAGTAAATTTTATAATCTCTTCGTTTCATAAAATAACATCAATACTAAAACTAATTTATTATATTTTTATATTTCAAAATTGATATGAATTATATGATGTCCCTTTTTATAATTATAAAAACTATGAACTATTCAAAAATACAACTAATTACAAGGATGGGTTGTTTCCGAATATTAAATAAATCGTATTAATTCTAAATTTGAAAATATTTCAAATTAATTTTAAAACTACTAAGTCATATATTATAAAACGGAAGGAGTATGATTTATAATAATTATAATTATATTTAATTAAAATCAATAAATTCATATTAATTGGCCCAAATACTTAAGGCATACCTAGAGAGGGATTAGGTTAGCATGAAATTTATTTTTTTGTAAGTTGGTCAATTGATCAATAGAATACTGATACACATAGAGCTCGTCCGCGTGTCAACACTTTATTAACAAATTAATCAACTTACTTAAAAATAAACTTCATACTAACCCCTTCTACCGAATAGTGACAACAATGAGTTCTATCTTCACTAAATAAAGTAAAAATTAAGCATAAAGAGTGGAGTCAAAAGTAAACAATTAGAAGTAAAAAGTTGCTTACCATCCCACCCATTCCCACCTACAATTTTCAGAAAAGGAAGAATAGAAGAATAAGAAGAATGAATAGCTTATATTCTTTAACAATAGAAAAGAAAAGAAATGCAAAAAAGAAAATTAAATTAAGGACCAGCCCACCATTTTAATTTATAACTTAATGATTAAAAAAATCATCCAACTTTTGGTTTGTTTTTATTTAAATCACCGATGTTAATTTTTTAACACCTATACCCACAATATTTCTAAAAGTATTATAAAAATAGGAGAGCACTATATATATTTTTGATATAAAATGTATAAAAAAATATTAATATTATTTTTAAAATATTATTTTTATAAGAAAAATTAATATAAAATGTATAAAAAAATATTTTTTCAAAATTTAAAACATAATAATTCAATTACAATAAAATATATAAAAACTTTTATTACAACAAAATAATATATGACAAAAGATATTTTTTATAATATTTTTAATGACAAAATCTTTAATCAAAGTTTTTTGTTCTTATACCACGGTCGGCCTTACCATGCGCTCAGGAATAGCCGTGTATGTTGTAAGAAAAGGACATATACCATTCAAATACGAGTCCTTCTGCATGATATTTTTTTTGCATCCGAATATTGGATATTTTAAAAAAATTTGTTTTTCTTGTAATTTTAAAAAAATATATAATATCTATTTTAATTAAAATTTTTATAAAATATAATATTTTAAGTATAATACTGTATTTTATAAAAAATTTAATTAAAATAAATACTATACATTTTTTTTTAAATCACAAAAAAAAATTGAAAATGTCCTGTATTTCGGTCGGACAAATTGTCCGCCAAAACTTATTGTTCGCATACACTGTATTCTTGTAATGAAGATGTCACCTATCTACCTCATACTGAAAATGTGATGTACTTTCTCTCTCCTCTCACTATCATATGAATCTTGTTCATAAATACCATAAACTTGTTTTTGTTTACTCTAATAATTCCCCCAATACCCTTTTGTTTCTTATCCTGTCTCCTGTCCTGGTTCTGCCCTTCAAATCTATCAGTTTTGCTCCACCGCCGGCTGAAGGTTAGATTCCGGCACCCTCTTTTCACTGTCTTGATTTTTACTCATTATTTGTTTTTGTTTTTTATTTATTATTTGTTGTTATTTTTGTTTTTGTTTTTGTGGCGGCCCGGCGGGTCACTCTGACTTGCAAGGTGCAATAGAAAAAATCATCCAAAACTCTTGGAATAAGGTAATAATATGCATTTGTCTTGTAACAAACTAGTGGAGTTTTATATAACTATATACTATAATTGTTTGTATATGGATAAATGTATATAATATTGATGGAGAGCTCGAATAGTACAGAACTGATTCAATTGTTTTATTAAGTACTCAAGCATTACTACAAATTAATTACTTTTTTGTACTTAACAAAGTTTATATTTCCCAGAAATCAGTTCTTCAGGGTTCCTCTCTAGCTCTACATCGCAAAGTTTAATGATTTCCCAGAAAAATATTTTCTTGCAATATATGAAAAGTTCTAGTTTTTTTCTTTTGCTCCATTTTAGTAGCATTTATATTATGAATGTGAGTAAATTGTTGTTTGATTTACTAGGGTTTCAATGGATGCAAATGGTAAGAATCCAAAAAGTGGGGAAATTAGTCTGACTGAGAGCCAGAAAAGCGGTGAAGTTGTTGTAACGATCTCTTGTCGAGAAAGAGATGCAAAGAATTCACCTCACAGAGTTTTGGGTGATTCCCATGTTGGAGCTGCAAACTTGTCACCAGTTAGCTGTCCTTCCCCTGAGAATGTTAGGTTCAATCCCAGCCCCAATAGGCCTCCCAAAGTTCCCACAAAAGAAACCCTAACTCGACGAAAATCGCTTGCCAGGTCTGTGTACTTGAAACCCAAATCAAGATTTGGAGAACAACCTGTTGATGTTGATTCACATATGCTTGAAGAAAATATCTCATTGATGCAAGAACATATGAACCCAAATGGTACTTCACCTATTAGAAATATGTCTGCTCGTGCTTCACCCAATAGTAGAGTGGCTTCCACTAATACTTCATTCAAAGATACAGTTAGGAGTGTGTCCATAACTACTCCAAGAACGCCGTTGATGGCTTCCCCTAGAGGTGTGGGAGGAGTGGATGAGGATGAGGAGATTTACAAAAAAGTGAGTATTCATAATAAATTGAAGTATAAGAGGGTGAAAATTAAGGCTTTGATTGAATGGTTGGTCTTTCTGTTCATTTTGGGGAATTTGATTGCTTGCTTGACCATTGATAAGTTGGAGTATACAACATTCTGGGGTTTGGAGATATGGAAATGGTGTTTGCTCGTAATGGTGACCTTTTCTGGCTTGTTGTTCACCACTTGGTTTATGCATTTTGTGGTTTTGTTGATTGAATTGAACTTTTTGTTGAGAAAGAAGGTGTTATATTTCGTTCACGGTTTAAAAAAGAGTGCTCGGGTCTGTCTTTGGTTGACTTTGGTTCTTATTACTTGGCTTTCATTGTTCAATCACGGGGTCAAGCGATCAGCCACTGGCACACGGGTTTTGGATTATATTACTTGGACTATTGTTTCTCTGCTCGTTGGCTCATTCTTGTGGCTCTTTAAGACTTTGCTTCTTAAAATGTTGGCATCATCTTTCCATGTGACCACGTTCTTTGATAGGGTTCAGGAATCAATCTTCCACCAGTATGTTCTCCAGGTCTTGTCAGGGCCTCCACTTTTGGAATCGGCTGAGATGCTTGGAAAAACAAATAGTTTTAGTCAGTTTAGTTTCCGGAGCACAAAGAAAGGAAAGCAAGGGAAAGAAGGAACTAAAAAGGGGGTGATTGACATGAGCAAGCTTCATGAGATGAAGCGGGAAAAAGTTTCTGCTTGGACCATGAAGATGTTAGTTGACGTGATATCTAATTCAGGGTTGTCGACCATCTCTAATGCCCTAGATGAAAGTGATTTTGATGGGAATGTTGAACAGGCTGATAAGGAGATAACCAACGAGATGGAGGCAATTGCTGCTGCCTATCACGTTTTCAAGAATGTGGCTCAGCCTGGTTGCGAGTGAGAAACTTGTCTTGAGGATGTTTCTGATAAGTTGATATTTTTTCTTATCCCCCTTTCTCCTGTATTAATTAAAAATTTTTCTGTCTAAATGCGTAGGTACATTGATGAATTGGACCTAAGGAGATTCATGATTAAGGAGGAGGTTGATCTTGTGTTTCCACTGATCGATGTTGCTGAAACAGGACAAATAGACAGGAAAGCTTTGACTGAATGGGTGGTACGTCTTTTTATCCTCTTTCTCATAGGATTGGTCGGTATGGAAGTTCTCATTTAGTTTTGTGGTTTCTGATTAGTTTTGAAATCTCAAATCTACTGTATTCGCAGCCTGAACTCTTAGATTGACTAACAAGGTAGAATAATTGCTGTACAATTCCAGATTTAAATGTCTTCTACCATATGGAGTTACGAAGCAATAAATGATGCTGAAGTTCCTAGAGCATATGTCCTGCTCAAGTCGCATAAAAAATCGTATTAAAGGAACACTTTAGATAGCTATGACGATCAAATTTAGAGTCATTTAATTACAACTGGTAGTCTGGTTCTTTTTAGTAAATGTTTTTGTATTGTTTTTCTGGTTCTATGGCTGGGACATGGGATGGGAGGTAACTCTCCCCACCCATTTAACCCTAAAGAAGGCTGGGTTTATTCAAGTAGTATGACTGGCAAGAGACTTGCTTTTTAAAAAAAACCCGACTAGCTAGAACTTTTCCTGCTTAATTTGTAGATAAGTTTACCATTAGAAGAAACACTGAGCAATGACTCGTTTATCAATGTTCAAAAATCCTTGTTATTTGTGCAGGTGAAGGTTTATAATGGTCGGAAAGCTTTGGCCCATGCTTTAAATGATACCAAAACAGCTGTAAAGCAATTGAACAGCCTTGTTACGGCGATCTTAATTGTTATCATTACTATCGTGTGGCTACTTTTGGTGGAAATTGCAACAACCAAAGTACTCGTCTTCCTCTCATCACAGCTTGTGGCGGCAGCCTTTTTGTTTGGAAACACTTGCAAGACTATATTTGAAGCTATTATATTTGTATTTGTGATGCATCCATTTGATGTTGGTGACCGTTGTGTCATTGAAGGTGTTCAGGTAGCTTCTAGTAGATGCTTTTTATGATTTTTATTTGGTTGTATAGGAGTAACTGATTAACTCTTTATCTGTATGCAATTTGGCAGATGATAGTCGAAGAGATGAATATTTTAACAACAGTCTTCTTGAGATTTGATAATGAAAAAGTATACTATCCAAATTCAGTTTTAGCTACAAAGGCCATCAGCAATTTCTATAGGAGTCCAGATATGGGAGATTCATTGGAATTTTCCATTGACTTCATGACACCTGTGGAGAAGATTGGGGCTCTAAAAGATAAGATTCAGAGGTGCGTATATGTTGCCTTATTCTACCTCTATTAAGAAGTACTTATATCTCTTCTATGTTTGATAGTATAATAATGAGCAACTGATTATTTGAGTGAGTCGATTTAATTTCTTAATCCGTCAATATTCTCTGCCAATAAGTTGTAAAGCTATCTTCTGTTAGGATTGCTACAGCATTTATAGCTCTGGCACATCCTGTTTGCAAAAAATAATGAGTAGAATTCAGCGTTTGAAAGGAAACTTATAAGAAGAAAAATTAAATATGATCTACTTTTCTTCCACTAATTTAAAGTAATACAAAATGTACATGTAGCATAAGGATATGTATTATTAATGGTAAATTTAGAAGCTTAAGATTTAGTAGCATAACTTTTTCCAAGAGGGCGCCTAATTTTTGGAGTCCCTGGAAGGGAAAGGATTCTTTAATTGGAACTAAAGGAGTTAATTTAGCTATTAACACAGCTTTCTTAATATATTAGCTTAAAAGTAATAAAAATTATTAAAAGTATCGTAGTATTACCAATGAGGTTGTCTGTGTAGTGGTAGATGTAGGCAGATTGATAGATACTCTAGGTCAAAGTTACTTGTTATTTTTGGTTTTTAGCGTTGTTATCAAGTCGCCGCCTAGGCGATCGCTAGGCGTCCAGTCGGTATATTTTGGGAAGTCATTTGGGCGACTTGGTTGGAGGGGAGAAAGGTGACCCAGCCAACGACTCAGACGATTTGCTCGCGACTTGGACGACTAAACGGCCAAGCGGTCGACTTGGACAAAGCAGGTTTGGTTCGACCCGAAGCTTAACTAGGTTATAAAAAAGAAGTAAAATAAAGTTTGATTCGACTGATCGATTGTGACTTTGGAAGAGCAGATAGAGAGAAACGAGTCGCAAGAGTAGAGAGCAAGAGCAAGAAAGGGGACTTACCTGCCGACTGCAGAGGCGTCGACTTTCGGTATGCTTCCTCTTTCCTATTTCTTCTACTCTTCTTCTTCTTCTTCTTTGACTCTTCTACTCTTCTCCTCTATACTCCTTCTATATTCTTTTTCTTTTATTCTCTTCTCTGAGACTTCGACTCGTTTTTTTTGTTTCTGATTTTCTCTTTGCTCTGCACTTCTGTTGCGTACTGTTATGGTCTATGGGTTTGCTGGGCTAGTGGGCTGTTATTTTTTTGTTTAGTGGGCTGCATACTATGGTTTATGCGTCTGATTTATGAGTCTGATTTGCACTGGTTGTAGTATACTTGTAGGTTATTTTTTCACAGCAGCCTGATTCTCATTGTAATTTTGCAATTTGCAGGTTCAACTCTTTTGGAATTTGGATAAATCAAAAAAATATATATATATTTGCTGTTTCAAGAAAATAAAAATAATATTAGCAGTAGCAGGAAGAAAAAAAAAAGACCGTTTAACAAACTAATGCAGTTCAAATGATGTGTTGATTGGAATGTAATTAATTATTAACTAATGTAGTTTAAAAATATAAAAATAATATTAGCAGTAACAGGAAATTGGAATATAAGTAATTATTAAATAACGCAGTTCAAAGGAATGTGTTGATTTTTTTATATTGAATTTGTTGCTTAGTGGTTATGAATGTGATGTGATGTTACTTGTTTGTGTAATTGTATTTTTTAGATAATAAAATTATATATTTTAACTTGATCTTGTTCATTTCTTATTGTGATTTGATATGTTACAACATGCATTATGAATATAATAAATAATTAGAAAAATAAATATATCAATATTCATATAAATATTAAATATATATAATTTTATTCGTATAAAATTTACATTGTTAATGACTTGTCGACGACTAGTTGGACGCCTTGTCGCATAAGCGTTTAAGCTCTCTGCTATCGTCTCGCTTTGACTCGTCTTGATAACTACGATTTTTAGTGACATAATTTGGATTGGTCAATGTTTAGTATTAGAATATATTATTATAATATTATTATTACTTGGTCACCAAGTATGCTTGTTGTCCACACATACTTGGTCACTACTCAACTTGTAACCCATATATAAGGCTTTAGTACTCTTTGCAACAAGACAAAAACAATATTCAATACATCTATTTTATTTCTAACATGGTATCAAAACTAGTTTGATCTTGGGAGACCCATTAAAAGTCTTGCTTTCTCCGCCAGCATCACATAGTCGGCGGCGGGCATCTATTCTTCTTGCAGTTTTTCTATTTTTTTTTAGAGAAAACAAAATAAAAATCTATGGTCGTTTGTTTTTGTGGTGAAACAAAAATGGTTTGTCCTTGGTAGTTATTTCTATGGTTGAATGTGCATGTAAATGGATGGTTCATTGGAAACTAAGGATTACATGGGGCCGAGATTTCAGGAAGGAATGTGTCCTTCAATTTTGTGGGAGGTTAGAGAGTACTCTGCTATTTTTGGAAGGTAAGGAGTCTTTCGTAGTTGTTTTGAAGGATAAAGAGTCCTTTACATTTGTTATGGGAGACGAGTATTCTCCGTTATTGTCGGCACATGATATACTTGGAAAATGGATGTGTGAAGTTATATACCGAGGGTGAGAAATCTAACTTTAGACGTAAAAACAATCAATCTTTTTTCTATGCAAATTGAAGAGGGCCTCAATCTTTGTAATTAGTTTGAGTCTTTTATTTTTAAGATTATGTTATGTAACAAGTTGCAAGTCTTGATATAAGACTTCCAACTTGAGGGGGAGTATTAGAGTAAATTATTATTAGTCAAGGAGTCCTTAGTAGTTGTTTTTGAGTCTTTTATTTTGTTATGCAACAAGTTGTAAGTCGTGATATAAGACTTCTAACTTGAGCGAGAGTATTAGAGTATATTATTATTATTACTTGGTCACCAAGTATACTTGTTGCCCACACATACTTGGCCACTACTCAACTTGTAGCCTATATATAAGGCTTTAGTACTATTTGAAATAAGATAACAACAACTATTCAATACATCTATTTTATCTCTAACAATTAGCTTGTGTTCAACATTGAAAATTAAAACAAGAATAATGCTAAAGATACAAATTATTTTACAAACATTTTACAAACTGTTGATGTGATATACTCCATCTCAGCTTTTTATGTGGGGCCGAAGACTACATTGAAGCAATTTGTTGATTAATATGCTGAGGTGGAGTATGCCACATCAACAATTTGTAAAATATTTGTAGAATAGTTTGTGTTTGTAGCCTTACTCTTAAAATAATAGATAAAGTAGTCGACTTCTGTTGGGAATATTAACTAAAATTTAGCAATCCACCTCTGATCCATTATTTTCAGTTTGTTCATTTTGTATAGTCATCAGTTATCTATGATAAGACCTTTACCTATTTCTCCATTGTAATCTTACCGAAGCCCAAGGTTTTTCATGATTCCCTTCAAAGAATTATTTTTATCCTCGTTGATGTCATGACAATGTACCTTCCTCTTATTATTATGGATAGTCAAAGTAAGTTAATTCTTAGAACTATACTTGTAAGAAATATTCATGTGGGATTTTATTTGAGTTTTTGGATTCACTGAATTCAGTTTGTTACTTGTCTGAGTTGTCTCCTACATATGTTTTCTCTCTGTTTTTTTCTGCATGTCAGGTTTTTAGAGAGAACTCCCCAATACTGGCATCCTAACCACAATATGGTGGTGAAGGAGATTGAGAATGTAAACAAGATAAAGATGGCTCTCTTTTTCAATCATACGATGAACTTTCAAGAATTTGGTGAGAAGAGCAGGCGAAGATCAGAACTGGTCATAGAGATGAAGAAAATATTTGATGAGCTGAATATCAGATACAATCTGCTTCCCCAAGAAGTTCACCTCATCAATTCAGAAGTAACCAGATGATTCCATCTCTTGCTTAGAGTTAAAGTATGCATTCTGTTCTCTTTTATCTTGTATTCAATAAAGATGAAGTTACCTAAATGAGGGAATTTTGGGCCACAAACTTCGCCATTAAACTCGAGAAATTACCAAGTTTGGGGTCCCTATGATCGTCACCCAGTCCAAGAATGAATTTTTAAATTCTGTATCTTATTTGTTTCTTATATTCAATAGAGTTGGTTCTATTTAGACTTGTCAGGTGAAAGGTGGAAACTTATAGAGTTTAGAAAGAAAGTGAAAAAGTTTATTATTCAAGTTATACATGACTGATTGACACCAGAAGCTATATCAAAAATTAAACCATAATTAATATTAACAAATACGTGCTCAACAGGTTATCAGCTTCAATGTGGCCCTCGTTTGCAGTATTTTGAACCAGGCATAAATATCCTCATAGTGACATTATAAGTTATCTAGTTAATCTGTGATTTAGGCACCTGGCATACGTACTTTTGGTTTTGAAGTATTTTGTGATGCAACGGGTAATCCAAAATTATATTCTGTTTGCTCAGGTTACTACAATATGTAATGTATGTCTATTTTAGACTGTTTTACATTACAACCTGTAGGATTTTATAGTTCATGGGTATAAACAAAATACTACAATTTATGCTTCGTAAGAATAGTGGAAATGTAATGAAGTTTTATTATACTACGACTGCTCTCAATGATTTTTGTATCAAATAAGAGATAACTTGGGATTTTTGTATCAAATATGAGAAAACTTAAGATTTCTACACATTAACAAAAATTCCTTTTTTCTGTTTGGGATTTGTGAATGACAGGTGCTAATGATAAGGCCGCGAGTGTTTCAACTTTCCGTATTTGAAGTACAGTGCTCAGATTTTCTTGGCAGGTGATAAGTCATAGTTTGTATCCTGTAAGTAGGGTTGCATCGAGGAAGGAACCGCTGTGTAACTTAGACGGACGAAGAATAGAGAACTGCATTGTTTTCGCTATAGGTATTGTTCTAGCCGTAGACAAATCAATGGTGCTACTTTTACTCTTCCATATGCTTGTGTTTGTTGGGACTTTTGTTTTGATGTTCTTGTTAAGTATTGTTGCCTTGGTCCATATTACTGAAACTGCGTCTATAGCTTTTGGACATGTACAGCTTCATATATAATTATAATTGTATGGGTTAAAAAAGTATAATTTATAAATTCAAATAAGCTTTGAAATAATCAAGAAACACAGGAATGTTTAATTTTTTGCCTAAGAACAGCTGAATGAAAGGGCCTTAAGCTGCTTATTGCTTAAAATAAGAGAACTGTAAATTTTATAAGGAAAAATTGATATTTTCACAAGATCTCTCTCAAATGTGAGACCAACATGCGGGAAGGTTTTTTTTAAAATATCAAAATTTTCATATAAAAATATTATTTATCTAATCTCAAATGTGAGACCAACATGCGAGCAGGGATTTTTTGAAATATCAAAGTTTTCTTATAAAAATATTATTTATCTAAAAACTAAAATATTAATCTATCTAATAAAATAAAAATGATTTTGAATTTTTCGCTCACTTAATAAATCATCTGAGCTGTCCAAAGTTTGGGATAAATCCCACCGTTCATACATCTATCTAATAAAATATATCTATCTATCTAATAATCTAATAATAATCTATCTAATAAAATACAAATGATTTTGAATTTCCCGCTCACTTAATAAATTATCTGGGCCGTCCAAAGTTTGGGATAAATCCCACCGTTTATACTTCTATCTAATAAAATACATCTATCTATCTAATAATCTAATAATAATTTAATAAAATACAAATGACTTTAAATTTTTCGCTCACTCAATAAATTATTTTGGTCGTTCAAAGTTTGAGATAAATCATATTGTCCATACGGTACCGAAGGCACGGGACCTAACTAGTAAGTATATATTATAAAAGAAGAAGCTTGCTATAAAGTCAATAACAGTTTATATGTTTTCCCGTCTGAATAGATAACCTTATCACAGAAACCAGGATGGGAAAGTCTCCACGTAGGACACAAAATATTTGACACGACACCTACAAATCTCCAACTTCCACCTCTCATTCACTTTCTCTTTCCATCCCCTCCTATCTAACCCCTTCTCATCTCTGAACCAACACTTAAACTTCTCAAATTCCATCCCTGTAAAGAACAGAGAGAAACACCAAACCCACCCCAAAATATGGCTTCAGTTTCAATGGCGATGCCATTAACCACTGCTAGCCAGAAGGGTCTACAATCCCCATCATTATCTGGTGCTTTTATGAAGCCATCAAATAAGGCAGTGTTTGTTAACTCAAAATCGAAAGCTAGGCTTCAAGTCCAAGCCTCTTTGAAGGAAAAGGCAATCACAGGGCTAACTGCAGCTGCATTGACAGCTTCAATGGTGATGCCAGATGCGGCTGAGGCAGCTTCAGGCCTCACCCCATCACTTAATAACTTCTTGTTCAGCATTGGTGCTGGCGGCGTCGTGCTGGTTGCCATTCTTGGGGCTGTTATTGGGGTCTCCAACTTTGATCCTGTCAAGCGGGGTTAAAAAATGACAATTATGTGAAGTTTCTTGTTAATTTTATCTCTCTATTATTGTTGAACTTGTTTAGTTTATGTTATTTGCAACTCTGTTTTTAATTATATATATTTGATCTCAAGCACTTGAAAATGGGTACTTCAATTTAGCTATCTACTAGTATTTGTTTAGTCTCGCTACGATATGGACCTGTTATGTTATTTGCTTACCTTTTTATTGTGCTCAACAGCTCAAGTAAGTTAATTGTATAACTTAGTTTTGTTTGTGAAAGCACCTTTCTTAGCGGTTAACTAATAAGTCAATAAAATCAACTCCGAAAAAGACTTGAACTCTTTTTGACATAGATGGAAAGTCTTACATGTAATATAGACTTGTTTAAAGCAAGGATAGGCTTAAGCAAATCTATTGTAACCTAAAACCAAATGCATAAAACCATTGTTATAGACTTCCTTAAAGAACTCTATAAACAAATCCCCAATTCCTCGTACGTGTAGTGCAGTAGTAGTTGTTTATCTATGTACACCATTTGTCCCAACCCAACCCAACCCAACCCAAGTCCTGAGCTCTTAGATGCGGTGGAACGCCACTCCATGACCGGGGATGAATCTTGCATTGTCCTCGGTGTAAACATGAGTTTCGTTCTTCAGCCTGTAACGGGAAAACAATGGCAGTTCTCAAAAATCATATCATAAAACAAGGACATTGTCAAAATGATGGAGTTTCATAAACTTGCGTCTCGGAAATAGTCTTGTTTAGGATGGTGGAGGAGTAGAGTGAAGCGCCATTTAAGTAGTCTAGTTCCCCATTGATTCTTTCTTCGATTTTCTCGTCTATTTTTGCAGGGTCGATGCAGAATGGTTGATCCGAGGCCTGTATTAATCATCCGTTTACGTTTAGCAAGTTTTATCTTAAAACTTTTTAAGCATTTTTTTCAACCTTAATTACTTACCATAACCCATCCCCAAGTATCTGCAAAAGATGGCACATGAGCTGTGTATACAAGTACATCTGCACAAACATAAAAATTTCAATGTTAAATTGCTAAATAAATTTCAATGTAGTGCAATTATCAGTTCTTGAGAGATATACTTACACTTGAAGACTTGTTTGATTGTATTGTATATAGATGAGAAAACCTCCTTGTGAGTGAACACCCCTGCTGGTCCAGCCTGCAAAATGGGACATAGGCATACAAGTTTAGCTTGAACTTGCTATTTTAATATATATATATATATATATATATATATATATATATATATATATATATATATATATATATATAATGGATCCTGTCCGGGAGTCCGGACAGGATCTAAAATGCGGACCAAATTTTTTTATTTTTTTTTTGCTTTTTTTTTTTTTGAAACAAAAAAAAAAAAAAAATTTATGGAACTGAAATTTTTTCATAATACAGTGTTTTGGGTGTGTTTTTAATACCTATACCAACCAATGTATGTACAGTCTGCCCAGACTGTACAGAAATATTTTGGTATAGGCATCCAAATCACGCCCAAAACACTGTATTATGGAAAAATTTCAGTTCCATAAATTTTTTTTTTATTTTTTTTAGTTGTTTCAAAAAAAAAAAAAAAAAGCCCGGATTTTGTTAAAATCCGGGAGTCCGGACCTAGGGGTGAGCATGGTGCGGTTTGGTGCGGTTTGAAGTCCAAACCGCACCCGAAACCGCTTAGGTGCGGTTTGAAAAATTCAAAACCGCACCCGAAACCGCTTTTGATTGGTGCGGTGCGGTTTTAAAGTGTGCGGTGCGGTTTTAATTGGCGCGGTTTCGGTTCCAAAACCAATTGAAACAACAAAAAAGTTTAAACCTTCAATAAAATTTAATATAAAACTTACATCGAGCAATTAACTTAGTGACAAAGTCGACAATAAGAATTATATCAAGCATGCTTTAAAACTAAAATATGCGCTATATAAAACAACGGAGACCATATATTCGATAACAAGCAAGAATGTTTATCAGTTCTCCAAAAATTATAAGTATATACTGAAGATAGAATAAAATATATTGCAGAGAGGACTAAAAATAATCTATTAAACTATTACAATTATAGTATTGACATTAACCAATGCATCAAGTGCTCGAGCCCCTCAACTATAAGCCCTCCAATAACGCATCAAATAAATTCAAAATTTCAAAACCCAATTGCTTAATTTTTGACTCTATAACCTCTAACATTTTCTTTCAATTGGTAAAAAAATGACAATGCAAGATTGAGGTTTTCTTTGAGTGTGTTCAAGTGAAAAGTAACTTTAGAATTTATTAGAGATAATACATACATACATACACACACATGGTGCGGTTTCGGTTTTATGCGGTTTGATTTTGGCTAGTAACCAAACCGGAACCGTAAATTTGGTTATTCAACCCACCTAAAACCGCCACATACGCCGGAACCATTGGTGCGGTTTTAATTGGTGCGGTTCGTGCGGTTTTTGGTGCGGTTTCGGTTCTAATTTGGTTACTTGCTCAGCCCTATCCGGACCTGATCCGGACTCTATATATATATATATATTTATGCGAAAATTGGTTCTTAATTTCAGCATATGAAGAGAATTACCTGGGTAACAAAGATGCCATTGTGATTGAGCTTAGGCTTGAGAATTTGGTGATAGAATGATTTAGTATAGAGCTTAAAGCAAGGCCCTCCTTCAACTGGATCTGCCAAATCTCCCACTATGATATCAAACTTTTCTTTCCTCTCCTCAAGTTCAACCCTTTATTATCATCATCATCATCAAAATCCATGATCATCATGTAATAATATCCTTAATTTTTCCAGTGTCTTTATCTCTCTTATTAAGTTATTATTAGAGAAAAGAATAGTCGCATGATAAGAAAGACACACACACACACACATGTAATTGGACATAATTTGTAGAAGAAGAAGAAGAAGAGAGCTCACTTGGCATCATTAATCACAAGGTCAAGCTTGCTGTGTGAGAAGGCTTCCTTGTTTGCAGTCAAATGCCTACGGCAGAAATCAACTACCTCCTGCACTAATTACATTAGTGACATCATCCACACAATATTTAAACCACAAAATTAAAAATATTAAATGTAGGATTATGGTAAATATATACAACATTTTTTATTCTTAAAATTATATCCATAATAACAATATATGCAGCAATCTATTTCAACATAACAATAGTCAAACTAAAATATTTTTAATTATTGTTTTTGTCATCTTTTATATATATTTAAAGTCGGGTTCTCCAACGAACAAGCGAACATGGCTATGGCGACGGTTTGTATCGTCGCTATAGTCCTATGCCAACAGTCTGGACAGTCGTCATAGTTCATATTCATTTGTTCGTGTTCTTTGGAGAACCCGATATAAATGCACCACAGAGAATGGAATCAACAAAATTAAATGTATTGTAATACACCTAACCAATTATGTGAATTATTTTTTAGAAGTAAGACATCAAGTGTACCACAATGATAGATCAATCAAATCAAATTTAAAGAAATTTTAAATTTCAGTTTTATAATTTCTTTTTCCTTGGCATGTTCTAAATTTTAAATATAGCCTCAATATATTAAAATTTAATGGGGAAAAAAAGGCTAGCCTATAAATATACCACATCAATATCACACATGACCACTTTATCAATTGATTTGTGCTTGAGTGCTTCTCTTGCAGCAGACCCTTCACCACCTCCCATTATGAACACACTCTTTGGGCTGCAAATGGAAATAATATATAATTGAATTATATACCAAATATTAATTCTCCAACTACATCTACATAATTATGATTTATGAGGAAGGAGACTCAAAAATTAAGAAACAAAAAATATTTACAAGCATGTACACATTTTATATCGTGACAAATGCTAATTAATGAGTACCCTTGTAAAGTTGTAATAATTATTGTGTCTTTTAATATATTATTTTCGAAATGCATCTAAAAGTGTCGTTTTGTTATGAAAATGTGTAAAAAAAATGCATTTTTAATTTTAAAAATAAGGTATGCCATTAGGGAAAATTGAACTTTTTGTGGTGCATTTAATTTCATTAATGCAAGATTTTTTGTGTGGATAATAAACACTTAAAGACTTGTTATATATATATATATATATATATATATATATATATATATATATATATATATATATATGAGTACGGATCCAGTCCGGACTCCCGGATTTTGTTAAAATCCGGACTTTTTTTTTTTTTTTTTTTTTTGCTTTTTTTTTTGAAACAACTAAAAAAAAAAAAAAATTATGGAATTGGAATTTTTACATTATACAGTGTTTTGGGTGTGATTTGGATGCCTATAACGAAACATGTCTGTACAGTCTGGGCAGACTGTACATACATTGGTTGGTGTAGGTATTAAAAACACACCCAAAACACTGTATTATTGAAAAATTTCAGTTCCATAATTTTTTTTTTTTTTTTTAGTTGTTTCAAAAAAAAAAAGTAAAAAAAAAAAAAAAAAAATTGGACCGGATTTTGATCCAGTCCGGACTCCCGGACTGGATCAGTTTCATATATATATATATATATATATATATATATATATATATATATATAATTGGGTAAACTCACTTGGGGTGACATAAGAGTGGTGGATGGATTAAGCATTCATGATAAATAAACTCATCAATCTCAGCACTCTGCATCTTCCCATCAATCACCAAAACCTACAGATCGACATTATTACATATAAATAAACCAATATACAAGAACTAAAAAAATTGGATATATAAATTCCTCATAATCAATTAATATTAATTAATTATACTAGTTCGTAGTTCTTTGTACCAAATAAAAACTAATTAATATACTCATCACCTTCCCAAATCTCTTTGTATCCAAAAGAGCTATGTCCTGGTACTCACTCGTCCCTTTGTGCAGCACACTTGAGAATTAAACAGAAAGATAATTAAAAAAAACTAAGAAATTAATACACAATTAATCAAAAATTATGACAACAAAAGTAAACAACAAGTAATTAATATTAACTCCCATATATATATATATATATATATATATATATATATAATAAAAATAGAGGAACACAGCCGTGTAACTTTTAAAGTTACACGGTCTACGATCGTAGAGTAGTCACTCTACGATTTGTGAATTCACTCTACGATCGTGGACTACTCTATGATCGTAGAGTGAATTCACTCTACTATCTTTAAAAGTTACACGGCTGTGTAACTCCATATTCCCCTATATATATATATATATATATATATATATGTATATATATATATATATACGGAGAGTTTCTAAAGCGAACCTTAAAAAGTGAAACAAAGACGAACCGTCGTTTTTTGTGTCTATGGCGACGGTTCGACCCGTCGCCAAAGACTACATGGCTATGGCGACGGATCGAACCGTCGCCATAGACACCAAAGACGACGGTTCGTCTTTGGTTCGCTCTTTAAGGTTCGCTCTATATATGCATGCATGAGTAATTAAAGATGATCATAAACCTGTTCAAAGCAAAAGACCATTTTAGATCAACATCAATCTCTTCTTCAAACCATGAATGAATATCGTCATTCAAGGGTCTCCCATTGACAACTAATCCATCATCAACAGACTGTGCATTAACTTTAGATGACAAACCATTTGAATATTGGAAGAACTCAACAGCTTCACCCATGATATATATATATATATATATATATATATATATATATATATGTATGTATGTATATCTCAATGTAAACTTAAGTATATATGACTGTGTGTAACTGTGTGAGAGAGAATTGTTTAGATGAACCCTAAAACAGAACTCTAGCTATAGAGAGAAGCAAAAACAAAAGAAAGAAGAATGGGCAAGGGAGGGAAACGGGTTTGGTGTGGGTAGGCAATGGAATGTGCTAAATGTGAGCTAACCCCCTTTTTATACTAGCAAAAATATATCTAACATAATAAATAATCCACAAAAATAATAAGAAAATAAAAATAAAAGCCTTAATATATAAAAGTCAAATGATGATTGTGTTACCCACGATTTCACGGATTTTCTGTATTACTGTAATCGATTGTTATTTGTTACTAGATATTTAGACACTACTTGGAAAAAATGAGAATAGTGTTGGTAGGCGCATGGGTAGCAAGCAATATAGTTAGTATTAATTTGATTTTTCAAGTCAAATAATAATATATTAAAAATTTTAAAATTTACATGACTCATAAAAATTTAGAATAAAATAAATTTTGTGATTAATTATTTTTGTTATGTAATGTATAATTATATAAATTAGAATTAAATAATTTTACATCAATTTAAAATTTAATATGTCGTCGTTTGATCTCAAAGTCAAATTATATCTCTAAATTTAAAATAGATACAATATATAATTTTATTTTTGTACTCTACCTATTTTTAAATTATATATATTTTAATTTATTTTAAATAGAGTCATATTTTTATTTTAAAATGATAAATAACAGGATATTTTTGATTTGTCATCACTTTAAAACTATCATTTGTGGTGTCCATGCAAATACGTACCATTATACTAAACTTTTAACTAATATTAAAGTACATTTAATAACATAAAATTATATTGTTGATATTGTCGGAGAAAATTGACGCTACCAGAATAAATACATATTTAGCGACACTTATATTATTGATATTGTGATCAGATTAAAATGATGCTAGCAAGCAGAATAATTAATAGTATATATTTAGCAATATTTTTACAATTGTTGTAACGATACTTAACATTTTAAGTGATACTTATTACTCTAAGAATATAAAAATATTATTTTTACTATGACAATATATATCCTCTCAAATTATTTTTAAAAATCTTTAATTTAAATATATACATCTAGTTTTAAAATATATATAGAAAATTGATATATATTTTTACAAATAAAAGTAATAATTAGAAAAAACTTACTGACATAAATAACAAATGAGTTCTATATTAATGTGAGAAAAAACGTATAAAAAAATTAATTTTTATTAATGAAAATAATAATTCATAGGAAAGGATATAGTTGACCTATTATTAGATACACGTGTTAACCGAGAGGAAGAGGGTTGAACACATTTGTTTGGTGGGAATGGTTAAATTCATAACAAAAGTTATTATTTGGACAATAAAAGTGTTGTTATAGATCCTATAACGATAATTTTTAACAATTTTTAACGTCGCTAAATATCTACAACGACACTTTTATTATAGAAATAAAAAAAATATTATATATTTAACAAGGGCTATATGTAGATGTGTATTACACAGTAAGGCCTAGGACGACAGATTTTTTGGGTTATAGTGACGGTAAACTGTCGTTATAATTCAGAATAACTATGACGACAGGTAAAATCGTTGCTATAGCTCAAAAAATCGTCGTGTGTACACATATTTTTTCCATTTAACAATTACCTTGTTTGAAGTGGGGGAAGTGACGATAGCATATTAGAGAGAGCATGCGCAGATTTTGGAGAGAGAGAGTCGGCATCAAAAATGGTAGGGGAAATTAAAAAGAATAATGATAAGTGGAGCGCGTGATAAGTTGGTGGGTCCACGTGTTTTGTAACACGCGGAGCAGCGAATAGCAATAGACCACGTCCATGAAATAAGGCCCTATGCTTAATAAGAGTTTCATAAATTTTTCCAACACTAATTGCATCATTTCTTTGTAATTATTTATTTATTTTATTATGATTTTTTATTTTTATTTTAGTTGGTCATACGTTAATTAATGACTTAATCCTAATCGGAGAGGTTATAATAAAGGAATTGTACATAATTCTTGTCATACATATATATATATGGTCAGACTCTCAACCGGGCTAAAAATAAATTGACTATAGTTACGGTTTTTTCGGTTGCTACAGCATAAAAAAACGGTTTTCTATGCTATAACGACGAAAAAAATTATCGTTATAGTCGGTTCGTTTTTAGTTCGCTCCTTCTGATTCGCTGGAGAGACCGACCCTATATATATACCCCAATCCTTAGTGATACCATAAGATTATATAAAGTAATTACTATTTTTAGTTTTTTATAATAATGAATGTGACGCCCATAAAATTAGGTATACATCACCCATCTTGGGTCGCCAGATACATGGTACAGAATTCAAATACAACTTACTAATACAACTGTCGTGTACAATACGACAAAACATAAACTGTGAGTTTGAATACAATTATTGTCTACTAGAGATTATACAAACTCAAAAGAAGACCTCATTACAATTATTATCACACTATTTCATAAAATAGTGAGGACTACTAATGCTATCCTCTGGACCATCACTCTGTTCCCCGACTCGTCCCAGCTATATTCTCATTTCCTGAAGAGAACAGTGAAAGAAAGGGTGATCTCAACTAGCCAGTAAGAAATATTAATTATAACTAAGATAATGCAGAATAAATTATCATTAGCCTCTAACAATGTTAAACTGATAAAATACAATAGACGTCAAGTTTAGCTGTAGCGGAACAAGCAATCCATTAAAAGAGTCAAGTAGAGAATAAAATCTACTATCTTTTATGATTTAAAAGGTTTTTCATCACTTTTATCGCTGAGACTCAGCTCAATAAATAATCCACATCATTAAATCATCCCTGCACTACAGGCCAAGGATATTCTTTAGTATCACGACCACGAATTATCTATACACTACGGGCCAAAGATAATCGTGTTTTCATCAACGGTCTGATCATGCCATAAAATAATTCATCTTTGCTCCCTTGGCCGAAGAGAATCCATAGCCATAATCATACCAAAAACTGTCCATCAATGCACCCAACTTTGTATTACTTCAATCTTCGTCGGGTCAACAGACACTCCATGTTTTGACACCATGTGCCCAAGGAATGCTACTTCCTCAAGCCAGAACTCGCATTTTTTCAGCTTGACATATAGCTTGTTATCACGAAACCTTTGCAGTACCAGCTTCAAATGGCGCTCATGATCTTCCCGGCTTTTGGAATAGATGAAGATGTCATCAATAAAGACAACAACGAACTAATCCAAATATTCCTTGAATACTCGGTTCATTATATCCATGAAAGCAGGAGGATCATTAGTTAATCCAAAAGACATGACTTGGAATTTATAATGCCCATAACGATTTCTGAAAGCAGTCTTTAGAATATCCCCAGTTTTAACCTTCAGCTAATGATATCCAGAACGAAGATCGATCTTTGAAAAGAATTGTGCTCCTTGCAACTGGTCAAACAGGTCATCAATACGAGGCAGCTGATACCTATTCTTGATAGTGACATGGTTTAATTCCCGATAATCGATACAAAGTCGCATACTCCCGTCTTTCTTCTTTACAAATAAAACAGGAGCACCCCAATGAGATGTACTAGGACGAATGAAACCGATGTCCAACAACTCCTGTAGTTGGACCTTTAACTCCTGAAGTTCAATAGGAGCCATTCGATATGGGGTTTTAGAAATGGGCTTTGTACCAGGTTCAAGGTCAATAAAGAATTCAACTTCACGTTCTGGGGGTAGACCGAGAAGTTCTTCAGAAAATACGTCAGGAAAGTCACTAACAACAGAAATATTATTCAAAGCTGACGTGTCTTTATTCAAATCCATAACACGGGCTAAGAAAGCTTGACATCCGTTTTTCAATAAACGAATAGCTTTATGACTTGATATGACAGTGATTGATTTTAACGGTTTAGTTGCTTGAATTCGCATAACAGGTTGATTAGGAATATAAAAATTAACAACCTTACGAAAACAATCAATTTTGGCATGATGAGTAGTTAACCAATCAATCCCTAAAATCACATCAAAAGAAAGCATATTTAAAGAGATAAGGTCAACGGGTAATGTGATGGTGCCAACTTGGATTAAACAAGATTTATAAACAATGGATGTGATGAAAGTTTCTCCTAACGGAGTTTCCACAGATAGGTCAAAGTCTAATTTATCCGAAGTCAAGTTTAAACGTTGAGCACAAGCAGGAGAGATAAATGAATGGGTAGCACCGGTATCAAGTAGTGTATAAACTTCGCATGAATTTATGATTAGCTTACCCGTGATCATCTCGTTTGGGTTCCTCGCATGTTGACCAGTCATGACAAACGCTCTTCCAGGAACCGTTGACTTTGACTTTTCTGGGACAGCCTTTTGAGTCACCATCCTCGCTGGACTTGGTTTCGTTACAGTGCAATCTCGAGCGATATATCCTTTCTTTCCACAGTTATAACATACCTTAAATTGTTGTGGGCAGTTTGGGCTGATATGTCATTCTTTTCCGCACTTATAGTATATGACCGGTGGTCGTTCTCCTACCTTAAAACCAGTTGCTAATGGTGCTGACGTCTTCACAGTGTCATTGTTTAATCTCCTCTTTTTAAAATCTCCCCCCGACTCGCTTCTTCTATTTTCATGGTCACGATTACCACCAGAGTGGTTACCGCTTTTGTCTGAATGTTTTCCTCCCCGCTGGTTTTCATTACTCCGGTGACTGCTGCCACCTGTATGACCCTGGTTGTGGTCCCTTGGTTGAACGTACTCGCTATCTCGCTCTAATAATTGAGCCCTGTTGACAACATCTGAATATAAAACAAATTTATGAGAGATAAGATATTGCCGAATCTCGGGTTTTAAACCTCTCTGAAACATCCTCGTCATTCGTTCCTCATTCTCTACCAAATGAGGTGCAAACCTGGATAACTCTGCGAACTTCACTTCGTATTGGGACACCGTCATGTTGTTTTGTTCTATCCTAATAAACTCTACCTCCTTCATATGGCAAATACTTTCAGGAAAGTATTTTTCGTTGAAAAGTTTCTGAAACGTTTCCCAAGACATGCGGAGTGCGGCAGGCTGGGTACGTTTCACAGACTCCCACCAGTAGTCTGCCTCGCCACGGAACATAAAGGTGGCGAATGGAACCTTCTGTTCCTCCATGAATCCCAAGACATCGATTATCTTGGTAATTTGCTTGACCCATGTTTCCGCCATGATCGGATCCGGTTTTCCCTTAAATTCTGGTGGTCCCAACTCTTTAAACTGCTTGGCCGTGACAAGCCGCGCGTTGCTATCATTTCCACCCGTATTCTGTACACGAGTCTCCCTCGACTGGTTTTGCATGAACTGCAAAAAGCTTCTAAACATCCCGTCGTTCATCGTGTGCTCAGTGGTGTTGTTTACAGGAGGAATATTGCCTTCCTGTTGCACGTTCCCTTAGGTGGTGATTAAATATGTTTCCACGGTCTCATTAACTCCACCGTTAATATTCTCAGCTGCCATTCTTAAATACTGCCATAAAACAAGGGTTAATTAAACAAATTAACATATCACATATTAACCATATACTTCAACTGACCAACAAATAAGCTTAGGTATGACACACTAGCGAAGGATTACTCGTTTCTCCCCTCCTAGTACTATACCCCGATCTCCGCCAGAGACCATATCCCTAAGCTCTGATACCAACTGTGACCCCAAAATAGGTATACAACACTCATTCTGAGTCGTCAAAATACATGGTACAGAAACAACTACAACTTTATTAATACAACATAAAAACTGTGAGTTTAAATACAAATATTGTCATCTGGACAATATTCACACTCAAATAAGTCCTCATTATAATTATTAATACACTATTCTACAGAATAGTGAAGACTACTAGAACCACTTCTAGAACCATCATTCCACATCCCGACTAGTACTCGCTACATTCTCACCTCCTAAGAAGAAAAATGGAATAACAAGGAAAAGGGTGAGCTCAACTAGCCCAGTAAAGAATATTATGACTAAGATAATATAGAATAAATTATCGTTAGTATTCAACAGGGAAAAATCTGATAGAATACAATAGACAACCAGTTTTAAATCAATCCTCGCAGCGAAAATAATAATTCATTAGAAGAGTTAAGTAGAGAATGCAAACTACTATCTTGTATATATGAATTTAAAAGTCCGTCGTTGATATTTTATCCCTGTAACATCAATTAATATATATCTGGAATTAAATATTCATCTTTGTACTACAGGCCAAAGATATTCACCAGTTGGTCATGTTCATCTAAACACCTGTTCATCTTTGCACTACGGGACAAAGATATTCATCAGAAATCATTAATCTTTGCACTACAGGCCAAAGATATTCAATTATATCATCATTTAGGACGGAGGATGATGAAAAATATTTTAAATGAAACGAATCCAGTGAAACAAAAGAATAAATATTAAGGATTCGTATTTCAGCTATTTCATGTCCAAAAATACCTCATAAATAATCATAGTGGAGTAAAATTCAAGAATGATTAAAACATGGATACAATCAAAGCTAGTATCCATAATAGATATTTTGGATGAAAAACGAAAATTTTTTTTTGTGTGAATAGTGTCGTATACGTGAATAGTAACTCTGACACCAAAAGATAGAAATTTTATAAAAAACATCATTATGCTTCGTGAATAGTACTCGTAAATAGTAACTCGTGGATAATAACTCATGAATAGTAACCCCGATATGAAAAAGTTCAAAATTTGATAAAAAGTTTCAACCAATATTTCAGCATAATGATATTGAAGAAATAATATCATTTGAGAAGAAAATAACATCCATTACCTTAGCTAGAATAGTACTTCTGGTTGGAATAATGGATATAGTGCTTAAAGAACTTGCACCGTATAGCAATACTTAAAGTATTAAAATACTAATAAAAATACGCTCAATATATAGAGAGAAAAAGAGAGAGAAATCTGTAGTTTCTGGTGTGATTTTCAATTCTAATCTAAGCACCCTATTTATAATAAAATGCTTAGAACACCAAAGTAGAAAATTTAATAAATTAATAATATTTTCAAAACTTATTCATACGCACACCTTTGAATCTGATTTCAGCCACCAAAATAATCCACCATAATGACAAAAACGTTTTTCTAAACAAAAATATTTAAAACTTCCAAAATTTAATTATTTCGGAACTTCAATAATTCATAATAAATAGTCTTTTATCAGAAAATTCGAATCTCGCAATTTTTATAGAAAATTCAATTCTCTACAACTTTTCAGAAGAAAGTTTTTCCAAATTCTAAACAGAAATTGACTGAAATCCATAAACAGACGATTTTACAGGCTATAATCAAATTTTTGTCAAGAAATGTGCCCACAGACATGTTTAACATGTTTTAAATAATTTTTGCAACAAAAATACTCTTCCTCCTCATATACTCATATATCCCACATTCATTGTAAAAATATCATCGTTATTATATTATAATAATATAATAAAATATTATTTTATCAGAAAAGATAAAATATCAATTTTTTTTTTAACAATTGTCACTTTAAAATTTTTCTCCATTTATAACCACATAAAATCAATATTTTTCTCATTATATAAATTAATAATTAATTATTCACAAATAATATTACAGAATCACAGTACTGACAACCAGGCCGTTCCCAGGAAAGAGGGGGCTTTCCAATAAGAATTTCTCCTTACTGGCGCGCAATTAGGTGACCAAACCTCTCCTTAGACAGAATTTTCTAGACATTGCTAATAATATTTTCTAATAATATTATTCAGATAATATAAATTATTGCTTCGATAATAGAAAATACTGTGTAGTGACAATTATTGAAACAACAATAATATAAAATATCAACGTAGCAATTATTGAATCAATCAAATAAAATACTGAACAGTAACTACTGTAACAATTATTAAGTAGTGTCTTCTTAAGTTAGAATCAATAATTGGTACAATACCGTGTGCTACTGTGCAACAACGCGTATTATTGTGTTTTAACCACCGGATATTTCAACAGTGTTAACGGTAACAACTACGCTGTTATTTATAAATAACTTATACTTGTCATTTTCTTCATCCAATCGCTTTTCGTTATGGAGCCCACAAAAGACTGCGCCGTCGTACGAATATTCACTGACAACAATGAATATTTTATAACCACCTGCTTATTTTAAAATATTTGCGCATTTTACCCATAACTAACCACATTAATCAAATCAACCCTTACTATTTCAAAATGATAAATAGAGAAAATTAAATTTCATTTATTAATAATTTGGCGTCTTACAAGTTCTCTTCATGAACACAAAAGAATAATATTCCTTACCGTAAAATAATACTTGATATAAGAGTAGTGAAGTAGCAGAAAACTTTTCTTCTATCTCTCTATAGTCTCTCTCTATAGTTTCTCTCTCTAGAGTTCAGTGAATTCGTAAGAAAATAATGAATGAATAAGCTTCTATTTATAGAAAAATGGAATGCATAGTAACTAATCCATGAACGGTCCAGATTGATTTACTTTAATTTGACGGTCCATATTTAAAGAAAAATCTTTTAAATAAAATATAATAAATTCTATTTATATAAAAAGATTTTTACTATGCAAACACTACGCTGGCACTATGCAAATACTATGCATAATAAAATATAATATATTCTATTTATAGAATAACTTTAATAAAGTATTCTGTTTTATATAAAAAGATTTTACTATGCAAAATACTATTCATAATAGAATATAATATATTTTATTTATAGAATAACTTTAATAAAGTATTCTGTTTTATATAAAAAGATGTTTCTATTTTATTACGTTAATAATACGAGTAAAACAAAATTTCTAAATCAACAATAATTGAATTAAATAATGTGAGATACTATGCAGCAACTATTGTAGCAATAATTGAACAAAACTAAGTGACTTCTCACATAAATATCAATAATCAATACCGTGTGCTATTATGCAACAACGCGTATTACTGTACTTTTACTACCGAGTAGTTCAACAGTATCAACGGTAAAACTTCCACCGTTATTTTTAATAATATATTTTTTGTCATTTTCTCAACCCGACAATAATTCCGTTGTGGGATCCACCAATGATTGTGCTGTCGTACGAATATTTCCTGTTTAAAACGAATATTCCCCGACCAATCGAATATAATATGACAACTTGCATACTTTGCAAAATTTATAAATATTACCCACAACTATAACATTATCTCAAATTCACACCATAATATAAAAAATTATTTCGAGAAAATTAATTCTTTATTCATAAAATCTGGGGTTTCACAATGGACCCCACAAAATAATATTTTTACACTTTATTTTATGTACTCTATCTCAATTTTTTAAAGTAAAAATTATCTAGTAATTTTAAAGAAGAAGAGAGTATTTCTTGAAGAGAAAATTAATAGGTTGGAACTGTTAAGAATTAGAAAGAATACAGAAAATTAGGACCAAGGATTGACACGGGTAGTCCCTGTCCTTAAGGTGTTTATTGCCCCTTACCACCAAGGTTTGCTAAAGGCTACTAGCAATATACCTCCAGGATTTTATGTCAAAACCTTTCTCTGTTCTAAGTGATAGCAACTCACTTTCTGAACCTCTAATATATGCTACTTTGAAAAGATGATTAGATGAAAGAAGATGGAGACTATCAAGTTTTGTAACTGAAATATAGTTGAGCATTATTTACAAATTAAATAATGCAATAATCACATATCAGTTTTAAAACTTAATTATATCCCATAATGATTAAACAAAAACTGTTTAACCATTAATGAAGTTTATTATTCTGGTTCAATGTTAAAAAGAGGCTTTTGGCTCCCAGCGACGATGAGCACGTGCGAAGCGTCAATGCGACTTTGCGACCCGAACCCGTACCCCGGGTCGCGGGACGCGGACGCGGGCGCGGGCGCGGGCGGGTGGTGCTTTGCACCACGCCAATGTAACCAACTCCAAGCATTTCCTTTAGTACCACTAGTGAATTAAACTATTTCACATATACTTATAAAGTATTAAATAGTTTTATTCCTACTCAATGTGGGACTTAAAGAAAATAGTTTTATTAAACAACAATGAACCTTTTCATGTACTCCACTTTGGATATAATTAAAACACAATATATAACTCCCACTTGAACCATATATCATTCTCTATTAATCTCCTTATAATAGACTATCAAATGCACAATTTATTTAATATAAATTCAATCAATTAATGGATCTAAATTAATCCCCAAACTGATCAAAACTCATAAAGAAAAGGTGCAATTAACAGGAACTCACAAAGGGAGACATATATTTTGGTGAGTGTTGGGTCAGTGGTTGGTTGGGGCACTCGGTCCCAAAGTGGTTGTCTCGAGTGGAGGTGAAACATCCCGAATTCGAGCTCCAGCACTTTAGAAAAAAAAATTGTTAAATCCACAATATTTTTTATTATTTTCACAACAAAAGTGTCGCTGTAGATGTATAGCGACGGTGAAAACCGTAGCTATAGGATCTATAGCGATACTTTTATTGTGAAAATAATATTTTTTGTTGTGGATTTAACAGTTTTTTAGAAAATACTCCTGGACTAGCAATTTACCTTTGCCCACCCGTTGCGACAATGATTAGTCTCTTGGTTGACAGCTTTGGGGATACACTGGGTTTAAACCAAAAAAAAAAGCAAAAAAACGAGAGTCGAACTTAAATTAACTTGACATAGTTCGTTTAAACTTGACTCGAGTTTGAGTTCGACTCGTTTATTACATAAGTTGAGTTTGTATACTAATCTCAAACACATTTAAAACTTGACTTGACTCGGTTTCGACTAGTTTAACTTTTAAACGAGTTTGAGCTTGTATGTCAGAACCAACTTAGCTCAGCTCGACTCGTTTACAATTCTACTCGTCATAAACCTACTCGTTCTATCGCTAATGCAAAAAAAATTTGTTACATAAATAAATAAAATTTTAAGGCTCGTCTTAATTTGATATAGTTTGTTCTTATGCATCCAACAATGAAAAAATATAAATTACAAATTAATGATTCTTGAATTATAAACAAAATATATAAAAGGGAAAATAGAAGTTAATTTTTTATGCAAAAATCATTAATCATGATTCATGCGCAATAGCAATAGCAATATCAATAGCAATGTAGCATACAACAAACAATGATGTTAATAATGATTTCTTTTGTTGGCATGCTAAGGAGGGGAGTAGATACATATTATAAAGAAGACGGCATGCAGCAGCCGGCAAGGAGAGATCAGAGTGGGGGCAACAGTCCCCGTGGGGAGCTCGAGAGATAGCCAGCCATATTATCCCACAGGGAGGACCAATTTAATAAAATGATTTCGATGTTTATTATTATATTATACCAATATTCCAAAACATATATATTTGTGGTCGTTTTTAAGAGAAACTAAACGGACAGTTTAGATATAAAATTATATATATATATATATATATATATATATATGGTAATTAATTTTTTATTAAATGTAAATTATGTAAAACTATAAGTGATAAAGTAGAATAATATTATGCGAGTCCATATAAATTATATTCACATGTATTTGTCTGATACTCAATTTTTTAAATTTAGATAATTTATGAATGATCAATAATATTAAATTCATTATATATCTATAATATAAAACAGAGCGGAGAGAGAAAATACATAAATGTCACATCAAAATACACGTCAGCAGCTCTCTCTCTCATTCCAGTTTATTCAAATTTCGAACCCTCTATCTATTCTACCACACACACAGAGCTCTCTCTCTCATTCCCCCTACATACAAATATGTGTTCTCATTATGTTTCAGATTTACAATTCTTTAATTTTAACTCACATATTTCGATAATTTTTAAATTTCAAATATTTTCAGGTATATATTGAAGGATACATGGTGTAAGCTGTAAAGTAAAGGGTCTTATACTCAACATGTTGTTTCTCTATTTTCTGCATGTATGTATTCATTGTGTTTCGTCTTTTGTAAAGTTAGCTAATTATACATGGTTATGATGATTTTGGGTATGGAATGATGGTTTTTATGGTGGTTTGGATATGTATGGATGATTGTAGTTTTGTAAACATATTTAGATTTTTTTGGATATCTATTTTTAAAGGAAATTCTGCCGAAATTTCTTGAAATTAGTAGCGACTAACTTGATATTTTGGTGGTTGGATGTGTTGATGATTGAGTATGTATTAATTTCTTCATATATGTATTTTTTGTGTTCCGTATTTTGTAAATTTAACTAATTATGCATGGTTATGATTATTTTGGGTATGGAATGATGATTTTTTTGGTGGTTTGGATATGTGTGGATGATTGTAAGTTTTATAGACATGTTTATATTTGTCTGGATATCTATTTTTAAAGGAAATTCTGTCGAATTTTTTGAAATTGGTAGCTACTAGCTTGATGTTTTGGTGGTTAGATATGTGTTGATGATTGTGTGTTCCGTATTTTGTAAAGTTAACTAATTATACATGGTTATGATGATTTTGGGTATGAAATGATAATTTTTTTTGTGGTTTGGATATGTAATGATGATTGTAAATTTTGTAGACAGGTTTAGAATTTTCTGGATATTTATTTTTAAAAGAAATTTTGCCGAAATTTCTTGATGTTAACTAGCTCGATGTTTTGGTGGTTGGATATGTATTGATGATTGAGTATGTATTAATTGTTGTGTTGATATGTGTCTTTAGATAATGTAATATTTTTTAAATTTTAATTTAATTTTTCGTTACACCGTGCCTTCAGGCACGGGTTATAGCTAGTATTTATATATATAAGAGAGAGAGAAAGAGAGAGAGAGAGGATTATGCCCATAGGCCATAAGCGTGCGGTGAGTCCACTTAGTAAGCAAGAGAGTAGCATGAAATTGTGGAGAGTCCACTCCCATCCACCATTCACCAATTCATCATCTTCATTTCTTTGTGTGCTGCTATATATATATACTAGCCGGGTCCCGTGCCTCCGACACTGTATGGACAATATGATTTATTTCAAACTTTGAACGACCAAAATAATTTATTGAGTGAGCAGAAAATTTAAAGTCATTTGTATTTTATTAAATTATTATTAGATTATTAGATAGATAGATGTATTTTATTAGATAGATGTATGAACGGTGGGATTTATCTCAAACTTTAGACGGCCCAGATGATTTATTGAGTGAGCGGAAAATTCAAAATTATTTGTATTATTAGATATATATATATATATATATATATATATATATATATATATATATATATATATATATATATATATGTATAACATTCTTGGTGAAAATTCTTTTATGCCCATCACTTCTTTTGTCCTGTATATTTTAATTTGAGGTTAAAATATCAAACTTTCAATTAATTGCTCATTCCAAAATATATATATATATATATATATATAAACGAAGACTTAATTTTGAGAATTTTTTAAAAAAAAATATATATATATATATATATATTTCTAACATTCACTAAAAATATTTATAGTAATGGTAGTATGCTGTCAACTAAAAATATTTATATTAATGGTATTATTAATTATACAGATAAAAGTTTATAAAAGTAGGAATTGGGATACATACAAACACATATACAAGTTAATTCTTTATATATATTTCTCCATAATTTCATTAAGAAAATATATACAAACTTGGCAAGGGCATTTTGGTCAAAGTGATGATAAAGTGGTCATTGGGGGCTCTTGTAAATGGCAGACAAAGGGTAAAACGAAGTACTAGTATATACTTATACTAGCAACAGTCCCGTGCCTCCGGCACTATGGACGTTGGGATTTATTCCAAATTTTGGACGATCCAAATGATTTATTGAGTGAGCGAGAAATTCAAAATCATTTGTATTTTATTAGATAGATGGATGGTGGGATTTATCCCAAACTTTGGACGTCCTAGATGATTTATTGAGTGAGCGGAAAATTCAAAATTATTTGTATTTTATTAGATATAATTAGATATATAGAATATAGATATAGATAGATAGAATTAGATAGATTGTATTTTATTAGATATATGGATGGTGAGATTTATCCCAAACTTTGGACGGCCCAGATGATTTATTGAATGAGCGGGAAATTCAAAATCATTTGTGTTTTATTAGATAGATAGATAGAATTAGATAGATTGTATTTTATTAGATAGATGGATGGTGAGATTTATCCCAAACTTTGAACGGCCCAGATAATTTATTGAATGAGCGGGAAATTCAAAATTATTTGTATTTTATTAGATAGATATATATTCATTATGTTGAGTTAGTTATGGGCATTTTTCCATTTTAAGGGCGGCTCACAATCATATACTCCAAGTCAATTGGGATTAATAATAATCCATGAATAGGACCCACTTCGTAAGGGTCAACCCTTTTTCAATGCATTTTTAGTGTCCATTTTATTATTAATTCTAAAAGGTCAATATATGTCTTTATTAAGAGATTTGAATGATTTCTTTCACTTTTTTAAGTTCCAACACAATAAATAATAATAATAATAACATTATTATTATTATTATTCAAGCATGCTTGAAACATATTTTATATTCCCTACACCAAATCAAGATCGTTATTTTTGTGTATATAAAATTATTACTTTTTTACCGATCTGATTATTACGTGATGTGATATGACATATATCTCTCTGTTTTTAATTATAAGATCAATATTTATTTTTAAAAATTAAATTAACACGTGATATTTTTAAATTTAAAATTAACATGATTTATTTAACATTTGAAAATAATTTTTTTTTATATTTTAATAAATTCATGTCGATTTTGAGTTTAAAAATATTTAATATTAATTTTTAAAAAATCAATATTAATGTTATAATGTGGAACTAACATGAAGTAATACAAATACATATAAAAATAACACAGATAGAAGTAACATATTAGGCAGGGGATAAACTTTCCAAGAACAAAATGCTCTACGGAGTTTAAAAACTTTACTTATTTGTTTTTACCATCACACCCTTTAAAAAAATAAAGATAAAAACGTGAAAATGTTTTTATAAGCATATTTGGTTTGGTTAAGTGGTATTATTGTTCAAATATATGTCCGTAACTATATTATTTATTAATAACGTCTCACAATTTTGTTATTCATAAAATTACATTATATTATCGGTATAAATTTAATTATTATTATAAAATATAATAATAATAATAATTATTATTATTATTATAGGTAGAAAGCAGCAAGACACAAGTATCCAAATGCGTGTAAAAAAAAGAACATAAATATATTGGAGGAGGGATTATGTTGATGATATTGGAGTGCCATGCCTCCGATTGTCTACCAAACGTGTTACTTTCAATTATATATATATATATATATATATATATGAGCGGATCAATGACACTTAAGTTTTTTACATAATTTTTTGATTATTGGATTTGAACACTTATAATGATTAAGATTAAAGTTGATTTTTAATTTATAACTAAATAAAAATAAAAACAAAGATTATGATAATATACTGATTTTTATTTTTATTAAAATAAGAACGAGTGATAATTAAAGGGAGGAGAGAGAAATCAGTTGAGAGAAAAATTTAATTCCACCCGAAAAAAAAAGATAATAGAAAAAAAAAAGTTTTTATTTTTATCTAGCTATAAATTAAAAATCAGCTTTAATATTAACTATTAAGAGTGTTCAAATCCAAGAGTCAAAAAATTGTATAAAAAACTTAGTGTCATTGATCCGCCCCCTATATATATATATAGCATAGTGATGGAAAAAACTGTCGCTATAGCCGGTTCGTTCTTAGTTCACTCCCTCCAGACTCCAGTTCGCTGGAAAAAGCCTATATATATATACGCCCCCTATATATATAGCATAGTGATAGAAAAAATCGTCGCTATAGCCGGTTCGTTCTTAGTTCACTCACTCCAAATCCCAGTTCGCTGGAAAAACCGTCGCTATAGCCGGTTTGTTCTTATACTCCCTCCGTTCCTAAAAGATTGTCGTTTAAGGTTTTGGCACATGGATTAAAAAAGTGTTATTTACCAAGTAAAATTTTTTGAAATTACATCACTACCCCTTTATGGGAAATTAAAAACTATTAATACAAGGGGGAGAACTTATTTGGACAATGAGAGAATGTAGGAGTAATATAAGAAAGTAAATAATTTATTCTCCTCGAAAGTTGTAAACGACAAATTTTTTGGAATAAACTTTTTCTTTTAAAATGATAATCTTTTAGGAACAGAGGGAGTATGTTGAAAGGTGACTAAGTAATGATGTCAATCAGATAAGACTTATTTACTTAGCATTAGCATGATTGCATGAGCATGATAATTTGTTAGTTTAATAACGATAATATGATAATTAAATTATAAGGACAAATTTTTATAGAATGTGTCATTTTATACTATTATAAAAATAATTTCTTTTCTTCTTATACCAAAGTTTGATATATATATTCTCTGTATTTCGAATTATGAGATCAAACTTGATTTTTTTCAAAATTAATATTACGATGTGATTTAAGTTATTTTTTTAAAACAATATACAAATGTTGTAATTAGTGTACTTCTTGCATTGTTTACAATTCTTATAATTACATTTTCTAAAACTTAAAAAAATCATATTCTATAAAAAATTAGTATTTATTCTTAAAATTATATTATTAATAGTATACTCGATCAAAAAAAATTATTCACAAGTTTATATTTAATTTTTCTTAAATAATATTATTTATTTATAATTACATGTTAAATTTGTTCATAATAATCCAAAAAATTAAAATAAGAAATTACATTTATTATGCTTATATTTAATTTTTCCTAAATAACATTATTTATTTATACATTTATTTATTAAACATTTTATTATTATTAGAAAATAATATCAATCAATATTCTATTGCATTCTAACAAAAATAAAAGTTGATCCAGATATAGCTGGAAGACATTGTATCAGAAGGAAAAAAAAGGTCAAAATAAATATGGGAGAGTCGACTCCATAGTGAACATTGGAAAAGAATATTCAAGCAAAAAACTAGCCTACTAGCAAAAAGGAGGAACAGTCCAAATCAGTTTAATGCAACTGGAACCTCATCCACAGGTGGTGGTAGCGCAACTACTGTCACTGGGGAGGGAATAAACCCTTCATCTTCCTTGACAGGATGAATAGTCACTACATCAGGCAATGGTGTAGTTGGTCCCTGCTTGCCCTTGGGATCCCAGTCTAGCATAATCTTAACCTTGATTCCAAGTACACCCTGTGTCAGATCAAAACACACATAGATCAGAATATAATAATCTTATCTTCCAAGTGAAATGCCTGAGAGAACCAACTCGAAAAAATGAAGTAAAAAACTAAAATTATCAACATACAACTAAAACCAAGTACCACAGATTGTAAAAAGAGCTGACCAAATAGCGGAAAAAAAGTGAGGCTTACCTGTCGAAGAAGAACATGTCTCACAGCAGAGTCAATATATTCGTTGACAGGTTGTCCAGATGATATCATGTACCCGTCCTTGAACTTCATTGACTTGGCACGCTGTGCACGAAGCTTTCCACTCACAATCACCTATCAAGAGAAAGTTTCATAAGCTCCCCTACAATAGACTTTGAGATAGTACATCTTAAGTGAGGAAATACCTCACATCCCTTTGCTCCACCCTCCATAATAAATCTCAGGACACCATAGCAAGCCCTGCAACATTAAGAAGTACCAAGTTTAACTCCACTGAAAAAATAAAAGACTTAATTCTACTAAGTTTTACCATTAGAGTCCTGACAAGTAAAAAATTGGCCTGTAATCCAAAGAGACCCTTGAAAGAACTGGTTACCCCTCAGTCTTTCATTTGGGGATTAAATTCTCAGGCCAAACACGTGCCCCCAGACACAACACAGAGAGAGAAGCTGATACCAAGGGAACAAACCTTATGGAGAAAGGATAGAACAATAATCAACAGCAATAGGGTCACAGTTTTAAGACTTTTAAGGGAACCACAAAAGGCTGAACTGGTAGAAAATCAGGAAACCACAACACAGAAAAAAATATTCCCAATTGATGTGAAAATCTATGACACTATGACTCATGAAGATGATGCATAGTAAAGCATTCCTTATCAGTCATGTACTTGTAGAGATTTCAGTATATAATAAAAGTTTTATACTGAAGTTTAACGAAACCGAAGTAGATCTTTAAAATAATGACAGAAGCAGCAAAAGAAAGAAGCCTCAATCTAATGCATAGCCAGGGTATATTTGAGGAGACTCGAGAGACTAAATATGTATGGATGCTACAAATTGAATCAAAATCCTGTAATAATGAAGGCCAAATGGAAGGTAATGAATGTAGTTGGATACAGGGTTTCACATCATTTTCACCAGCTTACCAATGATGCTGCAAGCCCAGGGCTATGTCAGATTGAACATATCCCTGGATTTGTAAGTAAAATCAATAGAAACACTACAGTCTCATAAATCCAGTGAACCAAGTTCAAAGAGAGAATACTAAAGGAACTAACATGGCGATAGTGAGTGAAAGCATCATTTATGTACCTCCGAACAGCAAGGCCTCCAAGTAGCTTGTATCGTAGTGACTCTGCCTGAGCAATGGCACAAAGACCCCTATTGATAACTTTCTCAGCATACAGCTCAACACTGTTCTCTGGAAATTTGAAACGCTTTTGAACGATTGACGTCAACTCCCTAATTCTTCGCCCCTTCTCCCCTGAAAAATATTATATAGATCTCAAACTGAATAACAGAAAACCAATCTGAACTCAGAAAAAAATTATGAGACGCTTTTTATTAATTTAAGATTGCAAAAAAAATATTAATGTGGTGTTCTATTGTTTCAAGTTTCAACTTGATCAAGGAAAAAAATACAATGTGGTATCCAAGTTCTAAGAAGAAAACCACAGAATGAGTCATTTTGATGATAGGCTGCAATGAGCCAATCAATAGGAACTAAGCAATTTATTATTTTTTGGGAGGAAAATTCAATACCAAATTTCCTGAAATAATAATAGGTTGCACCCTACTAGGTGATATATGAGATGTTTTGCACCTTCCCACAGCTGTTTTAGCATCATAATACCAGGGCCATTGATAGCATTTCAAAATTACGCGCGCGCGCGCACGCACAATATTTTGAAATGCTATCAATGGCCCTGGTATTATAATGCTAAAACAGCTGTGAGGTATACCACATAGTAATGTAAGAGGTTATTTTGTAACTGATTAAGTAATGTATAGTATAGTTCATTAAGCAGAGGCTGACCTTCCATTGATGTATTTATCATTTATACTATCCGAACTTAGGTGCATTGCGAAGTAAGGTTTTCTGTCTACCATTTTGAAGACACAATGTTTATTGTCAAACAAATTTGGCACTACTGATGACACTCTTACTTGTACAAATATATACACAAGTAAATAAGAGAAGAATAGGACACAATGATTATTGTCAAACAAATTTGGCACTACTGATGACACTCTTACTTATCCAAATATATACACAAGTAAATAAGACAAGAATAGTGAAATCTAAATTCAGTTTAAAAATTGAAAGCATTATATACCGAGCACGTTCTGAGTACGGGTGGCTCTGATGATGATCTCAGTGCGCATGGGAGTAACCCTAACCTCGACGCCGGAGTATCCATCCTCCGCCAGCTCTCTCATCAGAACTTCGTTTAGCTCAGCTCTGAATACTCCATCAGCAACAAACTGTTTTTTATGCAATAGCAAATAAACAATCACCACCATATGAGAACCAGACTGAGAAAATTAACAAATGAAAAATGGAATCCAAAATTGAGGGGAAATGGGGATTGTACGAACTAACCTTTTTCTTTTTGCTAATCTGGGTCGCCATGATTTGTTGATATTGATTGCGAAACGGCGATTTGGGAGCACTTCGGCAGTTCGTCAAAAACCCTAGATATTGAGAGTGAGTGAAATGTTTTGTGCGATTTGGGCAAGAGAAAGAAGGATGAATAGGAGAGTTTGATCCGACGGTCACAGATGCTGCTTTAATTTGGACGGTCGTAATAGATGCGGTGAATTTCCGGCGGAGAAAAATAGTACCAGCACTGTAGGAACCTATTACTCAGTTTGTCATTATTATCAAATACAATTGTAATGCCACTAAAGAGAAACTGACCGCATAGCGCAGTGGATTAGCGCGTTTGACTTCGGATCAAAAGGTCGTGGGTTCGACTCCCACTGTGGTCGATTTAACCTTTTCTCATGAATTTCTTTTTCCCAACAATAAATGCTAAAAGATTATTAGCCTACTAACACCAAACCATTTTGACAATAAAAAAATCAACATAAATATTTGTAATATATATCATTTTTTTTCAATTTAACTTAATTAGTTACATATTACATCTATTATTTATGCGATTCAGTCTACTATTTTATTGTGGAGTATTACTATGTCCCAGCCAGCCACCACAGGGAAGAAAAAAATCCCTTGCGAGAAACTAAAGAAAAGGAAAAATAAATTACATTTCTCATGTGCCCGGATGAATGATACAAGGAGGAGGGCATATTATGCTTCTCACTCTACCCTGAAACAAAATTGCTTCACAATTCCTTTCTTGTTAATGAATTAAAAGGGCTCGATTAAAATTCCTTTATCAACTGATACTAGTCCACCACCATCCTTTGTCACTAAAAATCTGAATGATATAAACAAACTATGCTTGAATGCGTAAGGGGGGAACGGCAGAGAGGACATTCTGGCTTTTCATTACACCACTCCATGATGCAGTTCCTACAATATAGACAAATTACAGATGTGTGTATGAGAGACGAAGCATAATTTTTTTCAAGGGCATAAGAGAATTACCAGCAAAAAACGTGACCACAAGGTGTGGCTGTTGGATTTTGGCGATTACTAAGACAAAGTGTGCATTTGCTGACCCCACTTGGTTGAGACTGAAAAAAGTAAACCAATAATATATTTGAATTTGACATCTGTTAGGTAATCTAAATCTAAACTGCGCCAAATGATAGGCTTTGATATTTCAACAAGTCAACCTCACAAATAATCAAGACTCGAGATAGCATCTATGTTATATATTATGATGATCTTGACGAATCACTACTTAAGACATGGCACAAGAAGTTTACTCTACAATACATGCATGAAGTCATTGTAAACGCACAAAAGATAAGGTGGTTATTCTTATAAATGGGATAAACTTACAGGTATTTATGTATTTACTATATATAGTATATTGAAAAAAAGGAAGGCGACTTCTAGGAGAATGCTTCCAATATCAATTTCATGCTTGCCAAACAGATCGTTATTTCGGAAGTGATACAAAAATATCAATACACCTATTATAGGTCTCTTGTGAACATAACACTTTAAACCTTACCAAGGTGAGTTGAGTAATCAATGATTCCAATCATTTTTAAACTACTCAATTGAAAATCTCCAGCAATGTAAAAGCATAATTAGGGAAACGACTAGCCTAATTTCAGTAAAACAAAGGTCATGCCTATATACCTCTGAAGTAGATGTCGCAACAGAGACCCAAATTTTCTGTTCAAAGTCACCAGTTACCAAATTGCCTTCTTCATTTAGAACAGGTAAACCTCTCCCTACAATACAAAGAATAAAGTATATTTTACGAATTGAGGAGGCTCACTTATATGGGAAGGAAACAAATACAACGGAAATTTCAGTGTCAAAGCTGTATGTAATAAAATACCCTATAGCCTTCTTGAAATATATATATTTTCGGAAAATTAAACAGGAATAAACTAATCTACTTCAAAAACAATAAGTTTTACTTGTACACAAACACAAATCACAGACACACAAACCCAGATTATATTGTTCAGCAGCCGATATGAAAAATGTCTGAAACAAGTATGTACCTTCTACTTAACTTTGAATTTTGCTTTTCAATCATTCCATGTATGATGTATCATATTCTTCTAAAGAGGGTCATTATTCAAGTCCTTAAGCTGCCCCTTGAGCCTCTTAAATAAGGAAAATATTTGAATTAATTTATTAAAGAATACATTATATGTAAAGATGACAAGAACTTCTTCCTTTCAAAAAGTCTTGCCGATTCACCATATTATGTTGCAATTGTTGAAAAGAAATTACGACATGCATACCAGTATACCACATAGATTAATTTTTTTAGTAAAGTTTGTTGTATATATAATATATATTACTCGGTAATCTCCCCCGGGTAATTATTCTGTTCTATATTATTCATTAGCATACAAGGTAAATTTCCAAAAGTTGGTGGCATGCCTTAGTATCCACATATCAAATATTATACCGAAGCATGACACTCAAAATGGGACAGTAACTATGGTTCTGGGGGGAAAATTACTAGGTTCCATATGAATAACTTGATGTTTTCCATTCTCATCATTTTAGGTTTAAACTTTCATCAAAATATGAGGAAATGTGAACGATACCTGTCTATAAAGATATTTCAGTACCATATTTTACTAGCAGTGACTAGAAGACATTCTTACAAAAATGTGTTACAGAAAATGTGAAAACATTCAAATAAGTTTAGTGTAAAATTGAGAACCTGCTGATGTATGTTGGGCCCCTAAGGAGGTTTGCTGAACTGAACTTGCAATGGAAGATAAATTGCTACGCCTCAATCCTTCAGCAGCAAGGATACATAACTGAACTAAAAGGAAAACCCCCAATATTTGGTATCTGCAGCAGAGATCAATTTGAAGAGTAAAAACATCTCATACTTCGATTAATCATGACAAATATGTTCCTTCAGAGAATTGGATATCATTCTTTTGAATATTAAAATCAAACAAGATATGCACATTAAGATATCTACGTAATCTAAATATCTAATTCAAACCATAACCACGTCCTTACACGTTCAATGTCTATACTACTGTAAGCATAATATAGTCAATACAATTTAAAAAAGCTACAACAGCTATTTTAACAAGTAAAGTATCATCACGGACAATACTAATCAGAAGAGATAGATGAGACGACTAGGGCGACATTCCAGAATCCAGACTCCTTGGCAACGATCTTTTAGAAGATTAGGAAATATATGATAATTATGATTTTCTTGGAACAGGAAGTTGTGTGTGTGCAGATAACTACCTAATAGACCCACACATCAACCCCTTAGTGAAGAGAGAGAGAGAGACTAATAAGGTCCCACATACACAAATTAGAAAATGAGAGCAATGAGGAATTTTAATCATTGAAAACACGCATATCAAACTTGCTGAAAGAATACCTAGGACGTTGATTCATTGGTTTTCCAATAAATACATAGCGAATGCCGGCTGCACGTTTTGATATGTGATAATATAATCCTGCAGAAAAGAGAATTATAAGCACTCGAATTTCCTTTACAATGTCCTCACAATCACCATAAATCTGTATACACCAAAGAGATTTACCTTCAAAATAGAAGAACATGAGATTAGTGCGAAGAACCAACTGCAAAAACTCACGTGCTAAGGGAAGCATCTGAAAGTAACAGATTCATAGAAATGTTAGCCAAGGGAAACAGTGAGTTAACTATATGTTTTTAGAGGGTGACAAAAGCTGTCGAGTGGTACTCCTTTTTAATAGAATAGCAACTGGAGAAACAAACTTTATTCTATGAGAGCCCGTAAAGAGAGAGAAGAAAATGTTAATCCAGTCTACATGTTTTAAGACGAGATGTTTCACATCAATAAAGGTGTGTTTGATGTATTAATTAATTTCACATTACATCCTTGGTTACTTGTAAAAGGACAAATTATCTATATATATATATATATAAAGAGACTCATTTATAGTGCTAAAAATAGAAATATTTTGGAAAAGCACATACTGACGGCCATCTCCTAACCACGTATGACCATAACCCACTAATTCTGTGTTTCAATCGCGAAAGAGCTGAAACAGATGACCCAGATGTCGAGGAAGATGAGACTTCAATTAATTCATATGGCTGAGTTTGGCTGCTCCCAGCAGCAATGTCGCCATACAGCTCATCAGATAGAGAATCAGTTAGGGCAATGCCTCGAGAAGCAACTCTAGAGCTGTGAACCAGAAATATTAAAAAGATTATTGAGAAAAGATAACCAAAGATTTAAATCAGATAACAAAGTTAATGGCAAAGAAAGTAGGAATACTTTTAATACGAAGGCAAACAAGAACAGAACCTGACTCTTTCTGCAATATAAGGTACCGCTGACTGGTAGATGATAAAAAGAGCACGCCTAGCTGGTGTTGGAGGGAGTCCATATGGTCCTGCAACCTTTAAATAGAATTACTGCATCAATAGAAGAAAATAGAACCATTGTAACATTTATTACTACTTACATGATAAAACTCACAATATCAGGTGAAAAATGATATACTGTACTTTCTATGACGAGAAAGATAGAAAAGGGTGCACATGAATCAAAATGGACTATCTAAAAAGATATTGCAGAAAATTAGAAATGTGGTTACCTGCAAGACAAACTAGGTTATTTGAAAAATTATTGCAGTGTCAAAACATTTAGTAATCTTGGTAATCTTAGTATGTTTCCCATTAAAACCCCCACTTTGAGGAAATCATAGGCAAAAGCGTTTATTCATTTTATTTCATAATTATGCACCTGGCTCACCAGGAACTTCAATACTTGTGGTTTTAACTTCCAAATCATTTGAAAATCTCCAATATTTTAATGTAAATTGACATAACTTAGCAGTTTTAATCATAAAGACTTGATGTTTGTTTCCTCGAAAACATATTTGTTCATATACATATAGGCAGTAAATTATGATATCAAGCAATAAGAAAACTTAATGGTGAAGAAGGTGAAAAACAATTATAAACCTGAGTGATGTCACAATACTCCTCTCCCAGCGTCTGTTGTCCTGCACCTGTAGTTAGAACATAATAAAGCATTTGTCCCAAAAGCTTTGTCTGCCAAAAAAAAACCTCAAAATTACAAGAATGGTGAGAAATTCAACAAGTTACACCACATGATGAGTCAATAGAAAAACATTCTATCTGCAAATGTAATCATGTTTTCCCTGAAAACATTCACATTGATATCTAATTCGACATTCTAGGACTTAAAATTTATACGCATTAAGGAATACTTAGGACACACTTATACATAATTTTTGGCAGGCAAACTACAGAATGCATAAAGAAAAGTCAAGTTGGATTCATTTTTGAACTGAGGGAATAGAATATATACTAAGCCTGTGTAACTAAATTTCTTGATAAAGAACAGCTGAAATGATTTGCAGTGATTTATGAGATGAAAGGAGTAAATATTCAAATGCATAAACAGCTGGAGTTAAGCAAGTATTACTAAGCTCCCATTTACAAATTATCAAATTGAATTTGAGTTCAAAACAATAGTAATTGGAATTATATGCTAAAAGAATCTGGAAATGAAAGCAATCGAACCTCATTCTGATAAGCTACAGCAACCCTTGTACCTGAAATAAATGGTAAAAATGATTATAAATATATATATATATAAGGAATTTTAAAAAACCTAAACAAAGAGGAAGTGAGTGATACAGAAGAAACATACCGAAAAGTTGGCGAAAGGCGTCGCGACATGCTTCATAGACGAAAGAGGCGTACTGGTCGTCCTTCTCGGCCGCTCTCATTACCTCCGGCTGCGCCGCCAACGGAAACCGCCGTACAACACCCGCTCCGGCGGCGGCGTTACTGGGCCCCGCCTCATCGGCACCTCCCGAACTCGACGAATCTCTCACTACAACTCCCATATTCTCCTTGCTAGCAGAAACACACTGGGAATTCTCTTTCTTCCTAATCTTAAAGTACCAATCACTTTCCCTCTAGATTGTTTGCAGAGAGAACTGAGAAGCGTATCGCGGACGATTCCGGGCCGCTAATCGGCTATTACCAACACAATAACTAACGATGTCGTTTTATTGGATTAATGTGCAGGAAAAATTGAAAAAAAAAGGTTAAACGCCGTTGCCGGGGATCGAACCCGGGTCACCCGCGTGACAGGCGGGAATACTTACCACTATACTACAACGACTTGTTGAACAAAATTAAAGATACATTTATTTTAGAATGTAGATCCCATCGAAAGACTTAGCAGAATTATTATCATGATACTCGCATGAATGTATGTCTCATATATCAAAATTACTTGTAAAAATATTAATTCTCTTTTTATTAAATAAAAATTTTACAACTAAGACTTTGCTGTAAAATTGAGAGTATTAGTTAAAATGTAGTCCATGTATAATGGATGAAATGATTATACTTCTTTCGTTTTAAAGTTAAAGATATAATTTGACTTTTGAGGTCAAATAACAGTATATGAAATTTTAAATAGATGTGAATTTATTTAATTTTAATTGATACAATTATTATAATTATATAGTATATATAATAAAAGCTATTTCATTCTAAACTTTTATGAATTATACCAATTTTAAAATTTAATATTTCGTCGTTTAACCTCAAACTCAAATTATATCTCTTATTTTGAAACAGAATGAGTAATAAAATAATAATTAATATTTCAACCTGATTTCTCTCGATTAATATATATAGAAAGTACATAAAGCATTCTAAGGAAGTGTTAACAGAACATAAAGGACAAATATCACGTGTCTGGTGTTCAAGTGCTGTTTCATTATCTGTTTCTGGCGGAAGGACCAAAACTTTCTGAGCAAGTGTGTTAACAGAATAACTGATCGAACTTGCCGTAAGAGAGGCGGAGGAATGGCGCCGACAACGGCGGCGACAACCTATACTTACCGGTGGCGAGATTTTCAACCGGTTGTGGGCCCGAAGAGCTGCACAAATAATTGTGTAAATTTTGGGCCAAGAAGAAGGAGGTTTTGTATTAGGAGTAGTTTGCAAGATGAAACAACTACAAGCACAGAAACAGAGGAGAGTCAAGTTGAAGTTCAAAAAGGACCGCCATCTTTGATTTCTGCTCTTAATGTTGAAAAAGCTGTTAGGGGAATTTGTATGTTTTAAATATTTATTCTTTTTTATTGTTTGAAGTTTCAATAATAATTATCATGATTATTGTTTGCAGCTATAACAGATGTAGAGTATTATGGAACACTTGGGCTACAAAAAGGGTGTTCATATGATCAGGTAACAACTACTCCTATAGCCTTCATATATGTGTATCTTTTTGTTACTCCAAATCTTGGACTTCTCTATTGTTTGAATCTTTAAAGTCCCCCATTAGATCAATTTGCTTGTTTGATTGGGATTGGAATCAAAGCATCGTTGATTCTAGTCGAGTCAAGTCGAGTCAATTTCAGGTCACAATTGCATACAAGAACAAGGTTGAAGAAGTGATGAATGAAGAATTAGAGGAAGAGGAACTCAGCAAGAGGGTTGAGCTCTTAAAGGTTGGTGGCAAATAGGCAATTTAGACTTTTCAAGAATCTTTATCAAGTTGGGTCTTTCTTTCGATTTGTGGTGGTGTTTGATTGCATCTTAATGCATTTTAACAGCACTCGTCTTTGTATTAAAAGGTTCTGAATAGTTTAGACTCGTATTTGTATCTTAATGATTTAGAGGCATTAAGACGCATTAAGAGGTAGACTGTTAAGATACATTTCAAAGACCAACATTTTAAAAAACTTAAACTTTAAGCATTTGAGTATATGGATGAGTAGGAGGCGCATTCAATTTTGTCATGTGTGGAGGATAGAAGATTGTATGATTGGAGCTTGGCGAGGAATGGGAATCCAGATTCATATGTTTGGCCTTTTGAGGTTGATATTACACAGACCCCAACAGAATCACCTCCACCACAGGTACTATATTCTTCCCTTTTCTCTCCTTTGTTAGCATAGCTTGGTAAACTTCACACTTAACATTACTCTTTCTAAGTTAGAGATGTATTTTTTTCTTCTTTAATTATTACATTTTTCTCTTTTCATCTCTTTTAAAATTAGATATGCATTTTTGTTTTTGGACTATTAAGGGCATGTTCGGCAACAATTTTTACTGTGGGTGAATTATTTTTTAACTTATAATTTATTTTTCATAAATAACAAATACTGACTTATTAAAAATGTACTTGCAAGTTATTTTAAAATAAGTAAGTTTGATCAAATATAAAGATTGTTTTACCCTTATTTTAATAGTATTTACATCTTATCATTTTATTTTAATAGTATTTTAAAATAAAGATTGTTTTGCCATTCTTTATAATTTCTATGTGTGTTTATTGTTGGTTCTTAAATTCTAACAAGTAGGGATACTAATCGAAAAGGGTGAGCTTGGCAGGAAGAGGAGGATGTTGGGCCAACAAGATTGGTGGGATATTTCTTCTTTGGGTGGATAGTACTAGCCTTCACGTTGTCAATAGCCCTCAACAGGTAGTAGAAACCAACTAACAAGGCTGCCTTCATCAAGTATTTAGTAACTTGAACAATTCTCATTGTCTGTTTGTTTTTGCTATAATAGTTTTTTTTTTAAATGAAGTCATTTATGCTACAGTACTAAAGAAAATTGTGAATCTTTATTTATTTTTATTTTATATATATATAGGTAAAAATGGAGGTACACTTACACGATTTACGATCGTAGAGTAGTCCACAATAGTAGAGTGAATTCACAAATCATGGAGTGACTATTCTACGATCGTAAAGTGACCATGTAACTTTAAAAATTACACGACTCTGCACATACATATTTCCCATATATATATATATATATATATATATATATATATATATATATATATAGGCCGGATCAGGTCCGGACTCCCGGACCTGATCAAAATCCGGACCTTTTTTTTTTTTGCTTTTTTTTTTTGAAACAACTAAAAAAAATTTTGAACTAATTTTTTTTACATAATACAGTGTTTTTGGTGTGATTTGAATGCCTATACCAAAACATTTCTGTACGGTCTGGGCAGACTGTACATACATTGGTTGGTGTAGGTATTAAAAACACACCCAAAATACTGTATTATGAAAAAAATTTAGTTCCATAATTTTTTTATTTTTTTTAGTTCTACAAAAAAAAAAATTGGTCCGAATTTTGATCAAGTCCGGACTCCCGGACCTGATCATTTTTCTATATATATATATATTCTCCAACGAATGGGAAGGAGCGAACTAAGAGCGAATCGAATATAGCGACGATTTTTTCCGTTGCTATAACATAAAAAACCGGTTTTCTATACTATAGCAACGGAAAAAATTGTCACTATAGTCAGTTCGCTGGAGAGAGTCTAGCTATATATATATATATATATATATATATATATATATATATATATATATATATATATATATATATATATATATATTCGAAAATCAACTGAGGTAATTATATATCAACAAAAGACAAAATTCACAATAAAAAGAAGGAATCACACAAGATTATATTTAGATTTGTTCACACATAATTGAGCTCTTCTATGCAGACATGATAATTGGATATTAATACTTTATAATTTTATTTATTTATATTTTTAACCCTCATTGGGAAAGGATAAAAATATAAATAAATAAAATTATAAACTCTCGTGTCCACATTGAGTTTTTCTAAAAAATTTGGACGCCAATAATTTTAATAAGATAATTAAGTTATTTTTGTTATATTCGCACTCTCCCTGTCCGAAAATGAAAAAGGAGATGTTTAAAGGACAAAGTTTGATAAACTTATTTTATATATTACTCCCTCCATTCCTATATATATATATATATATATATATATATATATATATATATATATATATAGGGAAATGATCCGTGGAATACGTTAGTCAGAGGGACTTTTTCAATTAACGTTCATCCAGCCGTCCAAAATTAGAGTGAATGGTTAAGATGAGGGCCCAGCCGCTACTCCCTCTAGCGGCCAACTAAAATTTTTTTATTGGTCGCTACTCCCTCTAGCGGCCAGTCAAAACGACCGTGTTTTGACTGGCCGCTAGAGGGAATAGCGGCCAACAACAAAATTTTGGCTTAATTACATTATCCTGATTATTCCTAATTATCTTTATAGTAATACTTATTAACAAATTATCCTTATACATATTACTTATTAATCAATAAAATAAAATAATAAAAAATTATAAGGATAATTATCCTTATAATTATTGATTATCCTTATAATTATCCTTATAATTATTGATTATCCTTATAATTATCTTTATAATTTTTATTATTTTATTTTACTGATTAATAAGTAATATGTATAAGGATAATTTGTTAATAAGTATAACTATAAAGATAATTAGGAATAATCAGGATATTGTAATTAAGCCAAAAAAAATTTATTGGCCGCTACTCCCTCTACCGGCCAGTCAAAACACGGTCGTTTTGACTGGCCGCTAGAGGGAGTAGCGGCCAATAAAAAAAATTTGGCTGGCCGCTAGAGGGAGTAGCGGCTGGGCCCTCATCTTAGCCATTCACTCTAATTTTGAACGGCTGGATGAGCGTTAGTTGAAAAAGTTCCTCTGACTAACGTATTCCACGGATCCTCCCATATATATATATATATACAATAACCGGTTGTTGGGAGCAATCCCTTTTGACCCAGCCGCTACAACATGTACCGGCCTTAAGACAATTTTTTTTATAAGCCGCTACAGGTTGTAGCGGTTGGGCCAAAAGGGATTGCTCCCAACAACCGATTGTTGTGGATGGATACCCAATATATATATATATATATATATATATATATATATATATATATATATATATATATATATATCAGGATCCTGTCCGGGAGTCTGGACAGGTCCTAAAATGCGGACCAAATTTTTTTTTTTTGTTTTTTTTTGAAACAACTAAAAAAAATTTGTGGAACTGAAATTTTTCCATAATACAGTGTTTTGGGTGTGTTTTTAATACCTATACCAACCAATGTATGTACAGTCTGCCCAGACTGTACAGAAATATTTTGGTATAGGCATCCAAATCACGCCCAAAACACTGTATTATGGAAAAATTTCAGTTCCATAATTTTTATTTTTATTTTTAGTTGTTTCAAAAAAAAAAGCAAAAAAAAAAAGGTCCGAATTTTGTTAAAATTCGGGAGTCCGCACCTGATCCGGACTCTATATATATATGTCGTTTTAGACTTTTTTTTGTTATTCTTAATTATTTGTCGTTTGTGGTTATCTAGGAGAATTAATCACTATTTTTCTCAAATTGCCCCTTATTATTCCACCTAATTTTTTGATCCATATTTCTCATTATCCTATACTACTATACTCTTAAGTCTTTCTCTCCTTCTCCCAATAAAACTCTTTAATTATAAGATAAGTGATGTGAAGAGTATTATAAACAATTGATAGTATAGTTAATACTTTTCAATCATTTCCTTAATTCTTGTACACATGTCTAAAACGACCTATATTAAGGAACGAGAGGAGTAATATTTAATTACAAATTTTACATAAGAAATACCTACTTTTTATTTGACAACTATTGACTTAAGTTTTCCCTAAGAAATACTCCTTTCATACCACAAAAAAAATTAATTAAAATAAAATTTTGAGTACACAAGTGCAAAATACTCTTTTTGTTCTAAAATTAAAATTAATATCAACCTTTTAAAGTCAATTTCAAATATTTTCGACTAGTATAAATATGAATTAATTTAATTTCAGACGATAAGATTATGAAAGTTATTAATTGTGATTAATACTATTAATTATAAAATTTAATGTGTTGAAAAATTACATAAATCACATTAATTTTAAATTTAAAAATATTTAAAATTAATTTTAAAAACAGTTTTGAGTTTTGCTATATATTTCGAAAGATTTCAGTCAAATTACAATTGCGATGTACATTAATACATGACATTAGATAAAATTATAAAATTAATCCACAATTAAAATAATAAGAAAACTGTTAAATCCACAACATAAAATGTTATTTTCACAACAAAAGTGTCGCTATAGATCATATAACGACAATTTTTACCGTCACTATACATCTACAGCGACACTTTTTTTATAAAAATAACAAAAAATATTGTAAATTTAACAATTTTTAAATAATAATTATATAACATTATATATAATATCAATTCTCTATAATACCCTTAAATTATCTATTTTCGAATCGCAACCCCTCCTCCTTTATCCTGGCTTGGGACAGACTATGCTAAAAGCATAGGCGGAGTTTGTGCGACAATAAAATTCAATAGATGACACTGAAGCCAAAACAGATGTCTACGAAAATTACTATTTGGAACAATATGAAGTCCATAATTACTAACAAGTGCCACGTTAAAGAGCATTTATTATTTTCATAGACCATTTTTATGAAAATTTGTCTAATTAGTTTTTTTTTGGGAGGGGGGGGGGGGGAGTGCAAGGACAAAAATGTAAATATAAATTGACGCATCTAAAAGTGGTTAAGTTAATGATTATAATCATCAACTACTATAGACATCATTTTTAATAAATTAATTTTTGTTAACAAAAAACATAATATACTCGTTTGGTAATAAAAATTTTATTTGGCGTAATTATTTGCAATATCATAAAATTAAATTTATGGTATGAATTTTTTATTACTAAAAATAACAATTTTGTACTTTAAAATACTACTTAATACATTAATCTTAAATTTTATAATTAAAAATAACTTATTTTGTAGAAATTACGAATTATTAAGTATTAGGGAGGAGGTAAACTACCAACATGAATATGAATCCCGTTTACTATTCATGTGATGAATGCCTTATAAAAATATCAATTTTCCTTGTGAAAATATCAATTCCCTTTCATAATTAGTGTAGCATTTGCAAAACAATAACTTTCAAAGAAAAATTTATTTTTTCAAAATTATCCTAATATTAGCTGTTAAAAATATAGTAGTGATACATGATAATAAATAATTAATCAACCAAGAATAAAAATAGTGGCATGTTAAAAACTTGCTTTCATCTTAGTCCACACAAAAAAAATTGGGGGGGTGAAAAAATAAAAATAAAAATGCATCTCTTATTCTAAAAATAAAAGGAGTATAAAGCATGAAAGATCCAACCTACAAATATAGGATAAAGTAAATATAAATTATTTATTGATACCAAAAGTAAATAGTAAACCCCCAGTTCCAAATTATTAAATCATTTTTGACTTTGAAAAGTCAATTTAAGAAATGTTCAAGTTCAACGAAATAATTCTTTAAAAATTATATTATGAACCGACGAGTAATATTTTTTTGATAGCTTACAATATTTATCATTGTATTAATTAAAATTCAAAAAATCCATATCAATTTTTTGTTTGAAAATCAGTTAAATAAGGAGAACTACTTGCTTTATTCTACCGCCCGGTGATACATTTATAAATTATAAACTAGAAATTTTATAAAATTTAAAGAAGTAAAAAAAAAAGAAAAAAAAATAATATAAAAGGGCAATATATATAGTAACATAATAACTAAACTTATAGGGGCAAAAGATGAAGAAAAAAAAATGTGCGGGCGTCACCGTACATCTTTTTTTTCCATTCAAAATCAGAATTTTTTTAATTTCAGGTTTCCCCAGTAGTTTTGCCAATTCAGGTCCTCTCTCCCATCCCATTGGGACTGGTTCAAAAACTATGCTCCTGAAAAGGGAGACATAAATAGAGGAGAGGAGAGGATTTATGAGAAAGAAAGCATACCTCCAGCAGCTACAGTTCCTCGTCTGTGCAAAAAGATGTTTGAGCAGAGCAGAGCAGATATGAGCATCAAAACCCTAGGAATTTATAACCCACTATTCTGGGTAAAAACTTTTTTGTTAGCTTCCACACCCCACATTAAAGATGTGAAAAGGGTTAGTTGGGAGAAAGTAACAAAGGTTAATTTTGATGTTACTGTCCAAAAGTCGTCCACTCTAAATGATCTGTATCAACAAAGCCAACAGAGATTGCAAATTAGATCCTAGCAAGCCTATATATATATGTTCAAATAAGTTGTATTGACCTTAACAAAATCCATCACCTAAAGGTATATAAAAGGATTATAGACTATGTTACTTGCTACTTTAACCAAATTGATACAAGATACATAATTGAAAATTAAAGTGTACCCATATGACATAGGTCAATATGTGCTCTACTTCATTTACACGTTTACCTCCAAAGCCATGCCTCTTTCTTGTTTTCAGTGATTTCTTTTTCTCTTAGGGTGACGATTACCTTCTCTGCAGTCCTCATCTGGCGTGATCGTTTTCCTCCTGTCATCGTAAGATTCATGTCGACTCCGTTTTGCACCATCCCTAGAGGGTCTGGAACCGCGACTGTGGTCTCTCTCTTTGGATTGCTTCTTCTGATCTCCGGACGAACTTAGTTCCACGCCAGATCCTAACTGGCTGCCACGTTTCTGATTGAAACCTTTTTCATCATACTCAACCCTGCTTTTAACATCTTTTTCTTTTTGCCTTTGATGCCTACTCCAGCTAGAATCACTACCACACTGGCCCTTTCTCTCGTGCTGCTTTCTAGAGATTCTATGCTGTTTATACCTCCCATCATCATATTTCTCAGAACTATTGGATACATCATCCACTACTGAATTTGATCTCTCCGAATGATACGGCCTCCGATCCCTTGAAGAATGAGAATTCTTTCCATGTCGATCATGGACAGAGTGCACGTAATGGTCTAAATGTTTGTCATGATGATGTTTTCTTCGTGATCTTTGAGTGTGGTTATCCCCCGAGTAGCTCCCACTCTTTTCCCTCACTATATGAGATTTGTACTCGTGTGATCCAGCTGGCACATTATGGCGAAAACCCTTCTGTAAATCTTCATCTTCTTCGTCACATGGTGGTTGTCTTCTGGTAAACAGAGCTCTATCAGAAATCAGGTATGACATGAAGAATTCTATGAGAATACTCAAGATGTTACCCAGTTTTATGCAATAATTTTATAAAACCCAAACTGAAGAAACCACACTACAATCATCCATAATAATCCTATTCCAAAATTAGAGATCCATTTGTACTCGATCAACTAAGACTAAAAGTAATGGATGGTTAGGAACTTCAGGTCACATGATAATCTAAAATAAAAGTGTGATTCTAATTTTGGAATGGATAAAAAAAGACGCCTTCAGTCCAGTTTCTTGCTTTATATAGTAATCAGTTACCTCATCAGATACTCATTCGAGAGCTTCCCTCTGCTTTCACAGTCCCGAAGCTCCAAAAACTCTGAATGGGTAACAGGGTTTTCGGCTCTGTTTCCTACTGGAGGTGCCAGAATTCCCATTCTCGTCATTCCGCTGAAAGATTTTTGAAGCGTCAGAATTACACAATGTAAAATGGAAGATTGAAATCTGGTTCTCCATAAATGGGCTTATGAAGAAAAAGTATTTTGTTAATACAGCACACAGCAAATAACATAAACTCCCTCTTCCAAAATCTAAGACCATTGTTGACTTTTTTAAAGTCAATTTTAGATATACTTGTAAAGAATCGTATCAATATTGAATTTGAAATTGTTTCAAATTGACTTTCTAAAAGTCAAAATTATCTTAAGACTTCGGAATGAAGGAGACTATATAGCAAATTAGCAAACGTACCCTGGGACAGGTAAGTGGCCATACATAGATGACATGTATGGAGAAACTCCAAAAGGAGCAACAGGGACCATGGATGCATTAAAGGGTATCATCCCAGGATTTCCATACATACTATTAAAGGGCCTCATGGGGGCAAATGCGGTGCCACTCCAATATGGTGATGCAAAACCTGGCATACCTCCTGGATACATAGTGTTACCTGAAATCTTACAAAATAATTTCCAATAAGCTCAACGAAAAATTATACTTGTCAAAACAAACTAGAGATGCAATTTTTTTTACCTGACTGAAGCATAGGATGTGGACTGGCAGCATAGGGGCAGTCTCTTATGAAATGGTCTGGAGCACCACACATGTAACATGTACGATCGGCCTGATCTCCGACAAGATGGATTAAGATCAGTTAAAAAGACCAGATCAAGGATACAATGCAGTTATCAAGTTTAAGATCACAGCAGAACAGAAAATTTTATCCGCAGGAGTTAAACCTAAATATAAAAACAAGTGAATATATTTCAATACTTCATTCCTTTGCTCTTAGTGTCAGGTTTAACATGGTGAGTCCATAGACTGGCAAAAGGGGAGACCTTGTTGTACACAGATCAGCCGATGCAAATCATAGGCACTTCTTATGACATTGGACCTGAGTCTTGCCACTACACCATGATGTGATATGTAGGAGTGTCTTAATGATAAGTTCACCACCAATTACAGAATGTAGATTATCAAATGCACTGGTATCTAATAAGAGCCAACATATCCTCAAATTGAAGGTATAACACAGCAAGAAGAAATTTAGAAAAGAACATGGGGAATCCTGTGAGGACAGATACAATTGCCTAAATTTTAAATGTGGATAATGTGCACCCAGATGGTAGATCCATCTAGCCATGCCCTATTGCCTTATATTTATTTAGTTTTTTACAAGTACTATATTCAAAAGAACAATAAGAGAGTGCCACCCATGTACATATAGCACAAAAAAATAGCACGATCAATGCACAACCCTACATTATGTTCGAAGACTAAACAACCGAACCAGGAAAAACCTTATACCAGAAAAACTAAAGGCACAAAAATAAATATTTAATATGACCAATAGTCCGTACCTCTCCTCAAAATATGTACATTTCTATTCTCTCCGCAATACCCAGCAAACATAAGAAAGAATATTATTTTTTATCATAAAAAATCTAAAAAATGTATATTTTTTTAAATATCTTTTGGTGATTCTACATTATAATTTGTTTTATTAGGACTACTACGAATTTTTATTCATTTTCCCATTTAATAACTTATATAAAAAAAAATCTATAATGTAGATTTATTTAGTCTCTTAAGCATTATACCATCATACATCTCACTTGCACTAATTCTGGAGGACATGCCTATGCTAGGCTAATTAAGAGGTCCCAACTTCCAAGTATCCCCAAGGCATAACATGGTGATAAATTCTAAATAACTAGATAATTAATTTCTAAAGTAAAATTTTACTATATATAAACGATCCTAATTCATGGTCCTGAAGCCTACCTTTCTGTATCTAGCAGCAGCTGGAAAACTTCGGCCTCCACCTATAAAATTAAAATCATTAATGAATTGATCAACTGCATGCCAACAGTATGTATATGGGAGGTAAGGATATTGAATAAAAAAACGAAAAATCAACTTCAGCATTTCAGAAAGGAAAAGTAAGCTAAACGGAAAACAAATAGCAAATACAGGGGTGATCATGACAATAACCCTTACCAGCCAAGCATTATTAAATGGTAAGCAATCGTGGATTCGTGGTTATAAAAAATTAAAAATATAGCAGGAGTGGCGCAGTGTAAATTTAAAGCCAATACCTTCCTCATGTAAATAGTATTGAGGCAAATGGAGCTCGTTTTCTCCTTGAAATTCAACGCCTGACGTATATCCTGGTCCACTTTGGGAAACCAGATGATGAGCATATCCATCTCTTTCTCCACCAGTTTTTTTTATGTTGTGAAATGAAGGAACTGTTTTCAAAACTTTACTTGGGGCCAAGTTATTAATATGAAAACCTGAGCCTTCCAAAGATGCATTTTTCCTGATCAGAGATTCGGCACAAAAAGATTCTCCCATAATCTGGTTTGATCCTTTCTCAGTGGCAGAGGGAGAAAGAGGATAATCTGGCCTCTTCTGAGCAATAGTCACAGCACAAGAAAAATCTTTAGCCTGAATTCCAGATTCTCCATCTGCATTTTTTTGTTCAAGGTTATATAACATTTTGAGTAAAGTGAACCTCCCAAATCCTCCCCCCCCCCCCCCCCCCAAAACAAAAGGAAGCAATTTACCAGATGCAAGTTTCCTACCTGGGGCATATTCACGTAATGCATTTTCTGAAGCAGACACCAGATTTTGAGATTCAAGAAAATGTTCAATTGCTTGCCTAAGAGATAAATTTGGAAGCAAATCCTCTACCCTGAATTTGCAGGAAGAACATTTGGGGCACTTTGCCTTCTCAATGAGAACTCCACGAATGCCTGAACTCAACCCATGGAAATCTCAAATGTGTAAGTAATAATACTAACCACTTCCTAAACTTTGTGATAATAAATTTAAATGTAAATATTAATCGGAGCATCTAGATTGACAGTTAAATTTTTGGCAATTATGCAATCATGCACAGACGTCAAGTGCCTCTACAAACATTAGAAACTCATAAAGTGTTCTTCAAATCAAGAAAAGGGTGACATGCAAAATTTAAGGAATGAAGACAGCTTACTACTACACAAGAAACTCACATTTTTCACAAAAGCTATGCTGGCAGCATGGTATCATCACAGCATCCTTGAAAAATGCGTTGCAAAGAGAGCATTTCAGTTCAGACGTTAAATCAGCATTTTGTTCAGCTAAAGCATTGGGGAAAACCACTCTTCCACTTTAATATTAAAGAAAACATTAGATCTCTCATAAACAAAATAAACAAAAGACGAATGAGAGGAAATGAAAAGGAGAAAGATTTACTTTCTGAACTTCATATGCTCTTCAACTTTTGTTTCCAACTTTTTCTGTGGAGTATTTCCTTCAGTGCCACTATGATTAGAGCCTACATTGATATTGGATCATGGTAACTTGGTAAGATTAGCAAAACAACAGTAATTGAAATTTTACACAGCAAACAACTCACCTCTAGGAATAGCCTTGCTGAGGCCACTCACTTGAAGCTTTTGGCATCCTAACCTGAAAGACAAACAGCATCTGATCAAACCAGGAATACTTTATAACCAGCATAATGACTACACATCATACGACTTATAACTCCAGAATTATATGATAGAAGGTTTCATGAAGTGTTTCCCCCTTATCGAAGTATTGAACATTTAATGGCAAATTGGAAAAGATGCCCAACTCTGAAACTATACAGACACAAGCTCAGGTGCATCATTAGTTAATTAATTTAGACAGACAAAACTAATAAACTGGACTTTAAAAGTGTGAAACCAGTATCAGTTAATTGTTTGACACATCTCCTAACTAAGAAGTGACCATGAGATTGAGATTACAAATCCCAAAAGGTGTAAAGAATATGTTCAACCAAATATTCAACACATTACTACATGATAATCCATGTTTCCAAGTAACCAACGCACACCTTAAGTGAAACATATCTGAAGGAGAAATGACAAAATGTATAGCTATATACATATATATATATATATATTTGGGGAAGGGGTGAGGAGAGTGCGTGTAGATGTATCTGTACATGTCCTGATAAAAGACGGACTTGAAAAATAGAAACTCATCAACACATAAAAAGTAACAGTTGTGTAGAGGAATGAATATGGATACATAAATAAATAAATAGACATCTAATATTAATAAACATTAGTTGATAGGTAACCATAGCTTTATGTAATGAGTTATTCATGCAAGCAATTCTGCACCTATAGATAGAAGACTGAAGAAAGTTATACCTTTCACCAGCAATAGTTGTCTTCTCATTGTTATACTCATTCTTCTTATCAACTTCTAGATCAGAGTACGGAAAAATTTCCTCAGGAACGGGACATAAATCAATACCAAAGTCATCAAAATCATCCATTTCTTCACTCTACAAATAAGAAGGATGTCAAGACTCAGGAATGATAAAGAACTATATAACATGGTATTAAGCAATGCGAAACAGAAAATTACTAAATCTTATTCGCATTCCTCAATTAAACAACAGGGCAGTTATTAATAGGAATCAGAATGCATTAAGCCATTAACAGAAAAGTCAGCCTAAGTAAACTTGCACATAAAGGTGATGAAGTTTTGCTAAAAATATCCCTAAAGGACTTCTTTGTTTTTTTTCGTAACAATTACGAAATACTTACCGGTGTTTCAAAACAAAACAAACTACCTGCCAGGTTTTATCCCCATTTTCTTATAAGGGAAGGTGATAAAGCAAAGAAAAGGTAAAATATAACATATCTTGTCTCTCAGACATACCTTTTCACCAAGAATATTTGAACTCTTCATTCCCAATTTCTCAACTGAACCAATGGGTCTGCCAAAAGTAAAATCCATGAGAAAAACACCAGGAGATATTTTACAACCTAGAAATCTATCTAATAAAGTGAAGGTCATGTCATAAACACCACAAATAACAATTCAAAGTGGCATTCACACTAATAGTAAAAGAAACAATTTGTTCAGGATGTTCTGAAGTATAAAGAGAATAAAATGTAAACTATGCGATGACAAACCTTAAAATTGAAACTCCAACAATTTTGCACTGTTAGTATTATACTTAAAGAATGTACCGTCTTCCTCACAATTGGAAGTCATACTATAGATGACACAAAATTGACCAAAAATCATTGCCTTATCTCAACTTCAACCCTCTTTTGTTTGGCCCTATGTATTTAATTGGGTCCAGAAACTTTTTCTTTGATTTGGGAGAATGGTAATTCAGTCCAGTTAAAACGTAGTTGTCTTGCAATTCTAACAACTACAATCAGACCAAGAGCGAGCTTATCCTGTCAAAATTCCCCAAGCCTGAGTAGTCACAAACTCGCCTCAATTTCACCAGATATATATATATCTATATAATAAAATACAAATGATTTTGAATTTCCCGCTCACTTAATAAATCATCTGGGCCGTCCAAAGTTTGGGATAAATCCCACCGTTCATACATCTATCTAATAAAATACATCTATCTATCTAATAATCTAATAATAATTTAATAAAATACAAATGACTTTAAATTTTCCGCTCACTCAATAAATTATTTTGGTCGTTCAAAGTTTGAGATAAATCATATTGTCCATACAGTGCCGGAGGCACGGGACCCAGCTAGTATATATATATGAAAAGTAGTATTCAATTTAGGACTATTTCAAGGTGCTCAACAGTACAATAGACTATTCGGGTCGATTTTGGGCTTCCATGCATATTAAATCCTCTGAGCGTTACAGGCACAACATATAAATTTGTCTTTAACCCTTTTCGCAAGTACCATAATGGTAGTACAACAATAACTGAAAAGAAAAATGTGCTTTTGCTCATGCCACCCTGCCACCCAGGTCGCATAAATAGGGAAAGGGAAGTCTCTCAGTCTCCTATAAAACTTCTCAAGCCTCAAGAAAATCCCCATTCCTCAAGTATCAGAGGCCTTAGATTTACCACACTTCAAAATTAACTTCTTTGCTTTACCTTTGCTGAAATTCTAGGAAGCAAGAATACGGGTGCAAAGATAAGTGTGAGCGACACGGGGATACGAGGGTTTGTCAAATTTTAATATGCACAAATTTAATGTGTGTGTGTGTGTGTGTGTGTGTGTGTGTGTGTGTATATATATATATATATATATATATATATATTTGTGTATAATTATAAATAAGATAAAAAAATATTAACTAAAAAAACAACGAAGCAAGATTAACTGAAACGAATGAAACTTCAAGGACTGGGTTTGAAAACATTACCAAATTGTGGACTGACTTAAAAAATTAGGAATAAGTAAGAGGGATCTAACTGTAAAAATAAATATTAGTAATACAAATAAGAATACGATTGTGTGAAATGTGTGGCCCATATGTTTACATGAATACTTAATTCTGCTCACAAAGTATAGCCCATATTTGTACACATACGGCTCTTCCACACAGTACAAATCAAATAAACATGAAGACGGAAAAGGGAAAAAAATAGTGTGTCCACCTCCCTTTGTCTGAAACGCAAAGAGAAGAAAGAGAAAGGTGCAGAGGAGAGGGGAAATAAATAAGAGATACGAAACTGCATTGTGGCCTCTGTCCTTCCCCTCTTTTCCAAAGCAGCCTTAAAAGGTATTTCTCCTTCCTATTTGGCTGATGTATCCCTAATTTCCTCCCTACCCTCCCTCTTTTTTGGGGGATACGGCAATTGTCGCATCCCGTGCGCACCCCCCAAAAAATCCCTCATTAATACATACAATGTATAAACGTTTCCATCCATGTTACTTGCAAAAACATTGATGCGCCCAAATTTCTTCATTTTAAGAAGTAAATATTTAGATAAACAATGGAAAACCGAAGGCAGTGACAACTTTATCAATCCATGTTTGATCTACCGTTGTATGTCGTTTAAAGTTTAGTTATTCAACCATGATCAGGAAGCGTGCATAGTGTTCCCATTGATATGTTGCTTGAATTGACTATACAAAGAATTTATTAGCGAAATTGTCTTGTATATACATGTCCGTCAGCCTAAGGCAATATATGGTATCTTTGTCCAACCTAATGTGATAAGTGTACCTCATCCTTGTTTGAGAGTGTCTGGACTATGCCAAGTTATGTTTTGCGGAAAGTTCTTGTGGTAAAAGAGGAAAGATCAGGCCTTCGTCAATTTTTCATTTTGTATGTATAGATCATTTGATTATATCTAATACTTAGGTACCGTCTTCACAACACCTTTGTCAATTACGATCTTAAATTCTTTATTTTTCTAATTTACGTAAAAAACCGAAGTAGAAATGAAAGAAAAATAATACTATTAAAAGTGTTCCCAAAATGAGCCTTAATTCTTCTTTATGATGGTATTTTTCACTTCCTTATTTATTTTCTAACATATGCTATTCCTTTTTTTCATTGCAATGAACACGTGCACTTCCTTTGGATAAATTGTTAGTTATTACTTCTGCTTGGTTTCTTAGGACTAGTAGGAAATTGTTAGTTATTACTGCTTCTTGGTTTTTGGAGTATTCTTTACTTCACAACACCAAAACCCTATGCTTTAGCAAGTTTTTTTATTTAACTCCTTTTTTGTCCTTTGTACATATGGAAAACAATAGGAGACTTATGGAAAATTTACTAGTTATTTCTTAAAACTCAACTCAAAAGTCTTTTAACCAAAACTAATTGGGGTAGGCTAAAAATGAATCAAACATGTAAGCATAAATGACAAAATATTTCTTAATAAAATTTTAGAAGTATTTTTTAGATATTAAATGACAAATGCCAAACAAAGCTTTATACTGATGACATATGGACCGAGATCAAACTTGTTCCAAGTAGTTTTAAATTATACGCCCACTTACTTGGTATAATATTAACTAGAAAGATTTCAATAGCAATTAGCTATCTAATTTTGTTGTATTGAAAATATTTTAAAAAATCCATATTCAAGGTTTGTCATTTATGTTAGTACGTCGTATGTATTATCCGGAGTTTTAGGAAGTCTTTTATTATATTTTAGGGAGTTGCTAAAGGGCTGAGTTTACTGAGTTGGTACATTCATTTATGCTCATTACAGCGACAAAAAGGATTACCATAGAATAATATTAGTAAGCAAATCAGGGGTAGAAGAAAACTATAATAAGGAAAGATGTAAAGTATTGTACCCCAGATGCCCTTTAAAACAAAATGAAATCATGATGTGTTTTTCCCTTTTTCCTACAAGAACTTTCCACAAAACTTAGCACCACAATCATACATTTCCATAAGGGATTTAAAAAAATCTCAAACAATGATTATATCTAGGTACACTTGATCAGTTAGCTCGAAGCAATGACATACTTGCTTCTTCTGTTGATTTCCCTATGCCCACATGCCTATACAAGACAAATTATCTAATAAATTCCCCATAAGACCAAGTCAAGCTACGTACCAATTGCAACACCCATGCAAGCATGCTAAACCTGGTCTCAACCCTAAATCCGTCCACATAACAAGAGCAAACCATGCCTCGATGATTAAAGCTCTCTGACTGTCCACTGTTCCCACAGATTTTTATTTCTTATACAATAATAAGAAAACTCATAAAATTCAAAAAATTAAAAGGGGAAAATCAGTGTTCAACTTAAGTAAAGTAATTTGCGAAAAACTTACAGAGCCGAAGGCACCGATCCTGCCGGAACTCTTTTTATAATTACACTCGAATTGCTTGGAATTTGAAAACTTTCGTCATTGTAATCTGAATCCAATCAAAATTAGCAATCAAAAACAAAAGTTGAAAACTTTAATAACCCTTACACGCATACATATACATATACATATACATATATACAAACAATTTTGTATAATTTTTTTATATGTTGCATAATACAAATGATCAATTTTGCTATATTTGAGATGCTGATCATAACACAATAAAATTCAAAAACTTAGTAATCTAATTTAGCAAAAAAAAAAAACTTAGTAATCTGCACCACAATGATATATATCCATAAACGAATAATAAGCTTAATTTTTTGAGACGGGGCATATGATTGAAGGAAAACGGAGAGAGATAGAAAGACCTTGACCGGTGACGGGATCAGAGAAGACAAGATCGAAGTCTTGACAGAGGTTGAGGTTTTTGTGACGGATGATCTTTGACCTAAGCTCCCGAACCGAGATTGAAGGTTGACCTCCGATGTCTACCGAATCGAAGCTCACGGAGCTTCTGAATTTGAATCGTATCGACATGATTTTGCTGAGTCAAATCGGCGAATTCAACTAGTTTTCCATATCATCAAGGATTTATACTAAATATTGTGAATTGTGTTTATGCATATATGTGTATATATACTAGTTCCAAGTAAAAATCGCAAGTTAAATATAGTGCGGTGATAATTTAGGAACGAGAGAAAACGTATGAGATAAAAAAAATGTAATATTTTTTTAAAAATTACAGTGTTATACAGTTTTATGAATGGAATTGTTAAATCTATAATATTTTTTGTTATTTTTATAATAAAAATGTCGCTGTAAATGTATAGCGTCGGTGAAAACCGTCGTTAAAGGATCTATAACGACATTTTTGTTATAGAAATAATATTTTCGATTGTGAATTTAATAATTTCTTTTTATGAAAGATATGTCGGTAGTTTTTCTCTCTCCTAAATTATTAGAGAATTATTTATATATATATATATATATATATATATATATATATAAATATGGGACCCACTATGTCCAGAGAATAGTTGCTTAATTATATTATTTCAATACTCGTGACTTGCACGGATTATAGAGAAAAGTATATGTACACAGTCGGTTATAGCGACGATTTTTTGGACTATAGCGACCCGTCGTCATAGCTATTGTGGGATATGGCGATGGGTGAACCGTTACTATAGTCCAAAAAATCCGTTGTCATAGTTCTACTATATAATACACAGTTGTGTATATACATATTATATATATATATATATATATATATATGTTTCGTTTTTAAAAACTTAAATGTGTTATTTTACGTGAATAATTAGTATGCTAAAGTAATAAGTACAGTTTACATGAATAATTTCAATTTACGTGAATAATTATATGAAAGAAACATGATGTAAACCAATAGAGTAATGTGTGAATACTTTAAAAGTAAATCGGTAGAGAAAAACTAAGATAGGCGACATAATTGATAGGAAAAAAGAAGACGAGGAAATAATAAGTATGGAAAAAGGTATTGGGTTTCGGAGTATTTATTGTAATTATATATATTTATATATTGGCCAATAATTTTAATAATATTTATAACTGTTACTCCCTCCGTCCCATGATATTAGGGATAAAGGAAGATTTTATAATATCGTTGAAGTTATTTTTGTCTAAAAAAAACTCTAAATGGTTTAGATTTATTTTTGAATCTAACTGATTAAGAGGTATAATTTTTTTTATCAAACAAGTTAAGGGTCTATTTGATAAACCTGAAAATTAAGATCTGAATAATTATGATACTATAATAAATTAGATCATCTGAATAGTTATGAGGTCCGAATTTAAAAAATTATTTGATAATTAAAAAATAAATTATTTCTTAATGACACTATTTTACCATTTTAAAGGATAAAATTTTATTTAATAATTTTAAATATTCAATTTAATAAAAATGAGTGCATAATATTATTAAATATATTTATATAAAAAAATTCATTAAAAAATACCTCTTAATTATTAAGATTTCATTTTTTATCTTATCGATTAAGAGGCATTCAGAAATAACAAAAAAAATATCATGCCTCTTAAAAAATAAGAGACAGTCCAGATGCAAACAAATAGCACCCAAACCGGAATCAAAGGCACACCTATTAAGAGTTTTTAAAACCCAAACAAACACCACCTAACATGGCCTAAAATTGTCCTAGGACAAGTTTGTTGGTCATGCAAGTGAAATAAAGTGGAATCAAAATTATTTCGAATGTCTTCACCAACATGTCTCTACTTTCTTTATATTTTCATATCCTATCGGAAAATTTCTACCTGTTCATCTCTACAACTTGAACAAATAAATTAATAACAACATAATCAAGGGTTATTGTATCAGTTAAGATCTTACAGCTCCAACACGCAAGTAATTTTACACCCATAACATAACATAAAACCAGATCAAAATAAAGACTTAACATTTACAGAAGTATTATATATTGCGGATGCGATAACAAGCAAAAGCTACTACAACCAAATCAAAGCAAAGAGTAGTCCATAGAAAATACATACGACAGCTTCGTCTGTTTCAGCTTCTGATTAGGATTTTTATGTGTTGGGATATTGAAAAGTAACCAGAACTCTTGAATGGAAATAGAAAATGCGCATCATATAGAAGCCAGGCTGCTGAAAATGCGTTTCAAGCTGGGACATGCTGCACGTAACCTCCCCATGCTCACAGGGTGCATCTACCAATAGCCAAAAGACATTTGGAAAATATTATATATATATTCAGTTACCTTGAGTAGTGGTAAATTATATGATTGGATGATCAAAATGTAAGCAACAGTTTTAGCTTGCAGTCTATACTACAGTACTATCTGATGTTACGCGTGCACTTGATTCTCACCTTAGGGCAAAAGCGGACATCGAGGGTCTCCAATGTATTACACTGTGATATGGCAACTTCAACAGCTTTTTCATTGATGTTGCAAGACTACAAAAATCAAAAAATTGCAACAATTCTAAATAAATAAATAATTGATAAACCTACATAAAACACAACAGTAAGAGGCCAAGGTGTATTCTGACAACTTCATGATTTCTTCCGTTATCGAAAGAGTAAACCATAACAATGTTTTTTACTATTTTTGAACAAAAAAAATAACACGTGGCTGCAAAGGTGTCAAATAAAACAAGCTTGGTCAGCATGTATCATTTTGTATTTCTTAAATTATTGTTTACATTACCCAACAAGCAATGGCGGTGACGATGAAAGTGGTATGACGATAGTGGTAGCCTACCTATGCTTGATGTAATGGTATCTGCAGTGTGGTCTTGATGATGGTGGCAAAATGGTCACGTGATAACAGTGGTGGTGGTGACAATAATAGTGAATAGTGCAGTAATAGTGAGTTGTTTACGGTGAAGCTATGATGGCAAGGTTGGAAACCATTGTATGACTGTGTGGTGGCGCTGGGGACAGGATAGTTTTTGATACTTTGATACATGGACATCATGCAGTAGAAAAGTAGTAAACATAATAATGAAACATAGAGCAGTTAACAATGCATACCTGAAGAAAAAGACTGGTCAATTTGGGGCACTCGAGCTTCAAAATTTCCAGAGAGCAACAGTTGCTGAGTAAGAGAGCATAAGAAGTAAAAACATAGACCAACAAGAGCAAATGAGAAGGAAATAAATATCAGAAATGTATTCAATCAAACGAAGCAAAGAATACCTCAGATTAAGAAAGCATAAATTGAAACAGGCAATGCCAACTTCTTTCAGATTTGCAGACAAGGAAAGGTTCAATGATGACAGATGGAAACAACGTGCCATCGAGGGAATTAGAACTTTCTTGATATTTGGACAGCCGACACAGTTTAGGTTCTGCAGCAAACGATTCAGCTGAACTAAAGAGTCTGTACAATTTTGAGAAGGTAAGTCAGATGAACCACAGCTTAAAGCCAGCTCAGGTAGTTGATCAGAACCACAACCCCAATTGAGGTCATGCATGTTTACACATCCATTCAAGCTCACGTGAGTTAAATGTGTACAACAAGTAAGAAGCTCCTCAATAGCAGACTGGCAAAGAGTTCCATATGACAAATCCAACTCACAAAGCGAGGGAAGAGCGCCATTTTTGTAAAGAGGCTCCAGAGACGAGTCATTAAGATACTTACAAGCTTGCAATTTTAGAACCTACATAAACAAAAGAAGATAAATTTAAAATATAAATTGATTGTAATATGTTGAATACTCATCTACAGTCTGATATTTGTGAAGCCAATAATTATGGATTCAAGGAACTTTTGACTAATTACAACAAAAGTCAATGAAATTCATAATCGTCCACTATTTACTGAATTTATAATTATTACATCCAGATAAACTCAATGAAATTCATAATCATCTCTATTGAATGCTTTCCTCTTATTACGTTTTCTTAACCAAGTGTTCAGAGCTCAAAACATTAGACTGCATTTCAACATCGTTTATGTCAACCTAAACCCTATCAAGGGCATTTTGTCCTATTCCATGTGCCCTCCTCAACCCAACGCTATTTCAGATCTTCCAATCCACTGCAATCCGCTATAAGCTATTGAAAGATTTAGTAGCATTGTAATTTACGGCATCATCCAAAGGATTAAAAGTCACCAAGTGATTCAAGAAGTAACATATGCATCAATATAATTATCAACATATGAGGTTGTGCAAGAGATTCCAACATACAAACAACAACAGTGCCCAGAACTTAAAAGTAAATCAACATGGCAAATAATGATAAAAAAATACCTTTAACTGCAAACAGGACTCAAAAACAGGCTGCAAATTCATCAAGAAAGTGTAGGACAGATCAAGCAAGGTCAAATGAGGAAGTGAACGCAAAGAGGAGAGTCCATCAGAACCAACAGAAGGGCATGACATTAATATTAATGATTCAATGAGAGGGCAAGACAAAGTTGTTGCCGACAAGCAGTCGTCTTTGAGTTGGCTGTGAATGGAGACGGAGAAACATGTCAGCATGGGAATGAGGGGAAAAGCAAATGTGTACAAGTTAGGTGTCGGCTTGAGGATGGAGAGGCATAAGGGAAAAAGTAATACTAATACCACATAGACTAACATTACCTGCAAAACGAGGCATCCAAAGAGGTTAAGAGAGGGCAATTAATGGATGCTTCAGATAATACACCACATCCTTTCAATTCAAGCAACACCATATGTGCTGCTTCGATATGGAGAGAATTTAGTTTGGGACAAATTCCCAGATTAAGTGACTGAAGACCAACCTGCACAAACACAAACACCTTAAGATTTATTACAGATGATTAAGAGACATGTCTGTTCACAATTATCGTTGTCATAATGCAATGCGTGCAAACAAAATTATAGAAGGAATCACTATACCACAAAGCATTACAGTAATGATTTTAAAACAAATAAGAGCATGAACGAAACTAGTATAACAATGCCCAGACGCATCAACATTTGAAATGAGGGTTGGTGTGTGGAAAAATCAACATATCTCTTGGAGAGGGCTATTCACATCAATTTGAAAGCAACTCTCTATCCTTTCTACTTATGTTTTGGGCACTGCTTCCTTTCTATGTTTCAGTTGGGAAAGGACTGGATAAAACAGTTGTGAATGTCCAGGAAACTTTCAGCAAAAAGGTTCAGATTTCAGAAAATGAGCTAACATGCTTGTATTCTATTTTAGCAAAAGGGTAAAAAGCCAGTTGGTTGCTTGCTTATAAAAAATGCCATCTTTGGTGAAACACTAACAGACAAGGTGGCCTTGGTGTCAGTAAGCAATTTACTTCATGGAATTGTGTGACTGATGGTAGGTTCGATATGAATGTCCTTTGTTGGTGCAGAGGGTGTGGTTTTATCACAGGGTGTGGCTTTTTACTCACATGAACTATAAACCGGATGTCAGATTTGTATCTCTGTCCTCACATAAGAGCAGCAAAAATTGGGATTTTTATATGGTTCTGAGGACAGGTCTTTATTTAATTAATCAGTTTTGAGTTCATGACAGCTTGAGGTAAAACCTAAAGGCATTAAAATGTGGGAAAATATCCATTCCGAACTTCTATATTCTCCTCCAAGGTATGCAGCTGCCAGTTTCCATGGCTAGGCATTTCAAAATCTAGAGCTCAATTTAAAAGTTGTCTTATTTGCTTAGCAGTAAAGATAAAATGATCTTCCACGTTGGGCCCCCGGTTTCATGGAGGCATATCCTAGCATTCTTTTACCATTTGTAGGTTTCTCGAGAGAGCAAAAACCAAGAGCATTGGTGTACTTCAGTCCTTTTTCCTTTAGATAAATGTAGTTCACCTTTTGTATGCACTCAGTATTAACATTCAGAATGTTTACTTGGATAAGATTTTCTTGGGTTATTTACCGAACAAAATTATATGCTTGGGTTATTTAGCACGCTGTTTACTTGGGGTGCATCACCACTTTTTGGTGCTTTTTGACTACAGCCAGTCTACCAATATGAATATCATGGCAGAAGGTTAAGGAGTTAAAGTTAGTAAAAATAAAATAGATTTAAACTCTTATACTAAAGACAAGCAGGAAAATAAACGAGATGTACAAAAAAAATAGCAAAAAAATAAAAATAAATGAGATGTACAAAAGCATTTCAATTACGAAAAGAAAAGAAACAAAAAAGGGATAAAATTCCATACAGGACAAAATGATGCTCTTTCAAGATGATCACATCCATCCAAAGAGACTTGCTCGAGATAAGGGCAAGTGAGTTCAAGAGAGGTAACAGCACGGCAACCAGCAAGAGCAAGCTTGACTAAGGTTGTACTACGGAATCTCACAAATGTCAGGCTCTGAAAAGTAAACACAATCACATAATCACAACATAAATATACTTTTAACATTTAGAGATAGAGATAGAGAGAGGGTTTATCCACAACATAAAAATGCTAAAAATAAGATATTCTACTCTATCCATGACAAAGAATGCAGCCCTAGAATTAAAATTTGGACTAAAAGCTAAGCGCATTGCATTGTTATTTTAGGCGTGAGGCGCACCGAGGTACTAAGGTCTCTCTGGGCCTAGGCGAGAGGCGAGGCGCACGCCTTATTGAAGTGAGGCACGCATACTAAAAAATATATGAGAATATATATATATACAAGTATATAATTACATTAATTAATTATTTAAACTTATAATCAAGTTTAAAAATAATCAAGAAGCCATTTTGATGTTGCTATCTAATGTAAAGCAGATATAGTTATATAAAGTCTAAATTATACATGAAATATTCCTTGGAAAAAACAGTACTCTATCTAGATTTAAAATGATAATTGTAGTGAAAATATATGATTACACATTAAAAGGTGGAATATACTGAAAAATAAAGTATAGCCTACTCATTGGTAAAATATTAGCACTATATAGATTGCCATATGTATTTACTAAATAATAATAATTATATTAGATATTGTAATATAGTATAATATAATATAAAAAATAAATATAATATATTTATTACATTAGTGGACCGCATGATCTCATTCAATAATAGGTTGAGTGTGGTCTCAATAATAAGCTAGTGGACACGTGTGGTCTCAGTAATAAGTTAGTGGACACATTTTGTAAATCATCCGAATATTAGTTGTTGTTTTTTGTGCAATCCACATATTAGTTAAATAGAAGAATAAAATCTTTAAGAACACAGAAGGCTGTATACACCTATTACACATATTACAAATTGCCGATCGGGAGGAATAATCGAACACTTGTTCCTCGTCGAGGGGACGACAAATTCACTGCTATGACAGATTTGCTTCTCCTCCATGATGTGCTGCTGCTATAGTGATCAAGGGCTGCAATTTCCAAGGCCCTGGGTTTATAATTTCAAAATTAGGAGAAGGAATCACTAAATCAAAGGTTTGTTAGTTGCTAATTCAGTTTGCTTTTGATAAACCAGGTAGAAGATCGACGGCCGAGATGGAGTTTAAGTTAAAAAGCCAACAAATGAGATTTCGTCGCGTAGCTTTGATGAGGCCAGCGCCTTGCGCTCATTGAAGACAATGCGCCTCAGCCCAAGCGAGGTTCACCTCTCCCGCATCACTGCGCCTCACGCTTAGGCGCGCCTTCAATAACATTGGCGCATTATTACCTAGAAATGCTAAAATGTTAGCGAATTGGGTTTTGGTACAAATGTTCCAAAACATGGAACACTTTCGTTCCAAAATATTAAATTTAGCGTCCAAAACTTCTTTTCCTATTTAATTAATAACAATGGACTGAAAGTTTTATTCCACAAGAATGATTACAGGTTTTTCTTATTTTTTGCAAATGAGGGGCATCTTTATATACTATATAGTCACTAGGCCTTACAGATAATGGCTAGGATCAAATCTAATGGAATACTAAGATCGCATATCTATAACATTCCATCAAAATATCTATCACATAGATAAAAATATAACGTTCTATCAAAAACCCTAGTATTTGTAAGAATACTCTAGAAAAATATCAACTTTAACTAGTATCACCAAATGAATACCTTGTGGGCATCGAATAAGGGTAATATGGTGTAGCCTCTTGAAAACGTGCATGTTGTAACACTAACTTAAGAAAATTATCCTAATGACCACATTTCGTATAAACGTATTTGTACCAAAATGACCCAAAGAAACCTACCCCTACCGTACTCTGTACCATTACATGTGACGTTTTCCGTTCCATGTACCATAACGAACCACAATTCAGGTAACATTGAGTGTATCAAAGTGCCAAAATGTTGAGTTATTTACTTGACGAAAGTCGTATACATGACAAAAACTTGATGTTAACAATAAGTTTGGCATACAGATGTGAGCCTTTCTTACCATATCGTACTTTATCTTCTTCAATTTCTGAAATTACTTCAAGTGGAAGCGAAAATATGTGCCATAATCTATATTTAAAATCTCATGAAAGAAAAGGGGAAATTTAGAGAAGAAAATAAATCCTTATATCCTCCGTTGATTGGCAGAGAGATAGACGCCAAAATCAGCACGGTCCGCCAAAATCAGCATAGGTTAGGTGCTAAAGGGGCGCAAGTACTTCACTCGCTAGGGGAAAAGGGGAAATTTAGAGAAGAAAATAAATCCTTATATGGCATGTATCAACTAAAGAGATTAGTGTAACTACTCATAATTGAAGTATTTCTTATAACAAAATAAACTAGATTTACAGGTATCATTAAAATCAATATTTTGCCTTCATGAAATACAAGAAGATCACCAGCTATTAATCCTCGTAACTAATGCTAAGCTACATCCTGGCCCACCACCATGCATAAAAATGTTTCCTTAAAGAATCCCAGCAAAAATGTTTTACGCTTTTACAGAGTTTAACTAGATAATGATATTGGTAAAATCGCAGGTTTAATTATCCAAACCTCACAGTTATCAAGAACCAAAGATCTAAGCATACGGCATCCACCACCATCACTGAAAACTTCACAAATTGAATTTGTCAAGGATTCACAATCTGTAAGGTCCACTTCCAGCAAACGTGGGCATTGCAATGCTAATGTAGTTAAGCTTTCTTGTTTTTGCAATACTAATTTCTGCAAGACAGACAAATTTTCTTTTGATTCATTGCCTATTTGGAAGTTATGAAGTACAAAAAGAACCAGTTAGTCCATCAAAACATACTTGCAATGAATTTGATGTGATGTTTATTCTCTGGAGTGAAGGGCAATTAGAGACTTTGATGGATGATAGCACTATACTTTGCAAATTAAACTCAATAAATCTGCAAGAAAAAATTAGTTAAAAATATTAATGTTGGTGAAAGAGTATAAAAAATCAGATCCTATAAAAATATTCCTGACATGTTTGTAAGTTTGGCGGGATGGGGAGGGAAACTATAAGTGGGAAAGGGGGAAGGAATTATAACTTTCCCTCGTCATATTTGTGAGTTTAAGAAGGGAAGGGATTTTAATATTACCTTCCCTTCTTTGTGAGTTTAGAGGCAAGGGAGGGAGGGAAGGGATTTTTAATTGTTAAAGTACACTATTACCATATGTTATCCTAAATAAAAATAAATGTTGCTTTATTTTCATAGGTTAGTTTTGGCATTAAGAAAAAATCATTTACGTGACCTTTCCCATCCCCCTTTCCATACCTCCATATCCTACCACTTTCCAAACCCCTCCCTTCCCCTCTTAAAAAAACTCAAGAGTGTATTTGTAAGGAATGTAATAACTTTCCCCTTCCTTTTTTCTCAAAATAAAACTTGCAAATATGTTGTAACAGAAAGGAGATTAGGATGGTAGCATATAATACTTGCGACAATGTACAAGTCTTATGTTCTGCAGGCGAGGAAGATCCAGGGAGACTGTTGTCAATAAGCTGCAATTATCAAGCTCCAAAACCTGAAATAGCAATGAATTAATATTTCAATTGACTAAGGCAGGTGAAGCAAAATTAAATAGAAATAACTAGGCAATACCAAAAACAGAGACAACAATAAAGTTCATACCTCCAACATATAACTATGGGATATTGCAGCCATTGACGCAGAAGTTATGCCCTCACAACTGTGAAGCTTAAGAACTGTCAACATTGGAAGTCTTACAGACTTCCAGGAAAAATAAGATATGTCAACAAAGTTTGTCTAAATGTTAAAAAATATCAAAGGTCCAAATATATGCAACTAACCTCAAGGGAGATGTTTGGACAGTATGAAGCATTGAGAGCATGGAGATTAGCACATGCGAGAGCTATTTCCCGTAGTGTCTCATCACTAACACATGAGCAATTTGACATATCCAAGGACTCCAAAAGTTGGCATGATATTGCTGCTGAACGAATTGCTGCATCTGAAAGCTTGTGGCAAGAGGCTATATCAAGGTCATTCAAAAGAGGGCAGTTCAGTGTAGCGTGTGCCATGCTACTCCTCTTCAAGGACAAGGTTTGAAGTTGAGGGCACCTGCAAACCACAATATTTTTATGCAGAGTTGACTAGCAAAAAAAAATTGATGCTACTGATTAATTTCTGACTACATTATCACCTGACAGATATTCGAAGCAATCGACATTTCACAATTTGAAGATGACACAATTGATCATGGTATATAGGTATCTCTTGAATACCATTACCAAGAGTAGCATCATTAACAATCAAACTCCTCAACTTCTGGCAACCAATCAAGTCTTGAAAAAATGTTTCTCCTAGTTGTCCTTTGCCCAAGATTAGAACCTCAAGGTTTCTGAGAATAATCAAATATATTAGCACCCATACATAATTACAAGTATTCCACAAATGGACAGGCTAGCTACCTTAGTGAAGATATTGCCTTCATCGCTAGCAAGTGAATAGCAGGTGAACCATTAATGTTTACTTGAGTTGCTTTTGGATACCGACGACACATATCCTCAACTGAAAATGCATAGAACCAGTGAGCATTCTGCATCCATATGATTATCTTCATAGAAATCAGTATCAAACAATTTGAAGTTTATAGCATAGGGACCAAGCAAGAAGTAGAAATTTTTCTGGAAACGCAAAGTAGAATTATCAGAATTTCCAGAATATGAACTTGTTTACTTTTATGACAAGTTAAAACTCAGCATACTGAAAATTCTTATTCAAATATAAACCAAAGCTCTGAAACATTAAGGAGGGAATATTTTTAATTGACTGGAGAAGGGCAAAAGAGATGATGCAAATATTATCCCTCGTCGCTACCTAACCTAACCCAATTCTTCGAACATTTCTTCCTGCACTACAGCACGATTCCATAAGCAAAACTACAAGAAAATAATATAGGGAATCTCTCCTTATAAGCCACAAGCATCAGAAGATCCTTCAAGATAGGGTTACCAGGGAAATCTATTTGCCCGGCATACTATGTACTATCGTTCCGAATCATGACACGAGAACTAAATACCTTGTGCATATTACCATAGGTAGCGTGCCCGATTTCGTTCCGCATAACCAATTGACCAACATTACTAGTAATCATGCTTCAAGCACATCTTAATCAACAGAAAGTATACCACAGAATAAACGCCTCAAGCTAGACAATTCCTCCAACTAGAACCAAAGGCAACCATTGTATATGTGTATAACCAAGAAACACTCATCAAACATGACTACAGGCTTTCAATATATAGTTTGCATACTGCAACTGCCACATTGCTCCTCAATACAGAAAAATATAAGTTCTCTCTACAACTAAATAAACCCAATGCCATTATCTTCATCGTGTTACAAGTACTGTTGGAGTCTATTACTGAGACTTTTTAATAAGCCTAATCAAGACTCACAGTTGCATGGTTGTATGCAGTAGCCTTTCCATGGACAGCAGTAATGAACACAATACAACAAAAGCATAAATCTAAACAGCCAAAACCCCTCGAACAACCAGGGGTACAGCACAGAACTTTAATAGTTTAGGTCAAATTTAACGCCTATTTTATCAAAACAAGTCTAACCTCAATGCAATTGCCGATTTGCAAGCTTATTGTTCTGAGCCTAAATACATTCTAGAATTGGGCTCTAAAGTTGAGGGTATTTTGATGATATTACCTTATACTAGAATTTCTAGCTAAGAGAACAAATAAATAAAAAAATATTCAGGGAAAAAGAATACTCCCCAAATAACTAACAGTCGATAGTTTAGCACAAGATCAAAAGATTCAAAACGCTTCTCACATTGTAGTACAGATATGTTCCGATTCTCAAAGTTCAAGATTCTCCAGAAATCTTCATGAGCACCAGCTGTGCGCCACTGCCTGCAAACCTTGGCTGCTCGACAAAGATTGACATGGTCCAAGAAAGAGAAAACCTAACACCACATAAATCACTATTAAGAAAATAACAAATATAACAAAATCCGCAATACACTACAACAATGTGTACCATATGTAATAGGTCATCAGTAAGATCCATCTGCACTTCCCAAGCTTCCATTTTTGGAGAATTACAGCCATCACCTTCATCATCTCTCCTACTAACAGAACCAATCGGATTTTTATTGATAACATCGTTCAAAATGGGAGAAAGGTAATGAATTTCATTTTCGAAGGAACTCCGATTAATATTGTAGTCCCTTCCAAGCAAACCATTGATGTTATAATCTGAATCCACAGATGCAAAAGGCCAGACCGAATCCCTGCAAATATTTAAATAATCAGCGCCAAATCCATCAGAATTATGTGATCTACACTAAATTTCAAAGGTCGCATCAAATATGCTACGTCTATCAACTATCAAGTTCCATTGGCGTATGCTCTGGACAATAAGCAGCGCATGAAACTCAAAATTGTGAAACACTGGAATGCCAACTCAAAATAAGGACAACTAGTGTTAAGCTGTAAGGATCAAAAGGTGATCCTAAAAGTATAGAATTAGGGTTTAGAGTTCAGGTTAAACTTAGAATTTGGAAAGGAAGAAAGGGAATAAATAGGAGGCAGATAAGGAGAGAAAACTTCTCTAAGTTTCATTCAAATTCATAATTCTCAAACATTTAATTTTAAAATGAAACACATGCCTCTCTACTCTTATACTACCCTTACTACTAAGTGTATCATGCACCAAAGCTCAACCTACACCTAACCAACCAAGCACATGGGCCATGTGAGGTCATATAACAAGCGATACTTTACTTTTAACAAAGTGAAGAAATTTTCATAGGGTTACTCTTCCACTTAATATATTCCTCCCCTTAAAAAATATGTGTCCTCATTGTAGGATCTCTAGAGGTGCTCCATTTTTAATGCTTCTTTGAAAGACTGTCTGCAGCAGAGTTCTCTTTGCTTTATTGTAACTTATAATGAATCACACTTCAATAGTTTGCTCAGCCACCTTTTATGTAGACAAGATACCAGCATACCACTTTCTGCTCGCAGGGCCTCAGTCGTAAGTGTTAGTCATTAGGCTAAGACCTCACTGGCATGTCAAAACTAAATTAAATCTCCCTTCAGTATATAATGAAAACTATGTCTCAACTCCATAAGCAAATTTTATAACATATTTTCATTTTTAACATAAATATATCTCACATCTTAAAGCAGATTCAAAATTCCAAACAATTAAAAAAAATAAACATCTTTTTTATAATTGAAATAATAACTAGTCTTATAATAAGACAAAAGTTCTAATCTGACTAAAACAGCCCCACAATTCTTAAAAGGCCAACTTATGATCTAAATAAACAGAACAATAGAGAGAAGAAGAAAAATAGATTAAAAATAGAGATAGATAAGAAATAGGCTCAACCAACGGTTCATATAGAGAGAGTTGAGAGTGAGACCAGGAAAGATTATTCTGCAGAGAACTTGCAGTTCGAGTAACTTCTCAAATAATTAAAAAAATAAAAACTTTGACCATATCAGTTTGGGTGGCTGATGAACCAGAGAAGAGAAGTATGTGTGTGTATAACTTCAATCCGAATGGGTCCTTCAATTTTTGGAAGAAAATTTTATTTTATTTTACACTCTGGTGGTACCACCTTGACCGGTATTTTGACTGGTATAGCATAATAGTCCTGAAGTACGTTTTTCTTGCTGGTAGCCTGGTACAGTACGTGCGGGCAAGTACAGAAGGGTATTCATAACTTTGGTTCATATTGCTAATATTGATTGCAAAATGCAAACCCCTAACTTTAGTTAGATAGTTTACTTTTATAGATAACTGAATAGTGATTCCTACAGGTTTGAAAACAAGAGGAACTACAAAATCTAGTTTGAGAAGGAAACATGTCAATCTACATTTTGACCAAATTATCTTAAGTTATCGGCACTATATCATTTCCTCAACTTCTAAAGGGAATCAATACATTCTCTCCGTCACATAATTATTACAACACATTCCTTTTTAAGACGTCCCAAAAGAATTGCAATGCTTCCCTTTGAGTAACTTTTGTAAAGTTAAATACCCAATTTATCCATAGTTATATCAACTTTATCATTTAAATATATAGTGGGTCCCTCCACTAACTAAAAGGGTGGTTCACATACTTGGTGTATTACTAACCACATACTTTGTAGGGGCCAAATAGGAAATCAAATAAAATTTTGGAAGTTTCTTAAAATTTGAGTAAAATGTTTTGTTGCAGTAATTGTGGGATGGAGGGAGTATTTTTTTTTATACATATAAACTTAAGGACCATTATTATTTGTCTATCAAAATGACAATAACAGATTATATCTTAAGTTCTCTAAGCTCTAACTGTAACTTCAGAGAATAGTACATTACAACGGGAACATAATACAACAAGGAAACAGTAGCTGATATATTAAAGCATTATGATTCTGTACATATTAACAATGTCGATTTCAATGCCCTCAATTTAATTTCATCGAGCATTCCTCTGAACTACTTAAAATGCTTGCTGCAGGTATTGATCTGAGAGGCATTAAATTGTCATACAAAGGTCCAATTAACTATTGTTTGAAAACACAAAGATGATAATGCACTGGAAACTTGAGATATATTTTATAATTGTTTGATCATTGGGGATTGACGCTTTCCTTTTCAATTGACTGCAATTGTCATTACCTAAAAGACAATATCCTCAGCACTTAAATATATTGGGGTATTATTTTCTCAAGTTGTGACATTTTTCATCCTCATTGGAATGCCAACAACTAGCAAACAACTAGATAAACTGTCTATGATTATCGAAAGTAAGATACCCACACATTTGTTACATAAGTGCTAGTGTGCTACAATTCAGTTCAAAATGATCTAAAAAATAATGCATATAGACCAATTAAACTATTAATGGTTGCAAATCACATTATAAGAGAAAAGGGTCTCACAGTGAAAAGGAATGAACTTTAGGCCGTTTATTGTGAGAATCGACATCCAAGCCCTCTCTCCCCAATGCAACTGCTGGCGATGAAGGCCCATCCCCCAAACCCAAATTCAAATTAACCTCCATTACTCCCTGAGCATTACTTGAGGACTCAGCAATGTCATGGAAACAACTCAAACTCCCAACAGTCACCCCATCAGTAGGAAAAAGCCCTTCTCTCTCATAAACACCACTACTTACATCTTCAAACTGTGACCTCAACAACCCTAATTCAAAACCCAGAGGCTGAGGCAACTCCTCATTTTCAATATCCTCAGACTTAGCATCACTCACATTTCCCAAAATTCCCTCTCCCATGGTCACTTTATTCTTATCTTCCCCTTGGCCGAAGCATTAAAAACACCAAAACCTCGTACAACACCACCAAAATAACAACAAAGGCCTAAAAGGAGAGAGCTTTACGTAAAAATCTCACACATTTCAGCCCCAACTTTGCACAAAATTAAAAAATCGAAACCCTAGAAATAATAAACTTTATTGGGTTAAACGAATTAAAGGGACAAAAGGACATTCATATGAAATACACGAATGCAAAAAAAGAACTCTTTTTGCTTCATCCGCGAGTATAATCGGTCAAAAATTGAGGTTACATACATATAGAAATACATAGACATACGTATATATAAATAAATATAGATGGTGGAATCTGTAAGAATTTAGAGAAAGAAAAGGATGGGAGGAAAACTTTGAAGTGGATCTGATCAGATCTTTATATGGCCTTCTATCTGTTTCGTTTCAGCTCTGAAAAAATAGGCGGCAATGACGATTTCTGTAGTTGAGGTATATGAAAATTCGGGTAGCAGCAAGCAAAGACTGAAATGTCTGAACTTTGAAGCATGCTATTGGTTACACCTTTCGTCCATTTCCATCACCTACATTATATTTTTATAATTATAGATAATATAATTAAAATTAAAATTCATATCAATTAATAAGGGGTGTATTCAATTAAGATTTTAAAAATTTAGTTGCATTCAATCAAAAAATTTAAAGAGTTTATAAAAGTTTATTTGTGACGCCCTTAAAATAGGTATACAACACCCATTCTGAGTCGCCAAATATATTGTACATAAAGTAAACTACAACTTCAATAATACAATTATCGTGCAAAATACGACAACACATACTGTGAGTTTAAATACAAATATTGTCTTCAAGACAATATTCACACTCAAATAAGTCCTCATTACAATTATTCAAACACTATTTTACAGAAATAGTGAGTACTGCTAAAACATCTTTCTAGAATCATCACTCCATACCCCAACTAGATCCTGCTATGTTCTCAACTCTTGAGAAGAAAAATGAAATAAAAAGAAAAAGGATGAGCTCAACTAGCCCAGTAAAGAATATTATGACTAAGATAATATACAACAAATTATCATTAGTTTTCAACAGAAAAAAATCTGATAAAATATAATAGACAACAAGTTTTAGATCAGCAACTGCAGCGAAAACAGCAATCCATTAGAAGAGTCAAGTAGAGAATGAGTTCTACTATCTTCTAAGATTTAAAAGTTCATCATCAATATTTTATCCCTATAATAACAATCAATATACATCTTTAATTAAATATTCATCTTTGATGTGACGCTCCCAAAATTAGGTATACATCACCCATTTTGGGTCGTCAGATACATGGTACAAAATTCAAATAAAACTGTCGTGTACAATACGACAAAACATAACTCTGAGTTTGAATACAATTATTGTCTACTAGAAATTATACAAACTCAAAAGGAGTCCTCATTACAATTATTAATACACTATTTCACAGAATAGTGAGGACTACTAATACTATCCTCTGGACCGTCACTCCGTTCCCCTACTAGTCCATTTTATGTTTTCATTTCCTGAAGATAACAGTGAAAGAAAGGGTGAGCTCAACTAGCCCAGTAAAAAATATTATGACTAAGATAATGCAGAATAAATTATCGTTAGCCTTCAACAGTGTTAAACTGATAAAATATAATGTAAGACCCCAATTTTTATAAATAAAGATGAATTTTCATAATTATTATTTTAGAATATTATGGAATAAATTTAATAAAATATATAGTTGTGGGTAATATTTATAAATTTTGCAAAGTACGCAAGTTGTTATAAAATATTCGTTTGGTCGGGGAATATTCTTTTTGTCGGGAAATATTCGTACGACGGCACAATCATTGGTGGACCCCACAACGGAAGTATTATTGTAGTTAGAAAATGACAAAATTATCTTTCTATGAAATAACGGCGGAGGTGTTACCGTTAAAAATGTTGAACTACTCGGTAGTAAAAGTATAGTAATACGCGTTGTTGCATAGTAGCACACGGTATTGATTATTGATGCTTACGTGAGAAGTCACTCAGCTATACTCAATTATTGCTACAGTAATTGCTGCATCATATCTCTTATATTATTGATTCAATTATTGTCACAGTATTATCTGTATAATATGTTATATTATCTAAACAATAATTGAGGCGACAAGTTATAAATGATTAATAATTGTTGAAAGATTAAATATGTGTTGATTAAAAAATAAAATGATTTTTGATAATTTTTATCCAATCCTTGATGTATATAAAGAGTCTATTATTAGACGTTTGTGGTAAGTTTAATTATTTATGGGGGGGCCATATGTCATCATCTAAGAGTTTTTTTCATAAATAGTAATTACCTTTATAAATAGTAATTACCTTCGTAAATAGTAATTACCTTCGTAAATAGTAATTACCTTCGTAAATAGTAATTACCTTCGTAAATAGTAATTACCTTCGTCAATAGTAATTACCTTCGTAAATAGTAAATACTTTCGTAAATAGTAATAAATCTTCTATAAATAGAGGCCTAGAGCTTCATTATTTTTCACGAATTCGCTCAAGCTATAGAGAGAGAAAGAAGAAGAGTATTCGGTTACTACACTACTGCAGTATTCAATCTCCTAAATAAAGTAAGGGGTGTTATTCTTTCTTCTTGAAGAGAAATTATGTTATTCCATTCTTTGTTATTCTGTTGGAATAACCTGTAAAAGTGGCATACCTTATACATGACCTGTATACGCGGTGTACCCTATACTTGGTGAAATCCTTATGTTATTCCATTTCTTATTATTCTATCGGAATAACCTGTATACGCGATTTACCCTATACTTGGTGACATTCTTCTATTATTCTGTTGGAATATCATGTCTGTGTGTTTTACACCGGACCTGGTTCCATTCCTTATTATTTTGTTGGAATATCCTATCTGTGTGTTTTACACCGGATCTGGTTCCGTCTTTATTATTATTCTGTTGGAACATCCTGTCTGTGTGTTTTACGCCGGACCTGGTTCCATTCTTTATTATTCTGTTGGAATATCCTGTCTGTGCGTTTTACGCCGGACCTGGTTCCGTTATTTATTATTCTGTTGGAATAACCTGCCTGTGCGGTCTATCGCATGCATGGTGATTTTTTTGTTATTTCATTCTTTATTATACTCAGTTGGTTAAAACTTTAACTTCTATACTCCATGAAATTAGTAGAATATTCTTGATATTTGCGCTTCATCCAGTATCCTTTCATGAAAATATTCTTCTGATCATTCTTGAATTTTACACCACAAAACAGTATCGTGTTGACAATTTGGACGTTAATAATTCCTAGATAAAATAATTCTTGATCTTGTTTTATTGAATTCTTATATCATTGTCATCATCCTCTTATTTATATTTTTGAAAATCATTTGTGGCCTGTAGAGCATGGATGGACTTGGTATAATTATGACCAGGGATTTTTCGGTGTAATCATGACCGTAATGTTACAAATGATGTAAAAATTAAAAATCCTCATTGGCCCGTAGTGCATTGATGGACAGTTGTTGGCATGATCATGACCACTAATGAATACACAAATATTCTTGGCCGTAGTGCATGAATAATTGTGGTCGTGATACTAAAGAATATTCTTGGCCGTAGTGCGGGGGTGATTCGATGATGTGGAATATTTATTAAGCTGAGTCTCAGCTATAACGATGATAAAAAACCTTTTAAATCGTAAAAGATAGTAGTTTTATTTTCTACTTGACTCTTTTAATGGATTGCTGGTTCCGCTGCAGTTAAACTTGATGGTTATTGTATTTTATCAGTTTAACACTGTTGAAGGCTAATGATAATTTATTCTGCATTATCTTAGTCATAATATTTCTTACTGGGCTAGTTGAGCTCACCCTTTCTTTCAATGTTCTCTTCAGGAAATGAGAATATAGCTGGGACGAGTCGGAGAACGGAGTGATGGACCAGAGAATAGTATTAGTAGTCCTCACTATTCTGTTAAATAGTGTGACAATAATTGTATTGAGGACTTCTTTTGAGTTTGTATGATCTCTAGTAGACAATAATTGTATTCAAACTCACAGTTATGTTTTGTCGTATTGTACACGACAGTTGTATTAGTAAGTTGTATTTGAATTCTGTACCATGTATCTGGCGACTCAAGATGAGTGATGTATACCTAATTTTGGGGGCGTCACATATAACAACATCAAGTTTAACTGCAGCAGAATAAGCAATCCATTAAAAGAGTCAAGTAGAGAATAAAATCTACTATCTTTTATGATTTAAAAGGTTTTTCATAACTTTTATCGCTGGGACTCAGCTTAATAAATAATCCACACCATCGAATCACCCATGTGACGCCCCCAAAATTAGGTATACATCACCCATCTTGAGTCGTCAGATACATGGTACAGAATTCAATTACAACTTACTAATACCACTGTCGTGTATAATACGACAAAATACAACTGTGAGTTTGAATACAATAATTATCTACTAGAGATCATACAAACTCAAAAGGAGTCCTCATTACAATTATTAATACACTATTTCTCAGAATAGTGAGGACTACTAATGCTATCCTCTTGACCGTCACTCCATTCCTCGACTAGTCCCTGCTATGTTCTCATTTCCTGAAGAGAACAGTGAAACAAAGGGTGAGCTCAACTAGCCCAGTAAGAAATATTATGACTAAGATAATGCAGAATAAATTATCATTAGTCTCCAACAATGTTAAACTGATAAAATATAATAGACATCAAGTTTAACTGCAGCGGAATAAGCAATCCATTAAAAGAGTCAAGTAGAGAGAATTGAATCTACTATCTTTTATGATTTAAAAAGTTTTTAATCACTTTTATCGCTGAGACTCAGCTCAATAAATAATCCACATCATTAAATCATCCCTGCACTACAGGCCAAGGATATTCTTTAGTATCACGACCACGAATTATCCGTGCACTACGGGCCAAAGATAATCGTGTTTTCATCAACGGTCCTGATCATGCCATAAAACAATTATCTTTGCACTACGGCCGAAGAGAATCCATAGCCATAATCATACCAAAAACTGTCCATCAATGCACTACGGGCCAATGAGGACTTTTTCCACATCATTTGTAATATTACGGTCATGATTACACCGCATAATCCCTGGTCATAATCATACCAAGTCCATCTATGCACTACAGTCCACAGATGACTTTCAACATAACATAAACATGAGGATGATGACAATGATATAAGAATTCAATAAAAACAAGTTCAAGAATTAATTTATCCATGAACCAATAACGTCCAAATTGTCAACATGATACTGCTTTGTGGTGTAAAATTCAAGAATGCTCAGAAAAATATTTTCCTGAAAAGATACTGGATGAAGCGCAAATATCAAGGATATTCTACTAATTTCATGGAGTATAGAAGTCAAAACTTTAACCAACTGAGTATAATAAAGAATGGAATAACAAAAGAAATCACCATGCATGCGGAACTTCGCATATGCAGGTTATTCCAACAGAATACTAAATAACGGAACCAGGTCAGGTGAAATTCACACCGACAGGATGTTCCAACAGAATAATAAATGCGGAATAATAAATGATGGAACCAGGTCCGGCGTATAGCACATACAGGATATTCCGACAGAATAATAAAGACGGAACCAGGTCCGGTGTAAAACACACAGACAGGATGTTCCAACGGAATAATAATAAAGACGGAACCAGGTCCGGTGTAAAACACACAGACAGGATGTTCCAACAGAATGATAGAAGAATGTCACCAAGTATAGGGTAGACCGCGTATACAGGTTATTCCAACAGAATAATAAGAAATGGAATAACAATAGTTCTCTTCATGAATAAGAAAGAATAACACCCCTTACCGTAACAGAAACTGGATATATAAGTAGTGAAGTAGCAGAATACTCTTCTTCTTTCTCTCTATAATTTTCTCTCTATAGCTTCTCTCTATAATTTCTCTCTCTAGAGTTTCAATGAATTCGTAAGAAAATAATGAAGGAATGAGCTTCTATTTATAGGAAAATGGAATGCATAGTAACTAATCCATGAACGGTCCAGATTGATTTACTTTAATCTGACGGTCCATATTTAAAGAAAATTCTTTTAAATAAAATATAATATATTCTATTTATATAAAAAGATTTTCACTATGCAAATACTATGCAACACTATGCAAAACACTATGCGACACTATACATAATAAAATATAATATATTCTATTTATAGAATAACTTTAATAAAGTATTCTGTTTTATATAAAAAGATGTTTCTGTTTTATTACGTTAATAATACGAATAAAACAAAACGTCATCATCGCTATAATAATTCATATTATTAATCGATAATAATTGAATCAAACTGAGCGACTTCTCACATAAATATCAATAATCAATACCGTGTGCTACTATGCAACAACGCGTATTACTGTACTTTTACTACCCAGTAGTTCAACAGTATCAACGGTAAAACTTCCGCCGTTATTTTCAATAAAATATTTTTGTCGTTTTCTCAATCCGGCAATAATTCCGTTGTGGGGTCCACCAATAATTGTACCGTCGTACGAATATTTTCCGACACAAAGAATATTCTCTGACGAATCGAATATAATATAACAACTTGCATACTTTGCAAAATTTATAAATACTACCCACAACTATAATATTATCTCAAATTCACACCATAATATAAAAAAATTATTTCGAGAAAATTAATTATTTATTCATAAAATCTGGGGTTTTACAATCTCCCCTCCTTATGGAATTTCGCATTCGAAATTTACGTACGTACCTGGTATGCTAAACAGGTGAGGATACCTTGACTTCACTTCAAATTCTAACTCTTGAGATATAACCTTTGAGTGTTGAATACGATTCTTCTTATCCAAGATTGTAACACGTATCTCTTCAAACGTTAAATCATCCGCTATCTCATCCGGTTCTAAATTAATAATGTGGTTCGGGTCGTCCACATATTTACGTAACATCGATACGAAAAAAAACGTTATGAACACGCAATATATTTGGCAGTAAAACGAGTCTATAAGCCACAGTTCCTACTCAATCGAGGATTTCAAATGGGCCAATTAAATCGAGGGTTGAGATTTCCGCTCTTCAGCAACTCTTGCTTCTAAAATAACACCCTCTTGAACCTTTTTCTTCACATTCATCAGATTCGGGTATGTAGCTTGAGCGTCTTTAACTTTATCGATTAAAGTCAATTTTACTCGTATATTCGTTATCTTCACGTGGGTCCCTAGAGTCTTTAATTCTATCTTCATCATTTGCAAGTTATACGAAATGAGTCTTTGTGTTAACAACATTGCACTTGTAAACGCATACGATCTTCTACTCAACACGTCAGCTACCACGTTTGCTCTTCCACGATGATATTGAATAGTACGATCGTAATCTTCAACAGCTCGAGTTAACGTCTTTGGTGCATGTTACTTTCGTTTTAGTTGAAAAAAATTATTTTAAGGGTTTAAGAAATGGGTTTCGTACTGGTGTCAATACAAAATTCGATTTTACGCTCTGGGGTAGGCTAAGAAGTCTTCAGGAATACGTCAAGAGATTTATTAATGATAAAAATATCATTCAAAACTGTTACTCACATCCAAGACTTGGATAGTACGTCACATTGATACCAACTGTGACTTCTATCCCTTAACCTAGATAGCACCTCACAATGATACCTATCAACTTATTATCGTCATTCACGACGTCGCCTACAGAAAGTCTGGCTTCGGTGCATTCCACACAAGGAAGTCATCAACAAAAGGATCGGGGCTCTTTACTTATGGCTTGATATGACAATTATTGAATTTAGTGGTTTGGTTGCTTGAATTCGCATAATAGGTTGGTTAGGAATATGAAAGCTAACAACCTTACGAAAAACATGATGAGTAGTTAACCAATCGATTCCAAAAATCACATCAATGCAAGTATTTTCAAAGAGATAAGATCGATAGATGACATGAAAGTGTTTATTTGAATCAAACAAGATTTAAAAATAGTAGAGGTAACGGAGTCTCCTACTAACGAAGTTTAAACCAATAAGTCAAAGTCTAACTTCTCTGGAGTCAAATTTAAACGTTGAACGCAAGCAAGAGAGAAAAAATAATGGGTAGAACAGGTATCTTATAAGATATAGACTTCACAAGAGTTTGAAATTAACTTACCCGTAATAAATTCGTTCTGGTTTCGCAACAAATGCTCTTATTTAAACTATCGGATTTGGTTTTGCTATAGAGTACATTCCACCTTTAGTTGCTTCGTCGCATTCCTGATCCATGATTCGAATCATTATTCTCCGATCCATATCAAATTGGGGTTGACCGTTATGCACAGGATAATTCCGAATTCGATGTTGGATTCTCCCAATTGTTGTCCAAAAACCAAAATTCATTTCATCTATTTTGGCTTTATTAGACCGGACGTCTTTTTTTACACTATCAACGCGTCGTGCGGCTGTTACCCACGCATCATCTATTCTTCTTCGTTCAGTTGTTTCTGCTTTCATCAAAACTTTGATCAGCGCGTTCTCAGATTCCAGCTCTAATATCTTATACTCTGCCAAAGAGTGCTTCTGTTCAAGCATCGCACATCGGGTGACACAATTTTGAATTGTTGCATCTCTTTGTTCCACGACCGCCTGCCGTTCTTCAGCCTGCTCTTCTAACTCATGAACACGATTTTGTAATTCTAAGTTTCGATTATAAAATTCGTCTAACCAATTCTCTTCAGGTTCCTCTTCTTCGTCTTCTTCCTCTTCCTCCTCACTCTCAGCTGCTACCTCTGTAACTAGCTCGGATGCAACTATTAGTTCTTCATTCACCACGTAGACATCTCTAATTTGTCCTTCGTCTAACATCACATTATCCTGATTAGTGATTAAAGGTGTCTCGATGGTCTCATTCACACAATTGTGAACATTTTCAGCTGCCATTTTCAAACACTGCCACAAAACAAAGATTAATTGACATGTAACATAATATCTCTAAACTTTGACCAACTAATTTAAATACAAAATAAATTTAAGTAGGTCATACTAGCGAAGGAATTCCATGTCTCTCCCCTCCTAGTTCTAGTCTCACATCTTAGCCAGGGATCATATCCCTAAGCTCTGATACCAACTGTGACGTCCCCAAAAATAGGTATACATCACCCATCTTGAGTCGTCAGATACATGGTTCAGAATTCAATTACTACTTACTAATACCACTGTCGTGTATAATACGACAAAATACAACTGTGAGTTTGAATACAATAATTATCTACTAGAGATCATACAAACTCAAAAGGAGTCCTCATTACAATTATTAATACACTATTTCTCAGAATAGTGAGGACTACTAATGCTATCCTCTGGACCGTCACTCCATTCCTCGACTAGTCCCTGCTATGTTCTCATTTCCTGAAGAGAACAGTGAAAGAAAGGGTGAGCTCAACTAGCCCAGTAAGAAATATTATGACTAAGATAATGCAGAATAAATTATCATTAGTCTCCAACAATGTTAAACTGATAAAATATAATAGACATCAAGTTTAACTGCAGCGGAATAAGCAATCCATTAAAAGAGTCAAGTAGAGAGAATTGAATCTACTATCTTTTATGATTTAAAAAGTTTTTAATCACTTTTATCGCTGAGACTCAGCTCAATAAATAATCCACATCATTAAATCATCCCTGCACTACAGGCCAAGGATATTCTTTAGTATCACGACCACGAATTATCCGTGCACTACGGGCCAAAGATAATCGTGTTTTCATCAACGGTCCTGATCATGCCATAAAACAATTATCTTTGCACTACGGCCGAAGAGAATCCATAGCCATAATCATACCAAAAACTGTCCATCAATGCACTACGGGCCAATGAGGACTTTTTCCACATCATTTGTAATATTACGGTCATGATTACACCGCATAATCCCTGGTCATAATCATACCAAGTCCATCTATGCACTACAGGCCACAGATGACTTTCAACATAACATAAACATGAGGATGATGACAATGATATAAGAATTCAATAAAAACAAGTTCAAGAATTAATTTATCCATGAACCAATAACGTCCAAATTGTCAACATGATACTGCTTTGTGGTGTAAAATTCAAGAATGCTCAGAAAAATATTTTCCTGAAAAGATACTGGATGAAGCGCAAATATCAAGGATATTCTACTAATTTCATGGAGTATAGAAGTCAAAACTTTAACCAACTGAGTATAATAAAGAATGGAATAACAAAAGAAATCACCATGCATGCGGAACTTCGCATATGCAGGTTATTCCAACAGAATACTAAATAACGGAACCAGGTCATGTGAAATTCACACCGACAGGATGTTCCAACAGAATAATAAATGCGGAATAATAAATGATGGAACCAGGTCCGGCGTATAGCACAGACAGGATATTCCGACAGAATAATAAAGACGGAACCAGGTCCGGTGTAAAACACACAGACAGGATGTTCCAACGGAATAATAATAAAGACGGAACCAGGTCCGGTGTAAAACACACAGACAGGATGTTCCAACAGAATGATAGAAGAATGTCATCAAGTATAGGGTAGACCGCGTATACAGGTTATTCCAACAGAATAATAAAAAATGGAATAGCAATAGTTCTCTTCATGAATAAGAAAGAATAATACCCCTTACATTAGTAGTAGATTGAATACTGCAGTAGTGTAGTAACAGAATACTCTTCTCCTTTCTCTCTTATTCTCTCTATACTTTCTCTCTCTATAGCTTGAATGAATTCGTGAAAAATAATGAAGCACTAAGCCTCTATTTATAGAAGATTTATAGCTTAGCACTTGAAATGTGAAAAGGCAAGTGGCTTGACGACTAGTGATGTGAAAAAAAAGTGGTTTGACGTCTGTAATGTGAAACGACAATTGGTTCGACGCCTGTAATATGAAACGGCAAGTGGTTTGACGTCTGGTAAAGGTAGTTACTATTGACGAAGGTAATTACTATTGACGAAGGTAATTACTATTGACGAATGTAATTACTATTGACGAAGGTAATTACTATTGACGAAGGTAATTACTATTGACGAAGAGACTCTTAGATGATGACATATGCCCATAAAATAACCAAACTTATCACAAACGTCTTATAATAGACTCTTTATATACATCAATGATTGAATAAATATTACCACAAATCATTTTATTTTTAATCAACACATATTTAATCTTTCAACAGTTATTAATCATTTATAACTTGTCGTCTCAATTATTGATTTAATAATATGACATTATACAGATGATATTGTGACAATAATTGAATCAATAATATAAGAGATATGATGCAGTAATTACTGTACTAATAATTGAGTATAGCTGAGTGACTTCTCACGTAAGCATCAATAATCAATACCGCGTGCTACTATGCAACCACGCGTATTACTGTACTTTTACTACAGGGTAATTCAACAGTTTTAACGGTAACACCTCCGCCGTTATTTTCATAAAGTATTTTTATCATTTTCCCAATCCGATAATAATTCTGTTGTGGGGTCCACCAATGATTGTGCCGTCATACGAATATTTCCTGACAAAAAGAATATTCTCCGACCAAACGAATATTTTATAACAACTTGTTTACTTTGCAAAATTTATAAATATTAGTCACAACTATAACATTATATCAAATTTACTTCATAATATTCAAAAATAATATTTATAGAAAATTTATATTTATTTATAAAAGTTGGGGTCTTACATTTGCACTACAGGCCAAATATATTCATTTGTATCACCAGTTGGTCATGTTCATCTCAACACCTGTTCATATTTGCACTACGGGCCAAAGATATTCATCAGTTAATCATTCATCTTTGCACTACAGGCCAAATATATTCAGTAATATCATCATTTAGGACTGAGGATGATAAAAAATATTTTAAAGAAAACGAATCAGTAAGACAAAAGGACAAATAGTAAGGATTCGTATAATAGTTTATCCAAGATCAATAATAATTCATAAATACCAATTTTGAAGCAGAATTCAAAAATAAAGATCAAAACACGGATACAATCAAATATAGTAACCATAATAGACATCTTGGACAAAAAAAAGAGAATTTTATTTTTTCGGTGAATAGTGTCGTATTCGTGAATAATGTCGTATATGTGAATAATGCTGTATACATGAATAGTAACCCCGACACAAAAAGTTCTAAATTTGATAAAAGCGTTCACCAATATTTCGGCATAAAGATATTGAAGAAAATAATATCATTTAAGAAGAAAATAACATCACTTACCTCAAAATAACAGTACTTCTGATCGGAATATCGGTATAAGGCTGAAGGAAACTTGCGCTGATAAATAGAAACTCACAAAGTATCTAAATACTCATAAAATACACTCGATAATATAGAGAGAAAAAGAGAGAAAGCTTATATTTCTGGTGTGATTTTCAATTATAACTTAACCCTCTATTTATAGGAAAATATTAGCACGCCGAAACAGACTTGACCTGATGGCTTTACCTGTTGCTATTTCCACCCACCACATTTGAATAAAAATTTCAACACATTTTTCACCAACCAAAAGTGGGGTCCACAAATTCTAGAAATTTTTACCAAAATGATAAATTTCGAAAATTTAATAATTTCTGAACCAGTCACCTCTTAAAATTCATAACAAATCATACGTTCATTTTAACGGTTCAAAATTTGTGGGCATATACTCAACTTATATATGTATAACATATCCAAAAATCACAACGATCCAACGGTCGAATTAAAAATTATAACTCACGCAATATATCTCAAAAATACTGATTTAATTTTTAATATCTCTATTCCGACAAAAATACTAATAAAACACCTCAACATTAACTCCTTCATTTTTAACCAGAATAAATATATCCAACATTTATATCCACATAAAATAAATATTTTCTTATCATATGAATCAATAATTAATTATTCACAAATAATATTACAGAATCACATTTATGACAACCAAACCGTTCCTAGACAGAACCTCAATAAGAATTTCTCCTTACTGACGCGCAATTAGGTGACCAAACTTCTCTTTGACAGAACTTTCTAGACATTGCCAATAATGTTATCTCATAATATTATTCAAATAATATGAATTATTGATCCGATAATGAAAAATATTGTGCAGTGGCAATTATTGAAACAACAATAATATAAAATATCAATGCATCAATTATTGAATCAATAAAATAAAATATTGAACAGTAATTACTGTAACAATTATTGAGTAGTGCCTTCTTACGTACGAATCAATAGTTCAACTATACTGTGTAATACCGTGTACTACTGTGCAACTACCCGTATTACTGTATTTTAACCACCGGGTATTTCAACAGTGTTAACGGTAACAATTACGCTATTATTTGTAAAAAAACTCAAATTTGTCATTTTTTTATCCGACAGTTATTCTGTTATGGGGCCCACAAATGACTGCGCCGTCGTATAAATATTCTCCGACAACAAGAATATTATACGACCAAACAAATATTCCTCGACAACAATGATTATTTTATAATCACTTGCTTATTTTGTAAAATTTACACATTTCACCCATAACCAAAATATTATATCAATTTAACACATTATTATTCACAATAATAATTAGAGAAAATTCGATTTTATTTATAATAAGTTGGGGTCTTATATTACTGGTATTCAATTATAATTTTTTTAATGTCTTTAAAAGTTATGTGATATTAAATTGACACTTTTATAAAGTATATAAAAGTATTTTGGTATTCAAAACGTCATAGATTTTTTAAATTTCTATCAAATTGTAGAGTTTGACCGATTTTAGAAAAATAATTATAACTATCAACTCATATCTAAAGGTGAAAAAACAAATATTAAACACAAAGGTGAAAATTCAGATCGCCAGTAAAGATGGAACCCAAAAATTCGCGGTGTAAATACAAATTCGCGGTGTAATATCCAGAAAAAAATAATAATAAAGAGATAAAATAAAATAAATAAATAACATTTAACTTTATATTTTAAATAATTTAATTGAACTTTGTCTTTTATTGAATCAAACTATTTATTTATTTGATAAAATGATATATATATATATATATATATATATATATAGTAATGCAATCAATATAATATTGAATCACACGCTCACACAAGAGTGTGGATTTCGTTTTATGCAAAGAAAAAATAAAATAAAATCATGGAGCCAATAATTGAATAATCAGAAGCCATGTAATAAATATATTATAATATATATATATATATATATATATATATATATATATTCTAATGCTTAGATAAAATAATATTGACAGAACATGAAATTTTTGTATAATATGTTTTCTGAAAGTTGTTATCATAAGCAGTGGATTATTATTTATAATATATGCACTAAAAATATAATAAATAATTTATTTGTGTAGTAAAGTTTTAATCTTAAATCTAATAATATTTCAATTTTATAATTTCCTAAACATCATGTTTAATGCGGAGCACCACAATATACTTTTCTACATAAAGTTAGGTGAATTAACAATTAATATAAGTTGCAAGATATATTAGAAATATACAAAAGTTTATCACAATCTTGATAAAAAGTTTATAAAAGTATGTTACTTATTTCATAGAGTCTATAAAATTCATTTTAAAAAAGTCTTAAAAGTCATTAAAATCTACAAATTCTACAAGAGTCATTTTTAAAAAATCTTTAAAAATATTAACTGAATACACCCCCGTAAATTTCTAAATAATATAATTATTTAAAAATAAAAATAATTTAATACTTTTTCACTGTTCAATAAACATGTGATTTTTTTTTTATCAAAATCTTAATAGATAAAAAAATTAAACTCTTAATAGTAAAAATATTTTGTATAATTATAAGTTTTTATAAAATTGATCTTAATATCATCAGCTATCACTTAACCTATTTTGATAATTACTAACAAGATTATTAAGATCAAATAATAGAGGGGATTGAAATCCATACATTTGAGATTAAAAACATATTAAACTTGAGTTTTTTACTATTATTGGTTAAACTTTAAACTTTTTGATAAAAACATTATAGTATTGCTATATATAATCATAAAATTATAGTTTTCTGTTAATGTTTTATTTACTTTTTATTTTCTTAGGAAATATAATAGAATTAAAGCTAAAAATGAACTAATTTGAATATAAAATTAAACAATATTTTTATTAAATTGTTGTATGAAAGTGTTAACTGAGAATAAATCTTGTTTTTGTTAAATAGATTTTATATACTCCCTCCGTCCCAGGATAAAAGTCCTGGTGGATTTTTCACGCATATTAAGAAGATGAATAAAATGACAAAATTGTCCATAATATATAATGTCATTAAATATGGAGAGAGAATTAGAATAAGAAAAGTATAAGATATTTAATGTTACGGGCATAATAGGAAAAAATATGTAAAAATTTGGTTATTAAAAGAAAGTGAACATTTAACATGGGACTAGTCAAAATAGTAATAAGGATTTTTATCCTGGGACGGTGGGAGTAGAATTTATTTCTCTTTTTTTGGGTGAATCTAGGGCTCCGGAAACTTCGAATTAAGATACCCTCTATTTCAAATGAATTGGACAGTCTTCATTTCATGGTTTAGATTTAAAATATTTTTTTTTAATTTTATATTGTGGACTGTCTTTATTGTTATTTCTTCAGTTTTTCCTTGGGATCTTAAAAAATATAAGTTGTTTTTAAACAAGTACCCAAGTTTATATATCTGTTCATTTAAATATAAATAGTTTGGTTTGTCAAAAGGGATATAAATTGTTTAATAGTATTACTCAATCTATAGTTATGGCAAAATATCTTTTTTTATCAAACAGTTAAAAAAACTGAAATATATTAAAACTGTAATATATTATAAAAGATGAAATAATTACAAAAAAACAAATTTAAAGACTAATTATTTCAAATAAAATAACAGATAATCAGTAAATTGTAATAGTATTACTCAATCCAATAGTTATGGCAAAATATCTTCTTTTTTATCAAACAGCTAAAAAGACTGAAATATATTAAAACTGTAATATATTATAAAAGATGAAATGATTACAAAAAAAAACAAATTCAAAGACTAATTCTTTCAAATAAAATAATAGATAATCAATAAAAAAGCGGATAATTAGGAAAAGGGTCAATTGTAGTATCAACGTTAGTGGACATTAAATAAAGAGTGGTGCTAGAGACACAAACTATTTTACAAATATTTTACAAACTGCTGATGTGGCATACTCCATGTCAGCCTATTGATCAACAAATTGTTTAATATAGTCTTCGGTCCCACACAATATGCTGATGTGAAGTATGCCACATCAGCAGTTTGTAAAATATTTATAAAATAATTTGTGTCTCTAGCATTATTCTTAAATAAACTCTTGAAATACAGTCATACATCCGAATTAATAATAGAATACACATCTGAACCGTTCTTTAGTGTAGCAACGGAAGAGCAAGGCAATAGAAACGCCACATTGAATAATTCATCTTCAACAATTCGTGTACTAAAAAAAGTTTCATTAATTAAAAAATTTTCCAAACGGAAAAAATAAAATCTCCCAAATGGAGCAAGTAAAATCTCCCAAAAGATGATAATAATGAAATTTTTTCACAAAAGAAAAAGAAATCAATCATTTTATTTTATGAAGAAAACAAGTCCCACAAAAGAGAAAAATAAACTACATAAAAATAGAAAATAATTTATTAAATTAAAACAAGGGAGATCTAATGATGGGTATCTCCAGACTCCAGAGACCTCCCTCAGGCCCTGCTCCAAATACTATAAGAAAGTTTGTACTTTTTAAAACTTACTTAAATCTTATCAATTTAAAATTAAAATTTTCAATAATAATTTTAAAAAAAAAGGTTAAAATAAACTATTTATTTGTGGGAAAGAGACCAATTTTGTATTAAAAAAAAATGAGTTTAAGTTGGATTGACCTAATGACAGTCTTACAAAGAAAATTTTAAACAAATGTATTTTGTAACTTCAATTATTATATATGCAAAACAGTTGAGCAATGGATGCAATTGTAAATTCAATTATTATATATGCAAAACAGTTGAGCAATTTTACCTGATGCGTCAATCAATATAAAAACTTGCAAAAAGTTTACTGGAGTTGGGACTCCGGGAGGACCCCAACTCCGGCAAGATTCGTTAAAATTCATAAAAATTCCCGCAAATAAAATTATTATATCGCCCTTCATTTTTTAAAAATAATACTAAAAAAATTATTATTATTTTTACCCGCCATATGGCCTGAGGTTTACTACTAATATTTTACTTTATGTTGATTATGACTTTCATACTTGTATTGATATCATTCCAAAATGAAACTTTCACCAAAAAAATTAATATATAAACTCAATTCTTCATAACATCATCACAAAAGCGGTCACACGAAGCAACCTACACGAATGCTGAAGGAAAGTCCACTCTCAAATGATTATAGTGTAAATTATTGAATACAAAATTCTGCAGCTCAAACTATACATAATTATGATTGTAACTAGCTTACAACATTTTAGATTATGAGAAATGTTTACGATTTCCATAACCAATAAAACTTTACATAGTACAGAAGACCTGCTGCAGCACGACTGGGGAAGAAAGTAGCTCGTGAGCTCATAATATCGATTCCAACAGCTTCAGATCTGGATCCAAGTTCTCAGGTGGGACGGTTTCTTCTGGGGTCAAGTATGCCTCAGCTATAGCCTTCCCTTTGTTCAACACTTCAGAAGGAACAGTTTGAAGGAGGCTTCAAAGAGGCAGAATTCCAAAGTTTATATATTTTTATTCACTAATAATCGGACATATGAAGAATATTTATGTTCATTTTGGATTTCTAGCAATAATTAACAAATGAAGCTAAAATAAGTGATGGTAAATTGGTAATCAACATTTTAAAAACATTACCTGTCCAATGCACCCACGACGATACCAATACTTGACTTCATTGACTCAATTGAGGTTTCTTTTTCGTTTCTTGATGCACGCAGAAGCAAAGAATCCAATTCTTCCAAGGCACTACAAAGTAGAAACCAACTATTTTGTAAATGTTGTTTGATAACATTTTTGGCAAACTTGACTACAAAGGTATAAGATCCAAGTCATCCAACTCATATCAGTAGTCTCGTAACAATTTACAAAAAAAATAGAGTTCAACTCTATTTAAACAGGTTAAGTGAAATACAAAGGCCATCATGAATTTGAATCTCAGTTGGGTACTGGAATTATGTACTACAATTTTTTTTCCTGGTAGACAAATAATTTGTTTCTATAAAATACAAGTAATACTTGTGGGTTATAAATTCTATTGAAAGGCCACTACCTCTCTTAAAAAAATGCAAGTACATGTGGATGACAGCATTTACTAGTGCACTTCCAACTTATTGAGTTCATTCCACTACTCATTTTACTTTTCTTGCTCATGTATTATAGCTATGTTACAAGTCGAACAGAAAAGCAGTAGTACCTAAGACATTGATCAACACTATTGTAAGCAGTTTTATCATAGCCAGCATCAGCTGCATATTGGGCTACCTGAAACTCGGAATAATTAAAAGATAATCGTGTCACCTCATACATAGAAAATGAAAGGTATAAGAGGTAATGTGGTCTTTAATATGATAATAGAAAATACGAAGAACAGTAGAACTGACATATGGCAGATATGCATTTCAGGAACAAAAACAGAATAAGGAAAAAGGTGCAACTGTTTTTAACGCTGGAAATCATAACAACAATATCAATGTGGCTTGGAAATACTATGATATTTAGAGATATACTAGTTAAGCTAGCAACTGATATGTTTTGGATAAGCCCAGGTGTAGAAACTGGACATAAGAGGATGCACAAGTCCTAAAACTTTTCCCTGAAGTTTGGATCCTAATAGCTTACATGTATGAATAAGGACCCACACTAACTCCAAAGATTAAGTCTACTAGATGGTTATCTGACCTTGGGATATTAAATCCCAAGTGCACCCCTTACTTGTACCCTCGGTTGGGAGTGTGCTTCCTGGAAGAGCAATTTCAGGTAATCTTTATGGAGCACGAGTTGTTGGTCAGAAAGGAATTCCCCTACTATTCTTTCTCGGTGATTAATGGGGAAATTGAATCATTTTCTTGTTGAGAAAAAACACCTTCTCAAAGTTGTTGTCTTTGATCAGTGCATGCAAAACAAATTAAAATTGTTGTTCCACCAAAATAATAATCACTGCAAGAAATAATGGGGTGAAAAATAGTCAGCCACAAGACACCAATATTTTACGTGAAAACCCTCTAAAACTAAGAGGTAAAAAACTAAAAACCACGGGACGATCTCCAAAAAATTCACTATAATAAACTGAGCGAATACAAAAATATCTTAATTTGAGAAAACACTCAAATTATCTCACTACAATAACCCTGTGATAGAATCCCAAACAAACTACCTAATTGCTTGATCTATCTTTCTCACTATTTTTATAAGTTTCAGCAGAAGTCTTTTTCTCTAACTTCTTTCTTGTTTCGGATGGGTGTCTCTCTCACTTTTTTCTTGGCTTCCTCGATAGTCATTTTATAACAAAAGGCAAAAAAACCTTTTTGATAGTCCACACATTTTTCCCATCGATTACACCTTCTAATTATTATATAAATATATATAGCACATGTTCATTTATTTCCAAAGTAGCCTGCTAAGAAAAGAGAAGGGCTTAAGGCCATTTATTTTCTTGTGGCCCCTACACGGCAACTTTGGTTGCCCAGCTTTCATAACCTCCGAATTCCTGCCATCAACTTTCCTTTTGGTAATAATCTTTTTGTGTCACCTACACATGATAAGTTCAATACACCACCAAAGAAAAATTGGTAGAACTCATGGGTGTAGGACCTACAAACCTAACAATCTCCCCCTCCAAACTCATGAGAGGACGTATTCACCATTACCCCGTTACTTGGAGTCCATTCCGGCCAACTCTTTGCAAAGGTCTAGCTTATCTCGAGACACAACCTTCGTCATCATATCCGAGGGGTTCTCATTGGTATGAACTTTCTTCACTTTCATCAAATTTTTTTCCATCACTACACGAAGCCAGTGATAACGAACATCAATGTGTGGTACGATTATGATACATGGCGCTTTTGGTAAAGTCAATTGCATTTTGACTATCACAATAAACCATATACTCATCCTATGTCAAACCCATATCTTGGAGAAACCGTTTTAATCATAACATTTTCTTGCCCGCTTCAGTAGCAGCAATGTTGACTCAATAGTAGACAAATCAACACACTTTTGCAACTTAGACTGCCATAAAACAACTCCCCTTGAAAAGTAAACAAATACCCTGAAGTAGACTTCTTTTCTTCGGAACCTGCTATATATGCATTTGTGAAACCCTCTAGGACTGAATTCGAACCACCAAATCTTAAACACAAACTGGAAGTAGCTTTCAGATATTTGAGTATCCATTTGACTGTTTTCCAATGTTCTCTATCTGGATTAGAAAAATATAAGCTCACAACACCAACTGCATGAGCAATATTTGGCCTCGTACAAACCATTGCATACATAAGGCTTCCTATAACAGAGGAGTAAGGCCATAGCCTCTCTCCCTTCCTTGGTAGAATGACACATGCATTTGGTTAACTTAAAATGACTGGATAATGGTGTGCTGATTGATTTAGCATCACCCATGTTAAACCTTGCAAACACCCGCTCAACATACTTTTCCTGTGACAACCATACTTTAGCTTTCCTGTCACGTATAATATTCATGCCGAAAATTTGTTTAGCTGAGCCTAAGTCCTTCATATCAAAGGACTTGAACAACTCATCTTTGAGCATGTGAATCATATCGGTATCTTGTCCAACAATCAACATATCATCTACGTAGAGCAATAAAATAATGAAGTACCATATGAGAATTTTTTGACATACACACAATGATCTACCATAGTTCTGCTATAACTTTGATCCACCATAAATGAATCAAATTTCTTGTACCACTATCTTGGAGCTTGTTTCAGGCCGTACAAACTTTACTTCAATCTACAAACCAAGTGTTCTTCCCCTTTAACTTCAAACCCTTCTGGTTATTCCATGTAGATTTCTTCCTTCAAATCATTAAGGAAGGCAGTATTCACATCCAACTGCTCAATCTTAAGATCCATACTAGCTACTAATCCCAATACTACTCGAATAGAAGTCATCTTCACAACCTTGTCTTTTGTTCTCAACGAATATACCCACACCTTCAGTGAAACATCATTAATAAAGGTAACAAAATACCTATTTCCACCCAAAGAATCAACCTCAATGGCCCACGTACAATAGAATATACTCTCTCATTACACTTTGATTTTCTTTTAGCAAAACTACTAAAAGAGACTATGATGGTTCCTAAACAAACAATAATCTAGAGCTTATAATTGCAACCTTTTCTCACTCATGTGGCCGAGCCTCTTATGCCACAAGTTTGACAAAAAATCATCATCAGCTTTATTCAACTGACTGGAACACACCTTCTTACGAGTCTTGTACAACGAGCAACAAGCAACACCTCTTGCAATCAACATAGAGCCCTTGGTAAGCTTCCATTTTTCACTGCCGAAGTGATTCTCAATCTTCTCTGTCCAAGGCCATGCCAGAAATCAAGTTGAGATGCAAATCAGGAGCGTGTCTAACATTCCTCAAGGTAATAGTGCAACCAAAACCTGTCTGAATGCAAACATCACCAATTCTAGTAATCTTGGACTGATTAGTATTTTGCATTCTCACATACCCAAAATCTCCAGCTTTGTAAGTTGTGAAGAGTTCCCTCTTAGGTGTAGCATGATACGAGGCACCAGTATCAACCACTCAATAAACTTTCTAATAATCAACATGCAAGCATTCTTCTTCCCCAAATAAAAAAATCACAACATCTTCGGTGACTGTGGCTGCAGTATTCTTCTCCTCAACAGTTCCCTGATTTTTCTGCTTGTATAACCAGATTCAACAATTTCTTTTGTAATGACCTTCCTTATTACAATATAATGTTTGGTCTTTGATTTGCTCTTGTGATTTTTGCTTTTGCCGCGCCTTTGTGAAATCCCCTGAAATTGCTTTTGCCCATGTTCTCTGCAACAAGAGCACGTGTCTCAAAATTTAAGCCTTGCTCCTTTCACCTAGTCTCCTCATTATGAAGACAGTCATTTACCATCTGCAAAGCCATTTTCCCTTTTGGAGCTAAATTGTTGGAGACACCACCAAAGTCTCCCAATTGTTTGGCAATGAACTGAGAAGCAAAAGAGTCTGAATCTCAACTTCATGGTGCACATCTAGTTCACCGAACCTTAGAACTCACTTATATGCTCCCACACACTGCTCCCGTTTTTGTACTCCATTTTCACAATTTTTCGAATCACAAATTTTATTTTGTGCATTCTTCTTCTCATACATAAACTCTAGTATAGTTCATAAAGTGTAAGCATCTCTTTCATGCGAAACATAGTGGAACACACTTTGGTTAATCCACTGCCGAATGTGACCAATAGTCTTCCTATTCATCTTTATTCCAATCAGCCTCAGATTTATTTGAGGGCTTCTTTCCCTTAGCTCCAACAGATCATACAAATCCTTGCAATAAATGATATCCTCCATTCTGACTTCCCGATCGAAAAATTTGAAGAGGCCAATTTAATCTTGGCTCCGACAGATTCCTCCATAAAATTTATCTAAAAACAACTAAACAAATAATCTTTAGCTCTGATACCACTTGTTGAGAAAATTCATTGTTACGCTTTTAGGTCCTACACCCATGAGTTGTATCAATTTTTCTTTGGAGGCGTATCGAACTTATCATATGTAGGAGACACATGAGATTATTACTAAAAGGAAAGTTGAAGGCAGAAAATCGGAGGCTTGGAAGGTTGGGCAACCAAAGTTGTCGTGCCGGGGGGGCAAAAGGAAATAAATGTCCTTAAGCCCTTCACTTTTCTTACCAGATCAGTGGCAGATCTAGAAAGGGGCAGCATAGGCAGCTGCCCCTGCTAGAATTTTTTTATATAGGTACAGGGGTAGGGCAAATATGTAAATTAATAAATTTAAGGGGCAGATTAATGGAAGAGTTAAATTTGGAGGGGCAAAAAAAAATCCATAAACTAATTCTAAATACAAGTAAAACTTATTTGAAACCTATAAAAAGATACTTAAACTAGTTATACTTTGAAATTAATACATGGTTTTGTTTGAATATAGAAAGAAATTTTGGTTTTGAGACTTTGAGCATTTAGAGAATAATTCAAACTGAACTATGACAACTAACCGAAACAAGTTTCTAAATTGTATCTAAATGTTTTTTATTTAAAATTCTTTTTTTAGTTTGGATTATGAATATTTATTACAATTTGTAAACATTATTATAATTACTTAATATTATGATTAGTTCAAAAAAATTTATTCAACTTCAAAAAAAAAAATTTAAAATCCGCCCCTGCTGGGCAAAATTTCTGCATCCGCCCGTGTACCAGACTACTTGGAAAATAAATGAACATGTGCTATATATATTTCTATAATATATATTAATTAGAAGGTGTAATCGGTGGGAAAAGGTGTGGACTATCAAAAAGGCTTTTGCCTTTTGTTATAAAAGGACTACCGGGGTAGCCAAGAAAGAAGTGAGAGACACACCCATCCAAAGGAAGAAATAAGTGAGAGAAAAAGACTTCTGCTGAAACTTAGAAAAAATAGAGAGAAAGAAAGATCAAGACGGTTATTGTGATGAGGTAATTTGAGTGTTTCCTCAAATTAAGATATCTTTGTATTCTCTCAATTTATTATAATGAATTTTTCAAATATCGTCCCGTAGTTTTTACCTCTTAATTTTAGAGGATTTTCCACGTAAAATCTTGGTGTTTTGTGCCTAACTATTTTTCATCCCATTATTTCTTGTCGTGGTTATTATTTTGGTGGAACAACAAATTTAATCCGTTCTGCATGCACTGATATTTTTGTCGTTTAATTTATCAAAGACAACAACTTTGGGAAGGTCATTTTCCCCCACATTTCTTGTGGCATGAGATCCAATAACATTAATCTTTGGTTATTTATGATTGGTATTATTCCTGTTTATTAGTAATTTTCTTGAGAGCCCACTTGTTTTAAAATCATCTCATTGACGCTCTTGAACAAATGGATAAGACTCATAAAAACGTCGTAGAATAGTCATTTTTCTTTTCATCCCATGCACGTTATTACAGTTGAGTCTCAAGTACTTCACCATCAATATTCAAAGCCTTTCTACCTCAAACCCATCCCCCATCAATTCACACCTATCCACGATCATATAGCAGAACTTAAATGTTAGACCAGACATGAGGTATTGTTCCTAAATTGCTCAATTTGTTTTTTTTTTGGGGTTGGGGGGGGGGAGGTAGCTTGTATTATGTCCATAAAAAATTACTCATAAGTCATAGTGTAACTCTTTCTCCCTTGTTATAATGAGCTTCATACCAAGCCCATGTCATGTCGATGACAATTGAGGATGGATTTCAAGGAATTCTCCCACCAAATTAATATTCCAAAACCAAGAAATATATTTTGATGAAACGAGTTGAAATGAATTATCATACTGTTAAGTACATCAATCAAAAGTGCATGATAATAAGATTAAAAGGAAGAAAAGTATTTCACTTACTGCTCGAATATTCACACGAAGAGAAGCAGCAGGGCCAGAACGTAATAGATTCCGGTAAGCAGCATATTGAGGTTGATCAACATCCAGAATTTTTCCTGCATTAAAGGAGGAGTTCATGAAACACAATGTCTTGAATAAACTGCATCTCTTTCACATGAATCATTAATTACGGACGAAGGAAGAATTTAAAATGAAGCAGTTACGATAGTGGCCACACAAGCAATATATACTGCAAAAGGCAGCATCCCAATAGAGAAATTTCCCTCTTAGAAATTAACATTGGGCATAATACAGGTGATGAGTTTTTAGGGTAGCAGAAAGAAAAATCAGTACGCAAAGATGCCTTCAGGAGGTGGCCTTTTATTAAAGGATCTAGTTATCTTGGTGTGCACTTCACGGAGAAATTCCGAGAGCTATGAATTGTTGAGCAAAATCATGCATTGGTCAAGAATAATGCCATGAAGGTGTCGGCAGGTTGCACTATAGAAACAGGGACAGATTTTATATTGAGATTTGAAAGAGAAGAAGTGCAAGCTTGACCGGGTAATCTCATGGGTGATTGAGTCCACACTCTACAATTCTTTTTGATTCAAGTTTTAATAGTTAATTTATTTCCTGATAGTTTTCCCATTACTGAAGGAATAATGATGAAATATGTATATGTACTCTGGTTTCTTCTTATGAATCTTCTTCCATTTCGTTGGTTAGACCATCCTTGGAAGTACAAAGCCAAACTGACAGTACATAATAGTTAAACATGATTATGTCAGGGAGGATATGACGATAAATATTAATTATTACTAAACTGAAATAGATAAAAATAATTGTGTGACCATCAATACTGAAGATGTCACAAAAAACATGTCACATTTGGGTTCCAATTTTTAATTAAAATTTCAATGAACATGAAAATCAAGTAAAAAGAATGGTCATTACCCAAGTCTTCAATCTGCAGCTGTGTCAATATAATGGCGGGAACATAAGCTTCTAGCGGATCCAGGTTTTTCCTATTAACAAAAAAAGAACATAAACGATCAAAGAGCATGTAAAACCAGGACAAGGAGACTAAAACAAATAAAAAAATATTCAGTCTAGAATTAAAAGAAACAAAAAATTAAAGCAATAGTTTAGAGCCTATTTGTGAGTTTATTTTGTGGGGAAGGGAAAGAAAAGTTGGAGACTTTCTTCTAAAAAATTAGATGGAAAGTTCCATCTTTCCCTTTCCATTGCTTACATTCAGCCAAAAATAAAACTGATCACAAACAGGCAGCATTACCTTTTCATATACTTATCAAAGACACCAGCTACAGCATCTGCACCCACACAAAATAGATAAAATCAAAATTTACAAAAAATGCTTTTTCTCTATCAGTTCCAAATTCCTATGAAAAATGAAGAAAAATTGGGACTTCAATGTCATAACTTTTAGTCTCATTCAATCACTGTCTGTTTGGACTTCCCATAAATACAATCATGAAATTAAAAATAGATTAGTGAAAATATGACACTGAACAAAACTATCCCCTCTGTTGCACAGAGTCCCATTTGCAAAATTATTTTGTCCAAAAAAGAGCTTTTTTAAATTTTACAAAAAAAATTGTGAAATTTGGGAATGGAACCCTTTTGTGGGACGGAGGAAGTATTTAATTTCATTTAAGGGAACCCCAAATGGTCTGAGACAGTTAGATATTCATTACAGAAAATTCATGGCCTTAAATGGGTACTACTCCTCATACTTTACGCTTACTGCGCATGTTAGTAAAGTTAATATGAATAAACTGTACAAGCAAGCGGGAAAAGACACATATATACGTACGTTTAGGGATAGAAATGGTGCAATAAAGACATAGTAGAGAGCCGGAGACCAATCGCCTGCTTTCCCGCCTTTCCTGGGGGAACAGTGCGCACCTCACCCTGAACGGAGACTGTTTTCCTTTCGGCGTCAAGTTTGACGGCGGCTGATACCCGAAGAACAAAGTAGAATAGGAACGGCCGGTGCTAACTTGAGCAGCGGTGATAGTTACTCCCATTATTGACACTGCATATCACAATTTTCTCTCTCTATATGTGTGTATATATAATTATATATAGTGTTTGTTTCTCTCTCCTCTATCGCCGGTGCGGTGGACAGAGACGGAGGGTCTTATCCATTTTTTTATCTGCCATGTATTTGCTCATATATATAATTACAAATGCAAATCTATATAATAAAACAGAACCCAATTTGAATTCTAGAATTTGAGAAAGCACAACAACGATTCAGATTCATTCTAACTTAATCTAAAGGCTCACATTTCATCTCACACACACAAAATTCCATCCAAATTTTCTCCTTATTCTCTCTCTCCTCTTCTCCTTCTCTCTCCTCTCTTAGTTCCTATGCTTTCTCTCTTTCTCTCTCCTCCTTTTCTTTTTCTCTCTTCTCATCTTTCTCTCTACATTAATTGATATTTTAATATTTTATTTTAAACTATATTAATTTTTTGAAGTATGCTTACATTTAAAATGTATAATACATAAAAAATATCAATGGTAAGAAAACAAAATTAAAAACAAGATCATAATCTATATAATAAAACAGAACCCAATTTGAATTCTAGAATTTGAGAAAGCACAACAACGATTCAGATTCATTCTAACTTAATCTAAAGGCTCACATTTCATCTCACACACACAAAATTCCATCCAAATTTTCTCCTTATTCTCTCTCTCCTCTTCTCCTTCTCTCTCCTCTCTTAGTTCCTATGCCTTCTCTCTTTCTCTCTCCTCCTTTTCTTTTTCTCTCTTCTCATCTTTCTCTCTACATTAATTGATATTTTAATATTTTATTTTAAACTATATTAATTTTTTGAAGTATGCTTACATTTAAAATGTATAATACATAAAAAATATCAATGGTAAGAAAACAAAATTAAAAAAAAAATCATAATTTACTTATAAAAAAGCAATTACAAAATCAAAAAATTAAATAGATTTTTTTTTGTTTTCTTTATCCAATAAAAAAAATATTAATAATTAAAAAATTGGTTAATTGTTGGCATGATGTGATATTTAAAATTAAAATATTAGATGTGATAATTAACATGTTTTTTAATATTTTTTATATGATATATATAAGATTCGTTTCGTAATAACTTTTTATAAGTTTATTTTTCGTAAACTTTAATATTTAGAAAAAATATATATAATTTTTTGTGTTAATTTGCACTTTTTATGGGTGGTAAAATTTTATTTTTACATTAGAAAAAAGTATGTTTTAATGTAGATCATTTATCGCACAAGTTCATAATTTAATTAATTATATCAAGTTAAATGAAAATGATAATATACATATTTATATTTAGTGGATATATAAATGAAAACGCTAAAAGTTTGGAAAAACATTTGATTAACGAAAATTGACCAAAAATAGAGAAGAAACATTTTTGCACAACTAATGCATATTTGAGGAACAACTGTGCAAGGTTTTTAAACCCGGACCGGTCATCGAACCGGAAAAGTTACTGGGTGGATGGGTCACTGGTCCAACCAGTGGTCGGACCGTTATTGACCCAGTGACGTCATTAATATGTAATAATATTGTATATAATATTTAGTAAATATTGTAAAATTAATCAATTTATCTACG